>OZ012739.1:575369374-575934374 GCA_963859935.3 Lathyrus sativus
AGAGCCACTCCAAAGTCAGCAGTTGGCAATCAAGGAGTCTTTGGGGGAAATAAGGCGAAAGCCACTTCGTAACGTTTCTCACGAGGAACGTACGAAGGGATTTTTAAATCCTCAATTTTCTTTGAAAATTTTTCCTTCAACGTGACAGCGGCTTCACAAACGATTTGACTAACATCATTTGGTCGATAGGCAGTTTCGAAGTACTTCTGGAAGGCTTTAATCTCTTTGATATGAGTGGATATACCTTTCTTGACTTTTTCATGCACATCAACAAAAGCCTGGTCTATCAAGCAAACAAAGCTCGAAACATCAAGGAATTCTGAAGTATAGTGCCTCGACCACCAGTTATAGAATTCTTGGGTGCAAAGGTAAGAAGGTTCGAAGTAAACAGGCGTCAGAAGGGATTTGTGAGCATGTCGAGCTAGATGCGTCGAACTCTCGATAATATTGAAGACAATATTAGGGAGGATCACATGGGTCTTCATATCATATAGGCATTTGGGCAACATTTGGACTAAGCTAAACTATCGAGATACAAGGTTTGGCTGGTAGGCCATTAAAGCTGCTTGGCCCCTCAGGAGGTTAAGTTTGTGTACTATCAGTGAGGAATTAAAAAAACTTCCCAGACGAGCGTCGACTCTGCTTCATGTTTTTTGAACATAGGAGGAAAATCCCTAGTAAACTATTCAGGGTCATACTTCCTTTCTGCGAATGGATCCATCTGTGGTGTGAACTCATGACGCTTTACGAACATCTAATAAAACCAGAGATATTCTCCCTAAGTGTTTGTCCCTCTTCACTAGGGGTTAGCTTGACCAATCGGGTCCATTCAACTCGTCTCTCTTTTATCTCAAGTTCTTCTTCATCGACTACCCCTTTGTTGGGAAGGCTGGTCTCGAACGTGGCATTGAGCCAGAGCTGGAGTAGCCAGAAAGGCCTCGACAGTAAGAAGTTCCCATTTCCTTCTTGGATTTTTAATGACCAACGCCTTCACTTAGAGACTCATACAGACTGGCCAGAATCATCTCACTTAGGCAGATACCTCGATTCAGGTGCGGTTGATTGGCTAAAGTAAGGTACTTCCTTGCTACCTGCAGAGATTTTGTACAGAAAACACAACGAGGGCCACATAGCTAGAAATGCTATGTGTTCCGGATCTTCAATAGTTTCTGTTTGCTTGTTGTGATAATGATTTATGAAATAGGTGTATGTGTGTTTGGTGGCCAAAAACCCTATAATGTCTTGACAATCCACTTCAGGATCATAAACCAATCCATGAGGTTTTAGCCCTGTGATAGCTAGCGGCTAGGTTGAATAATGTGGGTGTCATCATCCCACAAGGAAGATGAAAAATGTAATGAGTGTTATCCCAGAAGTACAAGGAAGAGGCCAGCAAAATGGGGAAGTAGGTAGGACCTGCTTTCGACATCATGATTAAGTCGTAAATTCCGGTTCTCTTCCAAACGTCTGCTTTGACCTTCTTTACTTTGGTCAGCCAGTTCAGGTAAAGATCAGAGTCTTTGAAGTAAGGGGAAGCTCTAAACAACATGGATCCATCATTTAGATACTTAAGTTCTACATTGTGTAAAGTCAAGCTATCTGGGCCTTTAGTAGGTACTTTGGTAGGATCCTTTTGCTCTAGAGGTTTGGTTTTGCGATAAGAGGGAAAGAAGTCACTAAGGGTTGAATAATTGGTTCCTAAAGGAGACAGAAGGCCAGCCAAAGCTAAGGATTTACCTGCAACAGTTATAGGGACCATTACCTCTGATTCATAAATATGCCTCTTCTCTTCTATAAGGGGTTCAGGGATAAATTGTTGGTTCTTCACCATCTTAGGCCCGCTCAGTGTAGCGAAGGGAGGAAGTCGTGACGCAGCTTTTAGTCCTTTGGCCTGGGGATTCTTTTTCTAATCTTGGGTGGCAGCAGTAGAGGACGCCATTGATAAAGTTTGGTAGAAATGGGTTTACTGAAGAAAGATTGGGAGTTCTTTTGGAAGAGATGTGTAAGTGATTGCTGGAGTGGGAAAAAGTTAAAATGATTTCTAATGATATTATTTATAAGGCGTTTTGAAGTAATCAAAATCCATTATTCATCATTGAGGGCTAAGAGTAGTGGGACACGCGGCATCCCAAGAATAAGAGTGGGGGCGGTGGCAGTTATTGCCTAGACCCACGATTTCATAGGTCCTAAGAGAGTAATGATGATCTGAGATTTTATGGGGTTTCCAAGAAATTGTTCATAATGGGCCATGACGTCATAGACGTGCGTAAAAAGTAACTGAGCAATTTTCTTTCAAGTCATGGGTAGTCAGTTGCATTGACATCTATGTAAAGGTCGAAAGATGGCGTCGAATTGGATGCTGTCAAAAAAATAGTCTTTTTTCTTCAGCATGGTCGAAAAAGACATTTTTTGGGGGGAAATTTGTTAGCTCACAAATTCTATGCTCACATTAAATAAAAAGGGTTGAGGGAAATATTAAATTGTCAAGGGGATATGAAAGAAACCTTCGATTGGAGAAAACCTTCGAGTGGTTGAAATGTTAAAGTATTTGGGACTTAGAAAATATTTCTAACATTAAAAAGACCACCTTCGATCGAAACTGCTGGCCAAATATTAGTGGAATTTGAAATTCAAATAAAGGAGGGAGTAGTTATGCTTTCTCATGGCTAAACAAGACAAGTGACGTACATCCAGCGAACAACTACATGTGATGTGACACTTGTCATGGACTGGTTATTTTAGGAGGTTAATGGTAGTTAATTGTATTATTATAAATAGGGGTTCTAGCAATGGAATTCGGAGGCTGTTGTAATTTACTATTGTACAAGTTACTCCTAAATTTACTCAAAGTATCCGAGTGTAGAGAAAGAGTTCTAGGAGAATGTACGTCATGTAAAAACACTATTTCTACGTTTTAATTAAACTTATTTTGCTTTATCTTAAAGAGTTTATCTTTACTTCCTTGCAATTTACACCTTTCTGGCATTATGCTTTACTTTGTTTAAATGTTTTTGAAGGCTTTTTACTTTGTTTCCTACAAATTCATGTCCTTCCATTTTAGTCGAATCTTACCTTTACATTAACCTTTATCTCAAAAACACTGTCGAAGTGTTCAATTTTAGGTAGTTTCTTTCAAGAAAAATTTAGCACATTTCCTAGGATCAATCTGATCGATCCTGTGAGTCACCAAAGTTAGATTTGGAAGATCAGCGGTTGTTTTCCAATTTTCACGGGAAACAGTCCCACACAGTCTTCGTCGTTGTTGAATCACTGATCTTCTCAAACACATTTACATCCACACATTTATGAATGTAGAACAAAGCTTTCTAATCATTCTTCCTCATCTAACTATATATGTTCCTTTGTGCTTCAGTTGCATCTATTGTAACCGTTGTGTAACCTTCATTCACGAGATTAAAAACATCTTAAGTGCCAAATAACACACGCATCCAAATCATCCACCGATTCCAATGATTTCCATCTTCGATCTTGTGCCAGAATTCACTTAAATCTCACCAAACACTCGTGTTTCTCAATCCCGTATAATCAAGAAATATGATTCTATTACGATCTTAAACTTCAATTCATTGTGAATTTCAGAACCCAAATTAATCACACACGTCTCACGTTCACTCGTGTTTCCATTGGTGTTTCCCATGGATTCAAAATGAGCTCTAGATACCAATTGTTGGTGCACAACAGTTGAAGATGAAGAAGATAAATATGGAAGAGAGAGAGAGAGAGAGAGAGAGAGAGAGAGAGAGAGAGAGAGAGAGAGAGAGAGAGAGAGAGAGAACTCTAACTAACTTTTGGATGAAAACAGAAAAATGATTAAACTCTTGAAATTTTATTACAACTTTTAGTTTTATGCACAAATCTAATCTAAATGAAATTCAAATGCAAAATCAAATGAAATGCAAATTAAGTAAATCTGAATTGCAATCTAACAATATTATTATGCGGTTTATTTAGTTTATAAATTATGTCATCTTTATTAAATGAATTCTTTTAGCTAGAAATAATTATATCGAGCTTATTTTTACCTTTAGCGAACTTCTCTAAGGTTTCTTGCAAGCTAGTAGCTTTATTTTTTAAAGATTCACAAGAATCACATTTACTTGATTTTAAGAATTCATTTATGATGCTACCAATTTCTTTGCCAATAATATTATTGATTTTTTCTAATAATTCGGTATAAGGAAGTTACCTTAGTGTCATCTTCTCTTGAAGCTTTGAGGAACACGTGATCTTCTTGATCATATTCCCTTCTTTGAGAAAATGCTTCATAGGAGTCTTATAATCTACCATCTGGTATATTCTTGAAAAACATATATGCATGAACCTCTTTATGTTTTCTCCATTAAATCAATGTTTATTGCTACCTCTTCTTAACAAGAGACTTGATATAAGAGATCTTTGAAATTTTTTCCAGAAGTTAACTCTTCACAAAATCTTCTGGATATTATCTCTTCATCATCTCAACTTTCAAAGGTTATGTTTGTTAAAGCTATTTAGACTCGGCTAGATGAAGTTTTCACAATTTCTACTACACGAGGCTTCTTTATCATTTTCATCGGATGCTGAATTTTTGGATAATTGTTCATTTATCAAGATCATTCGTCCGAAGGAAACTACTGAGGTTGATTTCACTGTTTCTTTAAAAGATCCTTTTGATGAAGATTCTTCTGACATTCCTGAGTTTATTATTTCATCTTTAAAAATTTGGATCAAATCCTTGAGTTTCTTCATGATCTCATCCTTTCTATATTCTTCTTGAAATTCAACAAAGGCACTACTATCTTTCGAGTTAAGGATTGTGTCAGATCTGTGATTTCAACTCTTAATTTTTAGATAGTTGTTAAAAATACAGTTTCTGATATAACCTCAAAGGGTTTGAATGGTTGAATACCATCTGTGAGAATGACTCTCACATTCATTTGGAATTTTAACTTTCTGAATTTTTGTGTTCGTTCTCTCTTGCTTGATACTCGGAGAAACTCCTTGAATAATCTTACGAATGTATCACACTTTCATGGCAGAATAATTAAAGATAATAAAATTCCTTGAAACTTAATGTGTTGATCAAAAGATGTTTGACTTTAAAACAAAGTTATACTTTTCTCTTATCTTCTTCAATCCAATGAAAATTTTATTTACTACCCACATTTCAAAATCAATTGGTTTTATAAAACTTTCAAATCTAGTTTTCCATGATTGCAAACCTATCACAATCAAATGGTGGAGGTATATCTATGGAAATACCTTTGTTAAAAGAAGAAGGGTTTATAGTCATCATCTTTCTCCTGAAATGGATATTCTTTAAACATGAGTTAAGCTCTGATGCCACTGATAACATGAAATCGTATATATATTTTGATGCATAATTCAACTAAAGTTTAACCGTTTTCGATCCGATTTCGGGTTATTTCCGTGTTATTTGTCTGATGTTTTGCAGGTATTCAACGATCACGTCTAAACAAGGCAACATGAAGAAAAGAAGCAATCTCATATGAAATATGGACGAAAAAAGAGTGAAAACATCATGAAAAGCGCAGAAGGCTGTTTTTGCTTATGTGACGACCGTCACAGCTCCATGACGAGCGTCACACGGGTGACGACCGTCACACCTTGTGACGACTGTCATGCAGGCAAAAACGCCCCACTTCAATTTCACGTAACAGAAGCAGTTCCAATTCCCACAGAGTGGACCACTACTCCCTGATTTATCTGCCTCAAAGTCCACCATCTTCAAGGATAACCGTGAGAATTCCACTTCTATAAAAGGGGAAGAAGGGGACCTCAGAAAGAGAGTGGCATTCATACAACGAAGTGCTGCCAAATTTATTTCCAGAGCATATTTTCCAGTTTAATATTCTTATTTGTTTCTCTTTACGTTCTCTGCATTCCTTTCATTCTTCTGTAATTTCTACTTTTATTGTACGATCAATTTGGCATAAAGACCAGAATCCTGCCAACATCTGTGGAGGATCTGCCCAAAGGCCAATTGGAATATTTACAGGTTTCTCATTTCAATCGTATTTCCAGTTTTATTATAATGCAAATTATTATTTATGTTTTATCTTTTCCAAATCCATGTCTAGCTAAACTTAAGTAATCGATATGTAGTAACAATTCGAATGGGATTTGATAATAACTGGTTGAAAACTCTCTTTTCAAAAGTAATTTATGGTCTGAGTGTTTAAAATTGATTTACTGAATAAACTTCGTCGCGAAAGCGAGAACTTATTTAAAAGTAGTTTTGCCACGAAAGTGGGAAATTAATTAAGATACGAACCAACAAGCGAAAGCTGCGATAAGGTCAGATAGTAAACACTAGTCATTCATTTTAATAACAGCGAAAGCACTTTAAAATGAATTAGAACTTAGAGATTTCCAAAAAATAATTTTAACCCCGGATGGGATACGAAAATGTACGTTTGGCCCTTAGAATTATGATTAGCGTCAATAACCATCGTGAGGCGAGAGTCTTCAAATCACCATTTTCTGCTTAAATAGACTTTGAAAATTATTTCATACACCAGTAACTTGTCAAATCCCTGAAGAACACAATTACTGCATATCGATTCAATCATTTATAATCTAAATAGCATCCTTAGTTCCCTATTAGTGACAATCTTATTCCCTTAAACATATTCTACCTAGCTAAACATAGTAACTCCCGAGAACACTAGTTTGATTACGAGTCCCTGTGGGATCAATATCTATTATTACTACGCGATAGACTGTGCACTTGCAGTTAGGTTGTATTAGACATAGAAAGTCGCGATCAAGTTTTTGGCGCCGTTGTCGGGGACCCGTTTAGTCAATAGTGTAACCTTCAGTTACACCGTATAGACTAGGTTAATTATTTTCATTTTTCCTTTACTAGTTCTGTCGATTGTATGCCAAGTAATCGCCCGCAAGGCGATATCGTAAAACCTTCAGTCGCAGAACTAGAGCACTTCTTACACTTAAGAAGTCGAATCATTGAGTACCAACTAAAACAACTCAAACATAACATTCCCGAACCTCTCACTCCCATTCCCAAATCCGAAGAAGAACCAACGATGGCTGAAGGACCTCCAAACAAACCGCTGAAGGCATACGCTACACCCTCTCAGATGGAGCCTAGAAGTAGCATTGCTGCCCCAGCTATTACCCGAAATGATTTTGAGCTAAAACCGTCATTGTTGTCAGCTGTACAACAAAACCAATTCTCAGGAAACGCAACTGAGGATCCGAACGAACATCTAATGAAGTTTGTACAATACGCAGACACAGTGAAAGCAAATGGAGTAACTCCAGACGCGATAAGACTTCGTCTTTTCCCATTCTCTCTTAGAGACAGAGCGTGGACATGGTTACAATCGTTACCATCCAACTCCGTTACGACGTGGGAGCAATTGAAGAACGTCTTCTTAGCGAGATATTTTCCGCCAAGCAAAACTGCTATGCTTAGAGCTCAAATCAACGGATTTCGACAGAAAGATACTGAATCTCTTTACGAAGCATGGGAACGATTCAAAGATATGATGAGAACATGTCCTCACCACGGTCTAGAAGACTGGGTGACAATCCATACTTTCTATAATGGGCTTCTATACAATACTAGATTGACCATAGACGCTGTCGCGGGCGGTGCACTTATGAATAAGCCATACGATGAAGCCTATCAATTAATCGAAAACATGTCACAAAACCATTGCCAATGGGGAGGTGAACGCACTCCAACAGAGAAAACCACAGCGAAAGGTGGGATGTACGAGATCAGCAGCCTTGAAAAATTCAACGCTAAAGTAGATGCTCTAGCACAGAAGATTGATAGTCTGACCGTTAACCCCACTGCAATTGTCGCTGCAGTAACTCCAAATTGCGAGTTATGCGGAAGCACCACTCATAATGCGCCCGAATGCCCATTGCTAGCCGGAATCCCACCAGACCAGGTAAATTATGCCCAAGGAAATCCTTACGCAAATACCTATAACCCAGGTTGGCGAAATCATCCAAACTTTTCTTACAAAAGCGAAAATGCATTGCAAATGCCTACTGCTCCGCCAGGATATCAGAAATCAGCTGCTGCTCAGAATGCACCTAGGAAATCAAACCTCGAGCTGATGATGGAAAAATTCATAGCTACTCAAGCTCAAACAAACAAAGAATTCCTGAATCAAAACATACACACTAGCGAGCAAATTAAACAGTTGACCGGAAAAGTAGACGCTTTAGCCACCCACAACAAAATGTTAGAAACACAGATATCACAAGTGGCTCAACAGCAAGCCTCTGCTGCCGCACCTGCTGGCACATTTCCTGGACAACCCGAACAGAATCCAAAAGGCCAAGCAAATGCTGTAATACTAAGAAGCGGAAAAGAATTGGACGAACCGATCGATCCGAGGACCGAAAACTCAGCCATGCAACAAAAACCAACTGAACAAGTAGAGAAGGAATCCGAGTTAGAGAAGAAGGAAGACAACGAGAAGGAGGATACCGCAAGTGAAAAAACTCAAACACCTCCAGCACCATATAAACCACCTATTCCTTACCCTCAAAGACTAATAAACTCCAAAACTTCAGGAAAGTTTAAGAAATTTGTAGAGCTCCTTAAACAGCTGAATATTACTATTCTTTTTACAGAAGCGATAACTCAAATGCCGTCGTACGCTAAATTTCTCAAAGAAATCGTGTGGAATAAGAGAAAGATCGAGGATAACGAAACAGTTACACTTACTGCAGAGTGTAGCGCCATTATTCAAAACCGCATGCCTCCTAAATTAAAAGACCCAGGTAGTTTCTCCATACCCTGCGTCATAGGAAAGTTCGTAATAGACAAAGCTCTATGCAATTTAGGAGCCAGTATCAGTGTTATGCCTTTATCTATATGCAAAAAGTTGAATATGGGAGACCTCAGACCAACCAAAATGTCCGTACAATTAGCTGACCGATCAGTAAAATACCCCGTCGGAATACTGGAAAACGTTCCAGTACGCATAGGACAATTCTACATTCCAACCGACTTCATAATCATGGACATCAAGGAGGACACTGTTATCCCAATTATCCTAGGAAGACCATTCCTAGCTACAGCTGGAGCTATTATAGACGTGAAGAAAGGAAGGCTAACATTCGAAGTAGGAGAAGAAAAGATAGAGTTCATTCTCACCAAGTTCTTACAAGCACCAGCCATAGATGATACCTGCTATTTAGTAGACGAAATTGACGAATGCATAAGAGAACTTGAAAATGAAGAGACCACGTATTCAGAAATAATAAAGATTCAAATACCCGATATTTCTGAAGACGATGATTGGCGTAAACCGTATAAAGATGACAGCCTAAGCGAAAGCTTAGCACTGACCCTAAACCATATGCCAGGTCCGAAGAACCCATCTTTAGAACTTAAAACACTACCCAAAAACCTTAGATATGAATTTCTAGATGGTGAACTAAAAAGACCAGTGATAGTCATCGCCGACTTAGGACAACCAGAAACCGAAAAGCTATTATAAGTCCTAAAGAAGTACCCCACCGCGTTAGGCTATAACATAAGTGATCTAAAAGGTATAAGCCCTTCGATCTGTATGCATCGAGTTACAATAGAGGAAGACTCTAAAACCTCTCGAGAGCATCAGAGAAGACTGAACCCCATCCTGAGCACTGTAGTCAGAGATGAAGTAAAGAAATTGCTAGATGCAGGAATCATCTATCCGATCTCCGATAGTGAATGGGTCAGCCCAGTTCATGTCGTACCGAAGAAAGGAGGAGTCACAGTAGTTAAAAACGAAAAAGGCGAATCAATAACAAAAAGAGTCGTGACTGGAAGCAGGATGTGCATTGATTATAGAAAGCTTAACAAGGCTACACGCAAAGATCATTTCCCGTTACCCTTCATAGACCAAATGTTGGAAAGATTAGCCAAACATTCATATTTCTGCTATCTAGATGGTTATTCAGGATTTTTCCAAATTCCCATCCATCCTGATGACCAAAAAAAGACTACATTCACCTGTCCTTATGGTACTTTTGCTTACCGCTGAATGCCGTTAGGACTCTGTAATGCTCCAGCAACCTTCCAAAGATGCATGATGGCAATCTTTGCAGATTTCATAGACAACATCATGGAAGTATTTATGGACGATTTCTCGGTATGTGGACAAAGTTTCGAAGGATGCCTACAAAACTTAGAAATGGTATTAGAACGTTGTGTAAAAGTAAACCTCGTCCTAAATTGGGAAAAATGCCATTTTATGGTCCGACAAGGAATAGTTCTAGGACATGTCATATCAGATAAAGGAATTGAGGTAGACAAAGCTAAAATAGAGATTATAAAAGATCTCCAACCTCCAAAATCCGTACGAGAAATACGGAGTTTTCTAGGACATGCCGGTTTCTACAGAAGATTTATAAAAGATTTTTCGAAAATCACAAAACCTCTGACCGGCCTGTTGATGAAAGATGCTGAGTTCGTCTTCGACGACGACTGTCTAAAAGCATTCGAAACATTAAAATCAGCCCTTATCACCGCACCGATTATGTAACCACCAGATTGGCGACTACCGTTCGAAATCATGTGCGATGCGAGTGATTATGCCGTAGGCACAGTTCTAGGACAAAGGAAGGACAAGAAACTCCATGCCATCTACTATGCCAGTAGAACCTTAGATCCTGCCCAAATGAACTACGCTACCACAGAAAAGGAACTTCTAGCAGTTATATTTGCGTTTGACAAATTCCGTTCTTACTTAGTAGGAGCAAAAATTATCATATACACAGACCACGCTGCCATAAGGTACCTAATAAGCAAAAAGGATGCCAAACCAAGACTATTGAGATGGATCCTGTTATTACAAGAGTTTGACTTAGAAATCAAAGATAAGAAAGGAACCAAGAACGTTGTTGCAGATCACTTATCCCGAATAGAAGGCATCAGACACGAACCAGTACCGATAAATGACGATTTCCCGTACGAACGTCTGATAGCCAAATTAGAAAGTGACACACCCAACTCAATCTCGGAAGATCCAGAATTCGAAAAAGCCGTAGAAGTCGTCTATGCCCAAGTCACATTATCTTGGTATGCTGACATCGTTAATTACCTCGCTGCAGGCGTGCTTCCACCGGGTCTCACTTATCAGCAAAAGAAGAAATTCTTCCACGATCTGAAACACTATTATTGGGACGAACCTCTACTCTTCAAGAGAGGGGCCGACAACATATACCGTCGTTGTGTCCCAGAGGAAGAAATAGAAAATATCATTTCCCAATGCCATTCAGCACCATACGGTGGTCATGCTAGTACATCCAAGACGTGCGCTAAGATTCTCCAAGCCGGCTTATTCTGGCCTAACCTCTGGAAAAACATTCACATCGTTGTGCAAAAGTGCGATCGATGCCAACGAACTGGCAACATCTCACGACGCGATGAAATGCCTCAGAAAGGAATCTTAGAGGTAGAAATCTTCAACGTCTGGGGAATAGATTTCATGGGACCATTACCATCTTCTTTTGGTAATAACTACATACTCGTCGCTGTAGACTATGTGTCTAAATGGATAGAAGCCATAGCTGCTCCAACAAACGACGCACGAGTAGTAATCAAACTCTTCAAAAACACAATCTTTCCTAGATTCGGTGTACCCAGACTCGTCATTAGTGACGGCGGATCTCACTTCATATTGCGAATATTCGATAAACTTCTCTCTAAATATGGAGTCCGACACCGAGTAACTACACCTTATCATCCGCAAACTAGCGGACAAGTAGAAGTCTCGAACAGAGAAATAAAACAGATATTGGAAAAGACTGTCGCTACCTCAAGGAAAGATTGGTCGTCAAAGCTACAAGAAGCTTTATGGGCTTATAGGACCGCTTTTAAGACACCAATAGGTACTACACCCTACAAATTAGTTTACGGTAAATCCTGCCATCTCCCTGTAGAACTAGAGCATAAGGCCTTCTGGGCCATTAAGACACTCAATTTCAACTACACCGAGGCAGGAGAAAAGCGAATCTTGAACTTACACGAATTGGAAGAACTTCGATTAGACGCTTACGAAAATGCCCGTATCTACAAAGAACGAACTAAAAAGTGGCATGATAAACGTTCAGTCAGGAAACAATCCAGTGTGGGAGACATCATATTGCTATTTAATTCAAGATTAAAACTCTTCCCAGGTAAACTAAAATCTAGGTGGTCTGGACCTTATGAAGTGACTAAAGTACTTTAGAGTGGAGCTGTTGAAATTACCGATAAGATGAATGCACCGTTTATCGTAAACGGGCAACGTCTAAAACATTATAATAAGAACGACAACAGTCCTCAAGTCAGCAGTATAGCATTGCTTGAGCTTCCAGCTCAAACACCCGAATAGCTTCTTACCAAGCTATCGTCAGGCTTTAGACGTTAAAAACAGCGCTTACTGGGAGGCAACCCAATTTCCCTCGTTATTGTATTTCATTTTTCTTAAAAATTTTACTTTGAAAATCCAACAAAAATTCTAAACTTATAATTACTACTACTTTCTACTTTCGTTTGTTTTCATATTTTTATTTTTATTTTATTTTTCTCTTTTGTCTTTTGTTTCTACCGCTTTTCGTTTTTAAAAATCCTGACTTCAAACTCCTGTTTTAAACTTTTCAGGATTTTTAAAGTCTTCAAAACATTCCTTCTGTTTTCTCCGAATTACCTGCGAGTATGGCCGAGTACGACTTCACAAAGGTTCACTTCTGAGGACTAGCTCAAAAGGCAAGATTTGCAGCACTAACCGAAAGAGAATTCGCCTTAACGCTGCATTATGATAAGGCTACCATGGATAAACTAGGAATCACAGATAGCATTCAATACATGTTCAATCAACTGGGTTGGGAGAACACTGCTCTAAAAACACATTTTGCTACCTATAAGGATCTTACCTATGAATTCCTTAGTTCTTTCAGATACATACCCAACTATGGTTTTGGATCCAACACAGAGCTGATTACCTTCCGAATGTTTGGAATGGACCAAACCCATAGCCGGATGTCACTAGCTAACCTCCTAGGATTTCCTAGCGGACCGCATGTGTTCATCAGTGCAGAAGATGACGATATTGATTTTCAACTCGATCAATTCTGGGGTAGAATCACAGGCGACTATCACCCTGAACCAGACAGAATGTACAATGATGATATTCATAACCCAGCTTTCAGATACTTCCATAAGATACTAGCTCACACCTTGTTTGGGAAAGAAGAAAATATTACTACAGTATCTAAAGAGGAGTTATTCATCATGTTCTGTGCTTTTCAGGGACGTACAGTAAATGCAGTGCCTTTCATGATGAGATCTTTCAAACGCCTCACGCAGGAACCACAGACACCTATCCTTATAGGAGGCCTCGTGACAATGATTGCCCACGAGCTTGGCCTTAGATTCCACTTAAATGCAAGCACTCGTTTTGGCACCATCCGACCCATGAACATACAATTCTGCTTTAACAGGCGCATTTTAGGAACTATGGGACCTGGACCGTATGAATACCTCATTAACGAAAAACCAGTACAGCTATTCACACTTCCTGATCATCTGATGACAAGTATCCACAACAAGGATAACTGGCTCTATGAATTGGATGAGCCTATGGGACCTCCTTCACCACAGTCAACACCACAGAACTATATGTATGACAGTGACCACATCTCTGAGGCACACGACTATATGTACTATGAGGATGCTGTATCCGAAGCCGAAGTAGACCCTATGACTCCTCCGCACTACAACACCTATCCTGAGCCTGTCCCTGAGGAGACCACCGACAAAATGGATACCGTTTTACTCCGATTGGACGACGTTGATGCAGCTCTGACTAATGTAAAAGCTGACATCGCAGGCATACACAGCGAACTGGTAGGCTTCATGGATTTAGTCTGCGACCAACTCGACTACTACACACGGAAATTCAATGAGTTGAAGACACGAAAAGACTAGATACTAGTTTTTAGCAGTAGATTCAGTTTAGTTTAGTTTAGTTTAGTTTAGTTTCGTTTAATCATTTGGATTTTTTCGCATTGTTAATTTCTTTATGTACTACATACAATCATTTCAATTTTATGTTATTTCAATTCTAGTTTTTATTTCAATTATTCTGTTTTTGCATTATTCGTTGTTTGTTAGCTGCTATATTACATTGCCGTATCAATACTAAGCCTTAAAGTCACTGCAAGAACGCCCTCAGAGAAAAATTCTGCGTTCTGCAGATTTTGCTGCTGTGACGACCGTCACAGGACCCTGACGAGCGTCACGCGGGTGACGACCGTCACGAACCCAAAATTGCTATCTGATATAACAGGGTTGCGTTTTCTCTCCCACTACCCTCATCTCAACTTCCAATCATCAGAACTTCTACCCCACTACAAATTTTTGTTCTCCCCACATTGCACCATATATTTCAACTCCAACCACAACTTCCAACCACACTTCTGTCAATTCTTCCCACTCTGCAGAAAAACCCCAATCTTCAGAACCCTCTCAATCTTCCAACAATGGCAAGAAATGCAGAAACCTCGGATATCAGCAACATTATCTTCAGCGAAGGTGACTTAGGCGAAAGACAGCGAGCAAACTACATTGCATTCCATCAGAGGTCGCTCCAGCCGACTCATTATCCACACATTCTGTCGCTTACGGAGCTCGGACTCCTTGAAGGCGTAACTTGGATGCTTCAAAGAGCAGGCATCTGGAACCTCTGCACCAATCCACTGCCAACTTACGAACAACTCACTCTCGAGTTCTTGAGTTCGTTTGCTTACGTCACATCCAGCGGCGACCTTAGCCAACACTCAGGTGCCGCATGCTTCCGGATGTTCGGCACAAACTACCAGGTGAACCAGAACCAGATCGCCACAATCTTACAGCTACCTCGCGGCGACAATGCTCACCGCCGCCTCACCGATCAGTTCCAGCACGAAGCTTTCGCGCTGTGGTACCAGTTGACCGACATCAATGCCGATGGTTGGGACTCTCTGCACGCCACACATATCCATAACCCAACCATCCGGTACTTTCACAGAGCCCTGAGCAACACAATCTTTGCCAGGGACAGCAACCACAAGGTGAACTCGAAAGAGCTCTTCTTCCTCCATTGCGTCTTCAACAACGAACCTATCAACGCCGCTCCGTTCTTGCTGGCTCACATTCAGGCCAATTGCAACCGTGGCTCGAAGCCATTTTACTTTGGCGGGATTGTCATTGCCATTGCACTTGGGCTGAACCTTGGCGACCGCCTCCAGCACCTCCATTCCATCCCCTCAGTGTTCCTTGACACCGACCACTGCAGAGCCTCCCACCTTATCCGCTCCAGAGCTGACGGCAAGTACCATCCGGTAGTGCGTGGCAAGATCGTACGAAGCATCATCCTTCCATCCCGCACCCGGACACACCCAGAGGATCGTACCAACTGGTTATTTGACCTCACTGCCCCTCCTGCTGCCACTGTTCCTACTCAGGACCACACCCAAGGTTCTGACGATGAAATCCAAGCTGAGTTGGACAGGTCCGAGCAACCGGAGGCATCGCAGCCTCCTCCTCCCGAAGGTACATCCTCTCGCCGCCGCCGCCATCACCCAGTGCCCGACTACACAGAAGAGGACCTCCGCCGCTCTCTCGACCAGCAGGCCCAGATACTCGCTATGCTGCAGCAGCAGAATCAGCGAGCAGACCAGTTCGAAGCTTGGCACCGGACTCAAATGCAACAACTTCAAACCGGCCAAGCTACCATTACTGAGAACCTGGCGAATCTGACTTTGCAGGTCGAAGGACTCCGGGACACCGTCTACCACACAGGAGCTATGAGCTATGAGGACCGAGTAGCCCTTGCCAGAGCCAGAGGACGCCAGCGTGGACGTGACCGAGGCAGCGGACGTGATTAGTCATCCATCTTTCCTTATTTGTTTACTATATTTCGAGTTTATTTGTACTTTCATTTCAGTTGTATCTCCCTCTCGCATGCTTCAAAATCAGTGGGGACACTGATTGAGATAGTGTGGGAGCGGAGCCTTTATTTCCATTCCACTGTTATTTCCATTCCACTGTACTTTGAATTTCGTAATTTCTATTTAAACATTTTCTATTTTTAGCAAATAAAGCTCGTTTATATATCCGTTTTCCGTTACGCAAACATCCCCACATTATTCAACGTAAACAAAAATTTTCGTTCGTTCCTCAAAAGCAAAAGCACCACGAGAATGCACCCGAGTTCAAAACAAGTTTTGAAACTCCGAGGAAACGACAGTTCTAACAAAACCAGTACCGTCCTGACACCTTAGATCTCCGGTTTATGCGAGTCGATTTCACTACCTACGTGTACCAAAATCTCAAGTGTCTACGCAAACTCAGCCCCAAGTAGTTTATACTAGCAGTCAGCACCATCCTAAAACACTTCTAAGCGAGCGACCGATGCAAATAAGTGTATGATCTCCAAAAAGATGAAAAATCATGAAAAGAGAGCTAAATAGCCCAAAAAAAATATAAGACATGTTTCCTTCTAAGTTAGGTGCTCCTCACCCGAGCATTTAGCCCAACGACACGAAAACTCATTGAAAAATCAATGACATAAGCTTATGATCAATGAAGAAGATCAAAAACAGAAATGAGATCATATTCACTAACAAGTCGACTTGCCATGAAAGTGTACGGACAACGGGCTTAATGTGATTGCGCTAGAATAAACAGGGTGAACTTGCCACGAGAACCTTGACACCAAGCTACAGTAGCATGAATGGAACCTATTTGCATAAAAAGGAGACCTCAGAAGACTTGTAGTCCAGTGTCGTCATGATACTCGTCTTATTCTAACCAAGAATCCCGGTTTTTCCCAACTCTGCGAACGAAGAAGCTGCCTCGTGCTTGCCGACTTTTTCATGTTTTACTTGAGGACAAGCAAAGATTCAAGCTTAGGGGAGTTTGATAACACGAAATCGTATATATATTTTGATGCATAATTCAACTAAAGTTTAACCGTTTTCGATCCGATTTCGGGTTATTTCCGTGTTATTTGTCTGATGTTTTGCAGGTATTCAACGATCACGTCTAAACAAGGCAACATGAAGAAAAGAAGCAATCTCAGATGAAATATGGACGAAAAAAGAGTGAAAACATCATGAAAAGCGCAGAAGGTTGTTTTTGCTGATGTGACGACCGTCACAACTCCATGACGAGCGTCACACGGGTGACGACCGTCACACCTTGTGACGACCGTCATGCAGGCAAAAACGCCCCACTTCAATTTCACGTAACAGAAGCAGTTCCAATTCCCACAGAGTGGACCACTACTCCCTGATTTATCTGCCTCAAAGTCCACCATCTTCAAGGATAATCGTGAGAATTCCACTTCTATAAAAGGGGAAGAAGGGGACCTCAGAAAGAGAGCGGCATTCATACAACGAAGTGCTGCCAAATTTATTTCCAGAGCATATTTTCCAGTTTAATATTCTTATTTGTTTCTCTTTACGTTCTCTGCATTCCTTTCATTCTTCTGTAATTTCTACTTTTATTGTACGATCAATTTGGCATAAAGACCAGAATCCTGCCAACATCTGTGGAGGATCTGCCCAAAGGCCAATTGGAATATTTACAGGTTTCTCATTTCAATCGTATTTCCAGTTTTATTATAATGCAAATTATTATTTATTGTTTTTATTTATGTTTTATCTTTCCCAAATCCATGTCTAGCTAAACTTAAGTAATCGATATGTAGTAACAATTCGAATGGGATTTGATAATAACTGGTTGAAAACTCTCTTTTCAAAAGTAATTTATGGTCTGAGTGTTTAAAATTGATTTACTGAATAAACTTCGTCGCGAAAGCGAGAACTTATTTAAAAGTAGTTTTGCCACGAAAGTGGGAAATTAATTAAGATACGAACCAACAAGCGAAAGCTGCGGTAAGGTCAGATAGTAAACACTAGTCATTCATTTTAATAACAACGAAAGCACTTTAAAATGAATTAGAACTTAGAGATTTCCAAAAAATAATTTTAACCCCGGATGGGATACGAAAGTGTACGTTTGGCCCTTAGAATTATGATTAGCGTCAATAACCATCGTGAGACGAGAGTCTTCAAATCACCATTTTCTGCTTAAATAGACTTTGAAAATTATTTCATACACCAGTAACTTGTCAAATCCCTGAAGAACACAATTACTGCATATCGATTCAATCATTTATAATCTAAGTAGCATCCTTAGTTCCCTATTAGTGACAATATTATTCCCTTAAACATATTCTACCTAGCTAAACATAGTAACTCCCGAGAACACTAGTTTGATTACGAGTCCCTGTGGGATCGATATCTATTATTACTACGCGATAGACTGTGCACTTGCAGTTAGGTTGTATTAGACATAGAAAATCGCGATCAGCCACTTGTTGGACAAGTGACTCCATAGAGAAGAGAGATGGATTGTCGAAAGGCAATTTACAAATAAAAATATTTGATAAAAAAAGTAAAATTTTAAACATGTTTGTACAGTCCAAAAAAAGTACATGGTGTGTGTGTGTATGTCTTCCCCCTACAAGGGCATGGAGACTCAAAGGTCTTAGTAGGAATATTACACAAATGGGATAAGGGCTAACTCATGGTGGCGAGTAGCCCTATATGATGATTTTTGAGGTTGTTTAATGGACCAACTCATGTGAGGTGAAAGGCCTTGTTGGCGACCAACACTGCTAGGTTATAGGGGGCAGTTAAATGACTGGTGGTAGAGAAGAATTCACTTCAAATGAATTCAAGGAATTCTGTGAAGAATAAGGGATTGAGCATGAAGTGGCTGCTCTATATACACCACAACACAATGGCCTTGTTGAGAGGAGAAACACAATTTTGCTTGATATGACAAGGAGTATGTTGAAGAAGAAAAACTTGCCTCGCACATTGTGGGATGAAGCCATTTCCACTGCAACATACATTTTGAACAGTTGTCCAACAAAGCATTTGAGAAATGTGATTCCACTTGAAATATAGACTAGAAAAAGGCAGAGTATTGGTCATCTCAAGGTGTTTGGATCCTTATGTTTCAAACATGTGTCTGATGACACTAGACGGAAGCTGGATGATAAAAGCAAGATTATGGTGCTTGTAGGTTACCACTCCATAGGTGCCTACAAAATCTATTGTTCTATTGTTCTGTCACTAACAAGATTGAAATTAGTAGAGATGTCCAAGTAAAGGAATCAGAAGCATGGGATTGGAACAAATTTAAATCCAGTTCTAGTGTTATGACAACGTTGGAAATGGGAGACGATGATGTAGGAATCACTGATAATGAGGCAACACCAGATAATAAAATACCAGTTGGTGAACTACAAGATGAACAACATTATGAAGATGAATCAGAAGGTGGAGACAATGGTGAACCAATGCAGATCCATATGGCACAAAGAAACAGAAAAATGCAAGGAAGACTTGGAGGCTTTGAGCCTACCCTGGACGATGAGGTTGATAGTGAACTAGAGGCCATACGTTATGCACTATTGGTGGATGTTAAGCCAGTCAGCGTTAATGAAGAACTCAAGAAAAGAGTGTGGGTGAAGGCCATGAACGAGGACTCTAAGCAATTGAAAGGAACAAGACCAGGAAATTGACTGCACTACCAAATAACAAGAACGTTATCAGTGTGAGATGGGTTTTTAAGACCAAGCTAAAGTTATATGGTTCAGTTTCCTGGCACAAAGCAAGGTTAGTGACTGGAATATTCATACAAAAATCTAGTTTAGATTATTTTGAGGTGTTTGCACCTATAGCTATGCATGAAACTATTAGGTTAGTGATTTATATAGCTGCCAGTAGGAATTGGTCTTTGTTGCACTTAGATGTTACATATATTTTCTTTAATGATACATTAATAGAAGAAGTTTATGTGTCACAACCTCCTAGATTTGTGATTAAAAAAAAGGAGGATATGGTATATAGGTTACATAAAGAATTGTATAGGATCAAGCAAACCTCAAGGTTTTGAAACCTGGAGATTGATTCATTCTTCAAGCAGCAGGCGTTTAATAAGTGTCAGCTTGAGTATATTGTGTATGTAAAACACGTCCCTGATGGAAATATGATGCTGGCGTGTCTTTATGTTGATGATACGTGTTGCACCCTAAAATTTGCCCAACCTTATTCACTTGGTTTATGTTTCAATATCATTAGCATTTGCATATAGAGTCATGTGCATAGTCTAATCATCTGCATAGCATAAGCATAGCAAGTCATACAACAGGGGGACCAATCATTATTCTCATCTCTAGAAGCCTATCAAGAGGTTATTATCCCAATTCAATCTCATTCAAGTCATCAGGAAAGAATTTGAAAGCAAAGAGTTCAGCAGATCAAGCCTTGAGTCCATCTCCTAGCTGAGGGTATCTGAGGGTCAGCAAGAGGGTTGTGAGCTGTGAGTTGAAGGCATGGAGAGTATCTAGACATTATGAGAGGCTTAGAAAGTCATTTAAAGAAGGAGACAAGTCATTGATGAGAGCACAAGAGCTATAGCTGAAGGCAGTCAACTAGGGTTTCATCTGGGTCAACCCTAGGTCAACCCTAGGTCAATTGACTGATTTAAGGGGCATTCAAGTCTAGTGGAGAGATGTGGGGTTCATCATTGGACATATAAAGAAGGATATGGAGATATGCCAAGAAGAATTCAAGAGAAATCAAGGAGAAGAGGAGCTTCTAAATTAGGGTTTATGTGTAAAATCCCCTAGTTTAGGTCAAATTTCCAAGCAAGATAAGTCAAAATGCTAGTTTCAAATGGATCCTTGTCCAACATGAAACTTGTAGGAGATCTCAAGACCTTTAATTTGAGTGGTGGAAGACATCAAGGAGATTTATAGAACTCAAGTTATGGTCCTTGCAAGTTACAGGTCATCTGAGGTATCTGAAATTTTGTCTGTGAAAGTGACTTGACTTCCAAGCAATTTTTACCCCTCAAGGAGATTTCAAATGAATTCTTGGTCAACATAGGAATTGTTCCTCATTGTCTTAGCTTTCTAGAATGGTATAGCATGCCTTCATATGATGTGTGGAGCTCAACTTATGGTCTTGGCAAGCAAAGGGTATTTTGGTCATTTGTGAATTACAGGTCATTTTAACCTATGTCCAAAACTCATACAAGGAGGCCTCAAATGGAAAAACTTACAACATCAAACTTGTTCAAAATGTGGTTTTAAGTCTAGAAAGAAGGTCACAAATTGTTGGAAAAGCTCATAACATGAAGTTGCATGATTGGTCAAATTTGAACTAAAATGGCTTATAACTTAAAGAAAGTCAAAGTGAAAAATGGTTTGAGAGATTTATAAGTCCAAATGGAGACTTCCAATATATGATTTTGGGTCCAAAACACATTCTAAGAACAATGGTTCAAGTACATTTTTGAGCTTAGTGGAAAAAATCAAAGTTATTTATGGTTACTTGCATTTGAAGAAACATAACCAATTTGGAATGCAAGGGAAGTTGCAAGATGGTTCTAGAAAGTTCATTTGAGCACTATATATTCATGAAATCAGAATTGAGCAAGGGTTGGATTCATTTTTCACCAAAAATTTCACCAATTCTCTCTATTCTTTCTCATTGCAATTCCATCCAAATTTCTCAAAATCTTCATCAATCATCACCAATATTGATTCTACCATATTCAATCATCATCATGGACTAAAGATCAACAAGGATCTGATTGAAATTGATCCATTTTCGTGCACTTCCATCAAGAACACACAAATTGCAATTTCCATTGGAACTCAAGATCCAAGGTCAAATTCATCAAGGTGTTGCATACATAATCAAATATAGCAAGAGTAGATCCAGATTGAAGCATCAAGGCTCTCAGATCCACGAATTTCATCATCATCCACAAGCTTTTGCACCAGGTTCAATTTCTCTCCCATAGCTTGATACAGATAGATTTACATTAGTTTGTTAGTATAATAATGATGTAGGATGTTAGTAGAGCATTTCTGATTGATTAGGAGTAGTTTAGTGATGATTCATAGCAGGTGCTTGAAACTGTTAGGACTTAGAACTCTTAGGATAGGCCATGGTAATCTTAGGTTGTTAGTGCAGAATGATCTACGTGAAGTATAGAAGAGATTAGTAGAGGTTTGGTTGAGAATCTTGAGGATGAGTTGCAGAGTATTTTAATGGAACCAAGGATGTCATGCGCTCGGGTTGAGTGATTTGCTGAGTTTCAGTGCAAACTATGATCATAGGCGTATAGAGGGAGAAATTTGGAGTGATTTTCATGTTTGGATCGTGGTGTTTCATGGACTGTGGAGAGAGAACCGAGAGGCTGAAGTTGGTGCGTGCATGGTTATTCATGGAGGGAAACCCTAGTTCTCATGAACCAAGGTTGAAGACGCAATCCTGAGCGTCCATCGCGTGTTGGACCTTTGACCTCAGAGCCCATCGTGTGGCTCTCATTTAATTCTGATATTTGGAGGGAGAGCTGTAGGTGCCCTAAACGCACCGTTTCATTTAATGAAACGGGCGGGCCTAGGTGTGTTATTGATATCCCCACCCCCCAGTACCAAGCCCATCAGAAAATACACGTGAAAACCCTGCTATTCTCACCCCCTGCGTCTTTTTTTTATTTTCATTGTTGCTGACTTATCCTGGGCCTAACAAACTTGCTACGCGCACCCCACCATTGCTGGCCCATCCTGATTGCAACTAGGAAACCCTGCTATTAGTACCCCCTCCCTTTATTTCTTTCAATTTCTTTTTTTCAATTTCTTTTTATTGTCATTCATTTTTGAAAATTCATAATAAATCAGAAATTGCATATTTTCAATTCATTCTTTTTTTAACATTTTCTTTAAAAAGTCAAGAAAATTATAAAAAAATAAAAATTGCATTTTATTTCTATTTGACATTTTCCCCATATTTTCTAAATAAATGACATTTTAAATAGCTTCATTTCATGCATGATTTTATTAATTTTTGTTCTATTAGATACTTTCATATTTTTTGTTCATTCTTTTTAGGTTGTTTAGATGAGATATTGAACTTGTATATTCAATTTAGTTCCCATTTTTAGAAATTAATTTTAGGTGCTTAATGTAGGCTTGGACAACATGAACAAATTAGGGTTTTTAAGTGATGACTTAGGAGAATCAATTCATTTCCCTTAGGACTTAGGGTTTAACTAGATTAGTTATGGGACTATAGGGGCTATGGGTAGTTATTAGATCCCTTAGAAAAAGTCAGGATTCCCCTACTGCTATTAATACTCTGTGTATGTCTGATTGACTGGTGTGGTGTGCCCTCTGGGGATTATTGCTTGCTTGCTTGGGTATTGGGATTGTCTGGGACCTTGGGAGAGCTGAAGACTTGAGGAGATGAAAGCCATTGGAGATCCAGAGAGTGAAGATCAACTGCCAGAGTTGAATAGGAGGTTATTGCTAGCAGCTGCTGAGAAGACTAGGGTTTAGGAGCTAGGCAGAGCTCTAGATTAGAAAGCTTGTTTCTCAAACATGGAATGCCTTGTCTGCATCCATCCTTTCTCTATGATTCAAAGTCTCTTTCAAATATCCACCTCCTTCCTTTGGAAGGATCAGTGAATATATTTGAAAGATAGAACTTTTGAGGGGAAACTTTCTGTTTAATGTTAACAGTTGATGAACCACCCTTGGTAAGTAATTAACTGTCTAGCATTCATTCACTTCACTCTTGTGACTGATCCCTCATCCTGGAGGTTTGAGCTTGAAGAAAAGCCATTGCAGATAGAAGACAGATGATCAAAGCCCTTGCCTGAAGGTCATGAAGATGGAGATTGATGCTTGTTGAAGCCTGTAGCTGATTGGAGATTACTTGAAGTCAGATGTTGAGTCAGAGCTGCTGAAGCTGCTGTTTCTTTTGCTGTTGTATTTCATTTCTTGATGTATTGATTGGTTTTCCTGACTGTATTGTTTGCTGTTTACCCTGCTGGGTTGAAAGTGAAGCCTGTTCACTTTTGCCTATTGTTTTCTAGGTTTGAGGTTGAGTGGGACTCCCTTGCCTCGCTTGTACTGTTGCATCCATGCATTTTACCGCTTTATTATATCTGTTATTGTTTTTGTTTCTGCCTATCCCGTAGGATCTCTGTTTCTCTCTGTGCAAGAGAGGAGCATGATAGACACTAGGTCTTAACCCATGCATGATAACATTAGGTTAGTTTGATTCCCCTTTTCAACCATAGGTTAGAGTTCTGTCTCTTCTTCCTCAAAAACAAACAGAAAAACACCATAAAGATTTCAAACTCAATAAAAGACACTTCTTCCGTAAAAGAATGTGAACTCATCAAGACGTCATTTTTGTCCGCTGGGACTGTTGATCAGAAAACCTTTTTTCAGAAAGAATAAAATCAACCAAGACAAGCTTGTGTCGTACGTGGCCCGAACTACGTTTGCTCTGATCTTCCATGCAGTGTGGAAGTACGTAGGCATAGGATGCGATATCCTAGCGAGCAACCTTCCCCTCCTTTCCCGTAGGTAGGTGAACTACGTTGACTCTGATTTCTCGTTCCAGACGGGAATACGTAGGCATAAAGTGCGATACTTTGCCGAGTCATTTTTATTTTTTCATTTTTAACCCCAGACCCTTAGTTTAGATAGAATAACAATCCATACCCGAAAACAAGCGTGGATCCCGTCGAGTACGACGGACGTGAGGGGTGCTAATACCTTCCCCTTGCGTAACCGACTCCCGAACCCCGGTTTTGGTTGCGATGACCATACCTTTCCCGTGTTGTGCGAGGTTTACTCTGAGCGTTTCCTTTCCCTCCCGTGGGATAAATAACGCACGGTGGCGACTCTTCTGTTCAGCCGGCGCCGATTTTCGCAGTAGCGACAGCTGGCGACTCTGCTGGGGATCCAACGTCCCCTGGCTGCTAAGAACTGCGATGGTTCTTAGGCATTTGGGATCCAACGTCCCTTTGAGCGAGTCAATCCTAACGTTTGTTTTCCCGTCGAGGATTTTGTATGGATTTATATTTCTGACCTTGTATTTTCAGCTTTGTATATTGATTATTATTGCTGTATTTGGGGTGTGACGGGTGTTCTGATATTGAGAGATAAGCCGGACCTGGGCTTGAGTGCATCTAGAATTAGCGTAGAAAGTAGTGGGCGCGTGCCGGCTTTGCTTGCATTAGTGTCTCATGAAATCTACACTCGGACGAGGTTCTTCTGGTTGGCTTCTTTTTCTACCCTTTGGGTCGAAGGGGTTGTTGGTCAGCTGAATTGTCGACTCCGGGAACCGATCACTTGGAAGTTGGCTAAGTGAGGCCTCTTCAGGAATTGATGATGCCACTCCTTCTGGGAATCGTATCATCAACCCTGAAAGTCTGTGACGCCGACGACCGCATAGGATGCCGTACCTTGTGCCAGTTATAGGGCCACCCACCTGTGAGGGGATTTGGGGTTATGCAGGTAACTAGACCTTCAGACTACCGGTTATTTCTTGATTAGAGATCCTGGTTATTTATGGAGAGTTATGAGGTCTGTCAGAGACCATTTGGAGATGTGTTCTGAGGTCTGTCAGGGACCAATTAGAGATGTGATTTGAGGTCTACCAGAGACCAGTTGGAGTTATGGTTTGAGGTCTGTCAGAGACCAGTGTTGAAGCTTTGTTTTAGGTCTATCAGAGACCAGGGTTTGATGACTTCTGGATGGTCTATCTGAGACCTTTCTTGATTGGGTTCAGGCTATTCAGCTACAGCTTTGGTCCCTGTTGCATGTTACTTGCATTGCATTGCCTGCATATCCATTACCATTTGCATTTCACTAACGTGTGTCTGTGCTGCAGGTGCATTTGCATTTTCCCTAGTTCTAGTGCCCAGGCTTCTGAGCATCGATTATGGCTGGTTTGAGGAAAACAGTTGCGTATAAGCTGCCTTCACCTGATATTACTTCTTTGCTTGGTCTGATATCTCTTGCCGATGAGGAGGTTAGGAGAAGCTTCAGAATGAGCCATGGGAGATTACTGAGATTAGTCTGCAAGCCCACTGCTGATGAGATGAATGGGCTATACACCTTGATGCAGTTCTATGACCCCGCATTGAGATGCTTTACTTTTGCTGACTTCATTCTAGGACCTACTATTGAGGAGTATGTGGAGTTTACCGAGCTTCCCGTGCAGAACAAGGTTCCCTTTATTCACTCTGCTGCTGAGCCCAAGTTGGAGGACTTAGCCAAAGCCTTACATATGGACGCTGCAGAACTGTTATTGACTTCTTGGCTTGGGGTTTCAGGTTTCTCTCTTGATTTCTTAGTTGTCAAAGCTCGAGAGTACGCCAAGAACGGTTGTTGGGTGGTTTTCAATGCTATTTTGGCTTTATGCATCTATGGAATTGTGCTGTTTCCTAACTTGCCCAACTTTGTGGATTTGGATGCTTTCTATCTGTTTGCTGCAGGCAACCCAGTGCCAACTTTGATTGGAGACTTCTATCATTCATTGCACTATAAGAACGAAAACCGAAGGGGAAAAGTTGTTTACTGTTGTACTCCTCTGTTGAATATGTGGTTCAAAAGTCATCTCCCTATGAAGGGACCCTTTGCAGATAGTGCAACCTCAGCCAGTTGGTCAGAGCGCCTGATGAGGCTATATTCCGAAGACGTTGTGTGGTTTGATCGAGACCTGTTGGGGTCTGAGCTCATCTTCAGCTGTTCTGGGTACCCTAATGTGCCGCTGATAGGAAGAAAAGGGTGTATCAATTACAACCCTTCTCTATTCATTCGCCAGTTCGGATATGCACTGAAGAATCCACCTCAGGAGGAAGAAGTACAGGAATCTCTGTACTTCACCGGTGACGTGAAGGGGGAGTTACTAGCCAAGCTGCAACATGCCTGGACGCGTATTAACCGCAGAGGGAAGCCTTTGTTAGGAAAGAATGACTGTCAAGCCTATGCACCTTATAGAGTTTGGATTCAGGAGAGGGCTAGTCAGTTGAGGATGCCGTTTCCAGATGCACCAATTCTTGTTCCCGTTCCGGCAGAAGAGCCAACTACTGTTTCTAAGGAAGCCTACGAGCAAGTTGTGAGAGAAAAAGAAGCCTTGATGAAGATTAATGAAGGGTTAGAGCAAGAGTTAGCCCAGGTACGCAGCGAGAAAAACAAGGCCGTATATGCTTTCCAACAACAGATCGAGCTGCTAAACAGGTTAGGGGCTGAGTTGACTGAGGAAAAGAAAAAGCGTGAACGTCTGGGGCAAGAGTTCAGAAGCTCCCATGACATGCTGGAAGCCAAAAAGAAGGCGCTTGACATCGCTCACCGAGAGATATCTTCTTGCAATAAGACTTGGAATGCTACACTCACCAACAATAAGAAGTGGGAAGATAAGCTAAAGCAGCAAATTTCCGACCTCGAGGAGAAGTTGAGGTCTAGCATTAAGAAGTGTGAGGAGGAAGTGATGACCCGGTATAGTGTCCAGCATGCACTGAACAAGGCAATCAAATCCAGAGATGAAGCAGTGTCTCAGAAGCGAAAGTTAGAAGATTGCTTCGGAGAAGCAACATGGGAAGAAACTGCTGAAGACGTACGCCGTGTCCTTAAGAGGAGAAACCAGCTTGTTGAAGGGCTGCTTGATCGACCAAGCCATCCGGAGACCAAGAGGTTGATAGAGGAGTACCAGACTTTTGGGAGGATTTGATCATTTCATGTAGTAACTTGTATGCTTTATTTGCATAGTGCTGACCATCACCAGGATTGTTGGTTGAGGTCATGCCTTCTTTGTACTCTCAGTGACATTGTACCCTGGGCTTATTGATTCTCCCTGCAATATATGAGGCTTTCTATGATTCAGCTCCGATATTCCTATTGTCAGCACTGTCACTGCACCGGCACCTTCGCACTAGAACTGGGGGAATGAACTTCCCTAATGCACAGACACATTGCATTGCATTCATATTGCATTACAGGTAATCTTTGAATGGTGTCTTATTCCCTGCTTTGCATCAGGTACTTACCAGGATTGCAGATCAACATCCGCACCGCTATTCTACACGCTCCAATTGTCGAAAAATCATGGACCAAATGCAGAACGAGATGCAAGATGTGCGCGAGAAGCTCGCCCTCTTCATGCAGACCATGGAAGCTATAGCGAAAGGGCAGGATAATTTGCAGGCCATGGTCCAGCCTCTGTTGGCCCGAAGCGCTGGTCATGGTAATGAAGATCATCAGTCTGTACGGGTTGATACTGCTCATGGAGACGGCACTCCCACGCCAGTGGCTCCGCCTGTAACCAATACACCTGCTGCTAATGTCAACAACGCTACCGCTGCTGTGAATGGTAACGTCGGAGTGGGGAATGAGACCGCTGTCCATAATGTTGGGCTGGGTGATGTCAATTTGGGAGATAATCTAGGAGGCAATGGCTTTGTTAATACTGGATTCGGATTCAACGATCAGGGATTCGATAACACTGGGAAGTATGGCTTTAATGCTCAAGGCTTTGGGCAAGATGGTTATGGTATGGTCAATCAGGGTTACGGAGGCTTTGGAAACGGAAACGGTACTGGATTTATGGCTTTTGGTCCTGCTGGAGGTGTTCAAGGGTATGGCAACAGAGGCCGAGGTCCGGGGATGAATCAGATCAGAGCTGGACGTAATAATGCATATGATGTGTACGGGGCTGGAAATGGTATCTGGCAAGAAGATCAGCAGGAGGACGCCTTCTCCGGAGGAGGTTTTGAAGGGCCGATGGATGATTCCCAAAAGATTAGAATGCTGGAAGAGCAGATGAAGGGAGTCTTAAATCAAAGTGCTGTGGGATTGGACATGGCAACCATGGGTTTGGTACCTGGCTTGAGGGTGCCAATTAAATTCAAAGCTCCTGCGTTCGATAAGTATAAAGGAGACACATGTCTGAAAGTGCATGTACGAGCTTATTACAGAAAGATGTCTGCATACTCAACTGATGAAAGAATGCTAATGCATTTCTTTCAGGATAGTCTGTCGGGCCCTTCCCTAGAGTGGTACATGGGGTTGGAGCCAACTGATATCAAGACATGGAAGCAATTAGCAGAGGCATTTGTAGCTCACTACAAGTATAATAGCGATTTGGCGCCCAATCGGGTCCAGTTGGCCGGGCTTTCGCAAAAGAAGGGGGAGAGTTTTAAAGAGTACGCGCAAAGGTGGCGCGATATGGCTGCCAGGGTCCGTCCTCCTGTAGAAGATAAGGAAATGAATGATATGTTTGTCGGCACATTCACCGGGCTGTTTCATGATATGCTGTTTCATACGTCTCTGGCCAGTTTTTCAGACCTAATTCTGATGGGGGAAAAGATTGAACGTAATATTAAGCAAGGAAAGTTCCAAGTCGAGGAATCAACTGCATCCGGCAGTAATAGGAAAGCTTATGGTGGGCGCCGTCAGGGCGAAGCCAGCGCAGTATTTGGAGGCCGAGGCCGAGGCAGGGGACGAGGTCAATATCGTCAGCCGCAGCAGGTGTCGAGTGTTACTATTCCCTATCAGCAACAACCACTCCAGCAACAACAACCGGTTCAGCAACAGCCAATGCCACAGCAGCAGCAGTCTCAGCAAGGGGCACAGCAAGCTCAGCGAAGATTCCAGGGCAGTAAACCGAGAAGAGTGTTTGAGAAGCCTCCCTCAACCTATGCTGATTTATTGCAGACATTGTTGGGATTGAATCTGGTAGAGAAAAGAACTCTGGCGCCGATAACGGGAGCTCCCCCGTTTGGGTACGATGCAAGCAGGCACTGCGAGTTTCATTCTGGGGCTCCGGGCCACGATATAGAAGGTTGCCACGCTTTTAAGCACGGTGTGCAGGATCTTTTGGACAACAAGACTATCAACTTCGGAACGGCAGGTCCGAACATAGTCCAGAAACCCATGCCTAATCATGGGGCAAACGCCGTTCTGACTGAGGAAGGTCTGAATCTTATTATGAATGTTGAAGATTTAAAGACGCCGCTGAGCGAGATAAAGAGCCGACTGTTGCAAGGAGGTGTTTACCCAGGATGTAACGAATATTGCTTAGACTGTTGGGCCCTAGCTGGGGGGTGTGAGGATTTGAAGAAAGGCATTCAGGCTTTAATTGATGAGGGCATATTGCAGTTTGATCGAGCGGCAACTGACGAGCCTGCAGGGGCAGTAGTGGATAATCGGAGTGATGTGGCCACTGTGACAATTCCTCGGAAGACGATCACTATTGCAGCACCAGCTCAACGACCACCGATCACCATAACTAAGGCCGGGCCAATCCCGTACGAGAACACGAAAGCAGTCCCATGGTCATATGGGTTAGAGGTGTATTGTGATGGGATAAAGATTGATGTTAACAAGCAGCCAGCGGAGATTGTGGATAATGTTGTTGGTTCAGGAGGCATGACAAGGAGCGGCAGGATCTTTATATCTCCTGAAGTGGAGGCTGAAAGACTAGCGAAAGGAAAAGGGAAAGTGGTTGAAAATGTTCCGGTACAAGCAAGTGAAAAAGAAGCAGCATCGAAGGATGTAGAAGAGTTCATGCGCTTAATTCGAAAAAGTGATTATAAGATTGTGGAGCATCTGCAGCAGACACCGTCCAAAATATCCATCTTGTCATTGCTGCTGTGTTCGGAAGCTCACAGAAATGCTTTGCTGAAAGTCCTGGACACTTCTTTTGTACCCCAAGATGTCTCCGTAAATCAGCTAGAAGGAGTATTGGCACATGTGAATGCAGGCCACAGCTTGGGCTTTACCGATTTCGACTTGACCCCGAAAGGGAGAGATCATAATATGGCATTACACGTATCGGTTGAGTGTAGAGGATCAGTAATGTCGCACGTATTGGTTGACACCGGATCATCTTTGAATGTGCTGCCCAAGAAGGCGATGATGAAGCTGGATGTTCGAGGAATTTTGTGTACACCCAGTGATTTGGTAGTCAGAGCATTTGACGGCACGCGGAGAACAGTCTTCGGATCGATTACCTTGCCTCTGCAAGTGGGGCCGGAAGTGTTTGCAACGGAGTTTTATATCATGGATATACAGCCTGCGTACAGCTGCTTGCTTGGAAGACCCTGGATTCATGGGGCGGGGGCAGTCACGTCTACCCTACATCAGAAGTTGAAATATATGGTTAGGGACAGCGTAGTCACCGTGTGCGGGGAAGAGGACATCCTGGTCAGCCATCTATCGTCGTTTAAATATGTGGAAGTCGACGGAGAGATCCACGAGACGCCCTGCCAGGCATTCGAAGGTTTGCGCATCAAGGACAAAGGTCCCGGGCCGAGCAAAGTACCAGAGATAGCTGTCTCATCGTATAAAGAAGCTCAAGCTCTAGTGGAGGCAGGAGCAGCAAAGGGCTGGGGCAAAGTGCTGGACATTCCTGTGAAGATGGACCGGTTCGGACTGGGGTACCAACCGTCGTCATCAACTCCTTCCGTGGGGGCCCCCCGTTTCAGAAAGCCGATTATCATCTCTGCCAGTGGAGTATGTCATGAAACTGTCAATGCTGCTTCAGAGTCTGATGAAGGAGACAGCGACTGTGATATGGATGCCTGGATTCAGCCAAGCACGCCAGGACAAGGACTGTGCAACTGGTCTATTCAGGAGCTTGTTCCTGTGACTTTTAAACAGTAATGCTTTGCTTTATTAATTGTTGAATAATCTGATGTCTTGCCCGGGGCATCAGGATTTGCTTAGGGCTGTGTTGTTATAAACATTGCGCGTTAATCATTAAATAAATGGCGTTTTTTCATGTGCAAATACTGTAATCCCTGTCTTTCTTGTTTTATATGTTTCAATAAAATGGCAACGTGGTTATTCGCTTTATACGCATTTTGAAGCACTTAACCATTCCTTTTGCAGGATAACATTTTCAGATGACATCCTTGAACCACCTATGACTCGTCCCGACTTTGAGCACCCGGTGTTTCAGGCTGAAGAAGAGGCTGTCGAAGATAGCGACGTTCCTGAAGAACTGTCTTGGTTAGTAAAGCAAGAGGAAAGAGCCATTCTGCCTCACGACGAGGTCATCGAAATTATCAACTTGGGGTCGGAAGGGGTCGAGAAAAACATTCGTATCGGAGCCGCGCTGCAGGATGATATCAAGCGGAGACTGGTTGAAATGCTCCAAGAGTATAGTGATGTATTCGCTTGGTCGTATGAGGATATGCCAGGGCTCGATACAGATATGGTCGTGCATCGCCTGCCACTGAAAGAAGATTGCCCGTCGGTCAAACAAAAGCTTCGCAGAACTCGACCAGATATGGCAATGAAGATCAAAGAGGAGGTGCAGAAACAGTGGGACGCTGGGTTCCTGGCTGTGACGAAGTATCCTTCATGGGTTGCCAACATCGTACCAGTGCCAAAGAAAGATGGCAAGGTTCGAATGTGCGTGGATTATAGAGATTTGAATAAAGCAAGCCCAAAAGACGATTTTCCACTTCCTCACATTGACGTGTTAGTTGATAATACTGCCCAGTACTCCGTATTCTCCTTCATGGATGGCTTTTCAGGCTATAATCAAATTAAAATGGCGCCAGAGGATATGGAGAAGACTACTTTCATAACGCCGTGGGGAACATTTTGCTACAAAGTGATGCCCTTTGGTTTGAAAAATGCTGGGGCAACATATCAGCGTGCGATGACGACTCTTTTCCATGACATGATGCATAAAGAGATCGAAGTTTATGTTGACGATATGATTGCCAAATCCCAGACGGAGGAAGAGCATCTGGTGAATCTGCTGAAGTTGTTTAAAAGACTTAGGAAGTTCAGGCTAAGGCTGAACCCTAATAAATGCACCTTCGGGGTGAGATCGGGTAAACTGCTGGGGTTTATCGTAAGCGAAAGAGGAATAGAGGTCGATCCTGCTAAAATAAAAGCGATTCAAGAAATGCCGACGCCTAAAACAGAGAAAGAGGTGCGCGGGTTTTTAGGGAGGTTGAACTACATCGCCCGGTTCATATCTCACCTAACTGCTACGTGTGAACCATTATTCAAGCTGTTGAAGAAAGATCAAGCTGTAACGTGGAACGAAAATTGTCAAAAGGCGTTCGATAAAATAAAGAAGTATCTGCAGGAGCCTCCTATTTTGATACCCCCAGTGGCAGGTAGACCCTTGATAATGTATTTGACGGTTCTTGAGGGAAGCATGGGTTGTGTTCTCGGTCAACACGACGAGACAGGGAGAAAAGAGCATGCGATCTATTACTTGAGTAAGAAATTTACAGATTGTGAATCTCGGTACTCCATGCTGGAGAAAACTTGTTGCGCGCTAGCCTGGGCCGCCAAGCGTTTGAGGCAGTACATGCTGAATCATACAACCATGCTCATCTCGAAGATGGATCCTATCAAATATGTATTCGAAAAGCAGGCGTTGTCAGGTAGAATTGCCCGTTGGCAGATGGTCTTGACTGAATATGATATCCAATACGTCTCGCAAAAGGCTATAAAGGGGAGTGTGCTGTCTGAGTATCTGGCGGAGCAGCCTGTTGAAGAACACCAATCGATGAGGTTTGATTTTCCTGACGAGGATATCATGTACCTAAAGATGAAAGATTGTGAAGAACCGTTGCCAGACGAGGGACCAGAGTTGGGTTCCAAATGGAAGATGATATTTGACGGAGCCGTGAATGCTTACGGTAGCGGAATAGGAGCAATCATCACCACGCCACACGGGTCGCACATCCCGTTTACTGCCCGATTGACCTTTGCCGTTACCAACAATGAGGCCGAATACGAAGCTTGTATAATGGGGCTTGAAGAAGCCATTGATTTGCGAATCAAGCATCTAGACGTATACGGAGACTCAGCTCTAGTAGTGAATCAGATAAAAGGGGAATGGGAGACACGTCAGCCCAATTTGATACATTACATGAATTATGCAAGGAGATTGTTGCCTTTCTTTGACAAAGTTGAATTACATCACGTACCGCGGGCAGAAAATCAAATGGCTGACGCCCTTGCCACTTTGTCTTCCATGTACAAGGTCAACTTCTGGAACGAAGCTCCCCAAATCACTATCTCTCGGTTGGACAGGCCAGCTTATGTATTTGCTATTGATGAAGCATCTGATGACAAACCGTGGTATTTCGACATCCTTAATTTCCTGAAGAATAAAGAGTATCCGGCTGGGGCGTCCAGTCAAGATCAGAAGACTCTCAGGAGATTAGCGGGTAATTTCTACTTGAATCCAGATGGCGTCTTGTACAGAAGAAACCACGATTTGGTGTTGTTGCGTTGTGTAGACGAGAAAGAGGCAAAGCTTCTCATGGAGGAAATTCACGAAGGTACCTTTGGTACGCATGCTGGTGGGCATGCTATGACGAGAAAGCTGCTGAGGGCAGGTTACTTTTGGCTGACGATGGAAACTGATTGTTTCAAGTTCGCGAGGAAGTGCCACAAGTGCCAAATCTATGCTGACAAGATACACGTGCCTCCGAGTCCTCTAAATGTGATGTCATCTCCATGGCCATTCTCGATGTGGGGAATCGATATGATTGGGAAGATCGAGCCGACGGCTTCTAACGGGCATCGGTTCATCCTAGTAGCAATCGATTATTTCACCAAGTGGGTGGAAGCGGCGTCTTACGCGAATGTAACGAAGCAAGTGGTGGCCAGATTCATCAAAAGAGATATCATTTGCCGATACGGGATTCCCGAGCGGATAATCACGGATAATGGTTCAAATCTGAACAACAAAATGATGAAGGAGCTCTGTCAGAATTTCAAGATCGAACATCACAACTCCTCCCCTTACCGACCCAAGATGAATGGCGCTGTCGAGGCGGCCAACAAGAATATCAAGAAGATCGTCCAGAAGATGGTGGTGACCTATAAGGATTGGCATGAAATGCTACCTTTTGCTTTACACGGTTATCGTACGACGGTACGCACATCAACCGGGGCAACTCCGTTCTCGTTGGTATACGGAATGGAAGCGGTATTACCATTGGAAGTTGAGATCCCTTCTCTGAGGGTATTGCGAGACGTTCAGCTGGACGAGGCAGAATGGGTAACGAATAGATTGAACCAACTGAGCTTAATGGACGAGAAGAGGCTAGCTTCTCTAGCATACGGTCGTTTGTACCAGAGCCGAATGAAGAAAGCGTACGACAAGAAGATACATCCGCGAAGCTTTCAGACGAGCGACCTTGTGCTGAAAAGGATTCTCCCGCCGCAAGCAGATCACAGGGGCAAGTGGACCCCCAACTACGAAGGGCCATACGTTGTCAGTAAGGTCTTCTCAGGAGGAGCGTTGTTGTTGTCCACCATGGACGGAGAAGACTTTGTGTCACCTGTGAATTCGGACGCAGTTAAAAAATACTTTGCTTAAAATAGACCCGCTGGACAGAAAAAGAGAGTCCAGGCAAAAATGGGGCATCCTGGCGAACCAAAAACAGAATGAAAGGTTCGGGCAAAAGTTAGGGATAAAATTGAAAAAATGTACACCCGCGAAGTTGAAAACCTACACTGGGCGGCTTCGGCAAAAAAGGGTATCCCGGTGAACTGAAAACCCGTAAAGGGCGGTTCACGCAAAAGTTAGGGATTTGAAAAGCAAATGACTGCGGTCCGAATTCAATAAGCATCAATGCGGGAGAATACGTTTGAGGAGCCAGTTGTCGGATACAGTCTCTTCGGAAAAATGGATACCGGGAAAGCAGTAGAGTCGGATGAGTCATAGGAGGATCAGTTCGTAGTGTTCATCTGCATCCCGTTGCCGACATGTGTACAAAATTTAATTTGTCAAAATGTTCATGCTTCTTGTGCATACTTATGTATTTGCTTTGCGTAGCTTCCTCATTTCAGGAGTTACATCCCGTGTACCAAACTCCGCCCATTCAGGGGCCCGATCAATGAAAGTATGTTATTCAGTATTTGACACTGTTCTTTACTGTTTTGTGCATGATAAATCGCCTAAGTTTACTGAAACTAGCACGTGTATAACATCACTGACCCTTGCCGACAATTGCTAAAGCTTTGAATTAACTGAAAATAACGTCGCTAACCTGAGTTGATTTGGTTGCATAGGCTTGTCTTGTTTTGTTTGTGTTGTTGCAGGTTTCCTAACCATATGAGGAATACAATCAAAAGATCGCGATAACGAAAGACTCGGTCTTCACGCAGGTCATGCATGTTCTTCCTGAAGAAGGATAGAATTCCCCAGCTAGCCGTAGCTTACCCAAAGGGAGCAGAAAAGTTATTCGTCCTCAATGGAGTTTGGCGATTCCAAGATCGTGAGGCTGTATTCAGACAGGTTCATCTTTCCCCGCAGGGTCATGTACTCTCCCCCAGCGGAGTCAGTGGATTTTCCCCGAGAGAATCATCCTATCCCCAGCGGAGTTCTCTGTTCAGCGAGTGTTCTATCCTCCCCGCGGAACTCGAAGACCAAGACTCTCCAAAGCAGAGTTGATGGCGGTTCCTGTCATTTATTTTGTCAGATATCAGTTCACGTTCCAGCAGAAAGTCCGATCGTACTATGCACATTGGCTATTCCCCAGCAAGGTTATTTTCCCCAGCAGGGGGTTACCTCGACAGGGTGCTCGGTTTGAGTTCCCAATTTCCCAGCAGGGTTGACTTCACCCTTCCAGCATTTATTTTGCTGGAATAATTCTGTAGCATCTGGCTATCCCCGGCGGAGTCGGCATTATCTTCAGCATTTATTTTGCTGAAGCAGTTCCTGTACTTTAGCAATTCAGGTAGAGAGAGCTCTTGCTTAAATGAACTACCAAACACTCAAGATCTCGGCATGAGATATTCAATGATAACGTCAGTTTCGGCAGTATCCCCCACAGAGTTACCAGGATAAGTTTCTCTTTATTCCCAAGCAGAATTGGTTGTCATCAGGGGTTCCATGAATCAGAATTTCAGAGGCCACCGCCGGTTATCAGAACAGGCGTCCGGTAGTTTGGTTTCCAGATATCCCCAGTAGAGTCCACCTCAAAGTCGCTGTCACGTCAGTGCTAAGAAGTTTGTGGGTGAGGATCATTGGAGAACTAAGTCCTGACGTGGACAATTTATTCCTAGATTGACGGGATTTCTTCAGAAGTGGGCGTCCTAACGTGGACAGGTTTATTTTCCCGGATTGGTGAGGTGTGTTAGTCCTAACGTGGACAGATTCGGGTTCTCGAAATTAGTGGAATGGGAGGTCAGGACGTTGACAAAAGTGATTACTCTTTGTGTTGGTGCCCTGACGTGGCCAGATCAGACAAGCGTGCGAGTCCTTACGTGGACAAGTCTTATTTCCTCAGCAGGTCGAAGACGCCTGAGTCCTAACGTGGACAAATCAAGACGAGATCAGTGTCCTGACATGGACAAATCAAAGAAATTATTATTATTCCTAACGTGGAGAAGTGGATCCTAACGTGGACGATGTAGTCCTTACGCGGACATATCAGAAGAGGATTCCTTACGTGGAAAAAGATAGTTTCCTTACGTGGAAATGATAGCATTCCTGACGTGGAAAGATTGGAGTCCTTACGTGGACAGATTAAGAGGTGATTCCTAACGTGGAAAGAGTGGAGTCCTTACGTGGACAGATTAAGATGGCATTTCTTACGTGGAAAAATGTAGTCCTGACGCGGACAAATCGGAAGGAATTAGTTGCCTTATGTGGAAAAGTTATGTTTCCTTGCGTGGAAAACGGATAGCATTCCTTACGTGGAAGGAGGCTTGTATTCCTGACGTGGAAAGAAAAGTTGATTCCTGACGTGGAAGAATGATGTACTCCTTATGTGGAAAGTTGAGTCCTGACGTGGACAGGTTCAGAACCAAAGTTGAATTCCTTACGTGGAAAGATTGGAGTCCTGACGCGGACATGTCAAGTGGTATTGGAGTCCTTACGTGGACAGATTGATATAGTTCTCCTTATGTGGAAAGAAGATTGCTTCCTGACGTGAAAAGATGAAAGGGTTAGTCCTGACGTGGACAGATACAGAAAAAATGATTCCTAACGTGGACAGGTGTTACTCCTAACGTGGAAGAATTTTATTCCTAACGTGGACGATTCAGTTTATGGAAATGCAGACGAATTATCCCCAGCGGAGTTGCCGAGATTTTTCTGGGTTAACAGCAAGTGGAGTCCTAACGTGGACAGGTTTTAGTTGAGATTTCTTCGTATTGATGACAGACAGAGTCCTAACGTGGACAAGCAAGCAATCTGTTATGACAGAATCCTCTTCAGAACGGTGAAGACAATCCCCAGCGTGGTCGTTACGAGATCAGTGGGTTGCCGTAACAGTTAAATTCAGCTGATGAATGTCGTTCCTCAAGCAGGAGCGCAATTTAGTTTTGCGGTTGGCAAATTTCTGGGTTCCTAGTATTCAACCGTCTCGTACCGCGAATGTCTGAAGGCTCCGGGCTCTTCACCCAATCGGGTCCAAGCCGCTTGAATAGGGGCAATACGTTGTTGACAAGAAACTGTAATACTGAAATGAGAAAGTTTAAGAGAGTGTTGATGGGTGTTTTTGACATGAATGATCTAGGTGATATGGTGTACTTTCTGTGAATGGAATTTATGCATACCACAAAGGGAATCATTGTGCATCCATTAAAATATGAGGTTGAGCTATTGAAAAGGTTTGAACTCATGGACTGTAAATCATCAGTCACACCTGTAGAAATAATTCATAAGTTGGATGTTGATGTTGATGGTGAAGATGTAGATGCAACTGATTTCAAGCAGTTGGTTGGTTCTCTAATATACTTATGTAATATTAGGCCTGCCATGTGTTATGCAGTTGAAATGGTGATCAGATTCATGAGCATACCAAAGTGGTCACAGTACCAAGCTGCAGTCAGGATACTCAAGTACCTAAAAGGAACACTGAAGTATGGTATCATGTTTCCATCTGCTACAACAAGTAATGTTGAATTGGTCTGCTATTCAGACTCAGACTGGTACTCAGACTAGTGTGGTGACAGAGTGGACAAAAAGAATACTACATGGTATTTATCTGTTCATGTCTCAAGGAGCGCCCATTTCATGGTGCTCCAAGAAGCAACCAATGGTTGCATTGCCAACATGTGAAGTATAATATATACTTGGTGCGTTATCTGCTTGTCAATATGTTTGGTTAATCAATATGCTGCAGGAACTGAGGTTTGTAGTAGATATATCAATTAGACTGATGATTGACAACAAGTTAGCAATAAACCTTGCCAAGAACTTGGTGCTGCATGGGAGAAGCAACCACATAGATACTAAGTATCATTTTCTGCGCAAACAAATTTAAGGTGGACTGTTTGAGGTGGTCCATTGCAGTACCCGAAAACAACTTCAAGACTAAGCAATTTATCAAGTTGAGGGATGAAATTGATATTGTTGATTATGAAATTTTTTTAATATAAATTAAAGGATGATTTAAATGTAATTAAAAATAAAAAAATTGTTATTTAGTTGTATTTCACTTGTGTTTTCATTTGGCATTGCATTTGAGATGTATTTGGTTTTCATTAATACAGTTGAGATGTATTTGATTTTGATTAATACAGTTAATGCTTTATTAACTCTGAACTTTGTAATTCAGTTAGAGAGAGTTATCAATAAAATCACTTTTACATTCATCATCATGTATCTCTCTTTTTCTTCATAATCAATTCAGCTCTTGTGCAAGTGTTCATAATTTGAACTCCAACTGCATCACAAATAACTATTGTATTTTTAACAACTAAACTTCAAAAAAAACTCGGTCAATTTAAACCAATTTCAACTAGTTTTTTCACCCTTTGAATAGAACCTTTGGTGCTATAGTACAGCTGTTAGTCAAAGTCTTAAAAAAATGAAGGGAATTTCTAATGGTGGTAATCCTTAAAAAGCATTATTAATACTGACATAGTATTACCTTTACATAGTATCTGTCGAGGCATTCAGATTTAATACTACTATATTCCAGACAATTTTGTCTAACCTAGTATTTTCAACATCAGAAGATCAGTCACAACAAACATCTCGGAATCCATCTTACTCAACATTTTTCTATTAACCCATGAGACGTTCAAGAGTTAAAGTGAGGCACATCAGGCATAATCAATGAAAATAAAAGATTAATATTTAAATACGATCGTGTAAAGCAAGGTAAGGTAAAAATCAATTTGTGAGATAAAAACATCAAATGTTGGTTTTGAATTAGAAACAATTCTAATTCTAAATAAAAAACAATTATACTCAACAAGACCTAAACATTTTAATATATTTGATTGTTCTTGAGTAAAGTTAAGTTTGCTTTAAAATTAATTTCAATATATTTATTTGATTGTCAAGATATCAAACTTTTTTTAAGGTATTCAATCCCTACACAAGGATTGATCATGTGATTCTGTAAAGTATCAATCCATATGCAGAACAAACAGTGTGCAACACGACATCTCCAATGCATGTTGCATATGTAGAGTACCTTAACTTTTTCAGCATTGGATTTCAGATATTTGTGCAAGTTATTTGATAATTGGCGGAGTCAGATATAAAGTGACAATATAAATTGTTTATTGAAATCAGCATTGCTTAAGATGGTTTAGATGTTGCTTAAAATTGCTTAAGATGGCTTAAGCTCCATTTACAACAAGTATAATCATAATGTTAGGAGTTGTCACAGGATTTGAGTTTACCATACAATCCATACCAGACATCATGTCTGTGCTGCATCCTTCCCCATAAAACTAATGTAAAACCCAAGAAATGACAGACAAAAGCTGAATGTCTAATGTTACAAATGTTGGTCATGTAAAATACGTACATTTGAAAGTAAAAATGTCATTTTGTTCTGGAACAACATCAGCAATGATGCTAAGGTAGAGCAGAACAATTTCAAGAACACCACACACTTTGAATACCTAACTATATAAACCATCAATCATCTTTGAATAGTACAAACTACCTACCTAGCACATGTATAATTGAAAGACCAGTCAACAATTTCACCTTTATCCAAAAAACTGCATATAGCCACAGTCCCTTAAAGAAGGAACACAAGGGACCATGATCATAAAACTAACTACTAATTCAAATGCTAAAACTAAACAAGCTTTGTCTGCAACAACCAGCAAAGGAACAAATGACAATAACGACTTGACTAGGACAACAAGATTATATATTTGAAGAAAAAACAGGATGATGTCAATAACAATATAGTTTTTGTAACCTAAAAAAGCATGATGATCCTATTATATTTGTATAACAAGTTGTAATTTCTGTTTTTCCTGATCCCAAAATATTCAAAAAAGAGTAAACAAAACAATTGCAAAATTGTTCCTTTCATCTGATTTTGATACCCCATTTTTACAGAATAAATAAAATAAACTAGCACTAAGCAGTAGAATGGACTAGCTAGGTTTGAGTCCAACCACCACAAATTGAATAAATTCCCAATCCACCACCACCACCATGTACATCCCAGAGGCAAAAACCGACGATTCAGACCATTCTTACTCCAATTGAAGTCAAATTTCTCTCCACCGCGGACTCGGAGCCGGCACGGTGGGAGAAAGAGGAAGCTGAGGAAACCCTAAATTAGCAGAATTGGGGGAAAACATTAAACCAGGTGACAGCAAAGGGTAAGATGCAAGCTGTGAATTCAAACACCCAAAAGGAACCGGGGAAGACGGCATCTGAAACTGCAACAGGGATTGAGCCACTAGAGGAGGAGCAGGCGGAGCAGCCACCTGCTGCGGGGGAGGTTGATTCTCTCGCTGTTGCTCTTGCTCTTCCTGCTGCTGTTGTTGTTGGTCTGGTTGAGGTTGATGTGATGAAACCGGAGGAGGAGGCAAAGGAGAAAACCCGGAGAAGCTTTTGGAATCCATGGTGGAGACAAAATTCTGCAGATCGCGCATGTAAGCGGAGATAGGAGATTCAGCAGCAGCATGAACGGTGGGAAACGGTGGCAACGGAGATAACGGCGCTTGAGGTCTACCAAACCCGGGAAATCCCTGATTAAAGTTAACACCGTTAAAGTTAAAGTTCTGCGGCGGAGGAAGTTGCGGACGGACGTTAAGTAACGGCGGTGGACGGTTAGTGATATGAGGTAACGGCGGAGGACGGATTCGTTGAAGACGTGAGCTTTGTTGTTTGGGTTGCTGAATAGGCGGAGGTGTTGAGATACGGTCGTGCGCAGGTGAGCCCGTTAGTTTTTGAACAACATCTCTGAAATCGTTTTTGTTGATATTGTAAACAGGAGGTTGATGTTGTAGAGGATTATTGTTATTAATTTGAGGTTGTTGTTCGAAAGAACATGGTTTTTTGTTGTTGGTGTTATTGTTGAGAATGGGTTTTGAGATCTTGTGAGAAAGCTTGTTGAGGTGTCTGAGATAGTTATCTCTATCAGATGATGAAGAGTCGGCAGAGCTTTTATCCATCACACTATACAAAACACACTCTTTGGGTTTTTGATTTTTTGGATTTCTCTCTCTAATCTCTTATGAGTGAGGGTTTGTGTGTGTGGTGGTGGGTTTTCTCTTATCTCAGGGGCGAGTAGGGACAGAGAGAGAAGATTATATAGAATATTAGTGTGTGCTTAGTTTTTCAAGGGTTTAAATATGTGTGGGGAATACTCACACTCACTCAACCCAAAGAAACAAATAAATAAAAACTTTAAAAATAAATAAATACTCTTAATACTAGATAAGTACTAGTACTAGTATGTCAATTGAGTGAGGTAGTGAATAGTTTTCTTCAAGAGATGTGTGGTTCTCTTGAAGAGGTGTGTGGTATTGCAAGTGATGCTCAAGTCTATATATAAGATTTATAAATAAATAAATAATTAATATTTTTTATATTTATTAAGAAAATTTAAATTTTTCTACTTTTTTTAAAAATGTTTTATAGAAAAGTATAAAATAAATTCTAATTGATTGTTATTTATGAAAAAAATAAAGAGAAAGCAAATTTAATATAATTTTAACTTGGGAAATATACATATTTAGAATGTATTTTATGGGAAAATGGAAAAATAATTTTCATTGGTTATTGTTTAGGGAAAAATGTGAGAGAAAATAAATTAAATATAACTTATATTTAATTTTAACTTAAAAAATATATTTTATTTATAAAAAGAATAAAATAAATAATTTTATCAAAAGAGACCTTTAACATATTATTAAAACGAATTCAATATTATCTTATATTTTTCTTATTGATTAAGAAAATGAGTTGTAAATGAGCGTTATACTATTAAAAAGTTTCGATTTTAAAAAGTTTCGATTTTAAAGTATGTGCATTGAATTAGTTTATATATAAAAGTTGTTTTATTTATAAATTTAATAAAATATAATTTAAATTTATTTTAAATATTTAATTTACAATTATTAATAATCATATTAATATTATAAATATGATAAAGTAATGAGTTTTATGTAAAATATAATTAAAATAAATATTATAAAATGATAATAAATTATTACATATAAATATTTAAATCATTTGTACAAATTTTTTATGAAATAATAAAAAAAATAGTTTAATATACTATTAAAATTAAAATATATATTATATTAATAAAATAATAACATAAATATTAAATTATATACAAGTTTAGATTTAGTTTAGTTCTTAAAAGAGAAATTGAAAATTCACTTGATTCGAACTACTATCCACAACAACATTTCAATAAAATTCAGCTTTTTTATTTTATTTAAATGGTTTATAATTTTATTTTTGATCGGTTTATATTTGATTACTTTGATGTTAGAGATTTTCTAATGGATTGGACCTTTAGTACATTCTGGAAGAATTATAAAAATAAAAATAAGATATTGTCTGTATCTTGTGTTCTTTAGTTTGGTGCATCTCTTTCACTTCTTTTAATATTGTTTTCTAGAATAGGCAGAAGAAGAAAAAAAGAAGAAGAATAGGACAGACAAGAATCACAAAAGAAGGAAAGTCGTTGCACTCCTATTTTCTTTTTTCTTTTTTTATTTTTTCCTTTTTTTTTTCTTCGGCTGCATATGGTAAAAAAGAAAAACTTTAAAATTTAATTCGATATTATCTGCTACTTGTAAATTAGATTTAATATTAGTTGTATTAGGTTTTTCAATTTACGTATCTTAAAATAAGTGTAGTTTTTATTTTCAATTTAATATTAATTATATCTATTAATTATATATATAATTAATATTATTTATATTACTTTTAAAATATTATCTGTCTCAATAAAATATTAATATTTCTTTATTTATCATGCAACCATTTATGATTTTACTAACTTGTGATTTTTCTAAAAACTATTTAAAATAGATTTTAAATTTGTAGTTTTTATCCTTTATAATTTTATCCTGAAAAGCTATTTTAATTAAAAATTATTTTTATCCTTTATAATTTATTATAATTTTAAATTAAATAAATATGTTTTAAATGTATTAATAGAAAAAGTTAAATTTTGTATCTAAAAAATTTATGAATCTCTTAGTTGTCATTTTTCTTAGTTGTTTTTATTCCACCTTTATGTATTATCTTTGTAATCGATTTCAACCTCACTCTTTATTATTATTCACTTGCATTATATTACTTAAAAGTTAAAGAAAATAAATGGAATGATAAATTTTGTTGATTGTTTTTTTTAAATAATTTAGTGGTTAGTATTTCATTTCTTAGAAACGAGTAGCTAAAATGTCACATAATCAAACTAATATTCATATAAAAAATATTTTTTGCAAAATTATCAACTAAGCTGATCCTATAATTATAATTTTATTATCATAGATTGGAGAAAAATAATTTAAAATTGATGAGCATAACATAAAAACACAAAATATTAAAGTTTTATTTAGAAAAAAAATTAAAAATGGAAATATTGTTTTACAAATGCTAAGAAAATATGGGATAGAAGGAATATTTGATAAATATAATGCATTAAAATGATTATTTTTTGGTAATACTAAAATATATTCTAAAAGCACAAGTTAAAAACAAAATGTAACAATATTTTCTTGAAAATTATGCACTAATTTAATAAAATTTATAACTAATTTTTTACCAATTTTTTAAATATAAATTTTCTATTTATAAATTTTTAACATGTGTCAGACACATGTTAGCATTAATTTTTTTTCCCCATCAAATAAGTAAATGAATCATTCACTAAGAAACAATGAGTTACAAAGAGACCCACTTCGTAAAAAACAAATTATTTAATTAATTAATAATTTATTGTTTTATTTTATTTTTAGTTATTTGAAAAAAATTGTTGATTGAGTGAAAACATTTTTAAATCTAAAAATTTTGCAAAAGTCAATTTAGTTCTTAAAAAAAAAAAAAGTCAATTTTTATCTTTAAAAAATCACAATAATTTAATTTATTACACTCATTATGTTTTATTTTATTTATACAAACAAGAGATATAAAAAATAAATTAAAAAGAATAATGAAATTAGATCAGTATTTTTTAATTGATATTTGAAAAATCATATAAATAAATATTTAAATAGAATGAAATAAATATTCTTAAATAAAAGTTACATGTGATAAAAGGTATAGAAATAAATTCAAATAGGCACTACATTAACTTGAATAAAATATAAAATAAAAATTTAAATGTAACAAATATTTAAAAAAATAAAATAAAATAAAATAATTCAATATAATATATTACATATATTATTTATTAAAAAAATATAAAAAATGGAAATTGATTTTTAGAAATATTTTATAGATTATATTTGTTACATATTATATAATAAAATAACTTTTTAAATAAAAGTTATTATTGTTATTTTCATTAGTCATCTATTTTTTTATTATTTTACAATTTAAATTAAGCAACTTTTAAAGTTTGGAAAAAAAAAACCCATTTTGAATTTGTTAAAAAAAATAAATCGATAAGATTACATTTAATTTTACTTTAGAAAAGATGCTTTTTAAAAATAAAATAATTAAATAAACAAAAATTAAAATAATTAATTTTACTTTAGAAAAATTAAATAGATAAGTTTAGGTTTAATTTTACTATGCATTTTTAAAATAAAATAATAAAATAGATAAAAATTAGAAATTCTAGCTTATAATTTATGACAAGAAAAAAGTATGCTTTTTTTCACATATTACTTGTTATTTTCTCAATGACTTAGTCGTTGGAGTGATAACCTTATAGATTAATCCATTTTTTATTCAATGTATTAAGACTTACCTTATCGTCTCATTGATTATCTCTAGATTCGATCCAGAACAATTGTGCCATTTGTAGGAATCGACTCATGATTCTTACAAATTTCCATTATTAGATCCATTGATACAAGTCATGATTATTGTAACATTAATGCTAAAATGAAGAAATCAACTCTCACTTCCCATAGTACTTTTTATCCTTCTGGTGTCGAAACGTTTCAAATCACCATCGTCGATTCTATCGACCAAAGACCACTTGGTGAGAAAGAGCCTATATCACATAGCATTATACAGATCGAGAAGCGACAAAAAGATAAATTGATGTTAGGGTTTTGATACTACGAAAAGGTGGGCGGAACTTCAAACATGACATTTATAATGGTTGTAGCTGCCACCATAGCCAATCATTCGGTGGTTGGGATCCTCATTGATGATGATATCTCTTATAACCTCGTGTGTCTCAATATTTTTAAGAAGTTAGTGTTACACATTTAAGATCTAAAGTCATATGAAAGAAATAGCCTTTTAGCATTCAATGACTCCTCAACTCGACAATATGGAATAGTAGATCTGTCGATTTACTTCGGCAGAGGGGAGAATAGGAGAATTGTAAACATATTTTTATTTGTGGTTGCTTGTGAAAGTGTCTACAATGTAATTCTTAGAAGATTATTTCTTGCAACGCTGGAAGTCTCTTGGGTGCATTTGAAGATGAAATTCCATAATGATGTAGGTGACCCAGTCCTTGATAAATTTGATATGTGTAGAGCTTGTCTGCTATATGAGACGACACTAATGAACTCCTTAGCATCTATCACTTTTGTTCCTTGCTTCAATCATGATAGTTCCAAAGAACTTTTCCAACTTCAGATATACTAAACTTGTCTCTCATTCTTACCTTTTTTCTAATACAAAATTCATTTTAAAATGAATTTGAAAAAAAAATATAAGTATTTAATAAAATTCAGCATTTGAATACACATTTTTTAAGGTCTTTTCATATGCCAATGGTGGATAAATTTGGATAGTATGTTAAATAAGATTTGTTCATGACATATATCCTTTAGATTTTAATGATAACAAAATATTGAAAGAACAATGGTATTATCTAATGTATGTTCTAAGTATGCAGGATCCAAAACTTAAAGAGAGTATACTCAGAATCTGTTAAGAGAACGCATTTGAGAGAAGTTGAGCTCTTGGCTTTTGATGGTTCAGAACTAAAAGAGGTTCTTAAGTGAAGTCTGATGACATAGGATTACTGTAATACCTTAATTTTTACCCCTAAGATCCCATATGTCATTTGCATTTCATCCCATGAGCAAGATCGTAAGCTTTGGTTCTCTTGCCTTCTTCCTTTGCATGTTTGTTCTTGAGATCACCAGACACCTTTGTTTTCTTGTTTGTTTGATATTTGTTTATGTTTATGTTTACTAACCATTGATTAAAATCCAAAAAAATATTTGTTTTTTCCTTTACTAACTTCTTCAGGAAAATTTTGGAGCAAAGATATCAAATATCAGTCCCTCAGCTCGAATGAATTTCATCTGAACAAAGTCGAAGTTGATCTGCAACCATTTCAAAATCATATGATCAAGAGTTTCCTAAGATTTGATTGACTTTTATTCAAGAGACTCTAAGGTTCATGTGTTTATTTTCATGTCTTCTTTGACAAGCAAAAGAATCGAGCAAGAGCCAAGACAACACATCAAAAAGGCAATTTTTCACCATTTTTGCTTGTGGTAATCGATTACCAATATTGGGTAATCGATTATCCTGTGCGAATTTTGTGAAAATTGGGCAAATTCAAATTCTGCAGCATTTTTGGCACCAAATTCAAATATTGCAACATGAGAATATTCTAGATCACTTCATTTTAATTTCTCTACCTCATCATAATTAATTCCCACCCTACACATTTACTAATCACCACTTGATCATTAATTTCCCTACAAATTCAAATTTCAAACCTAATTTTGATTCCAAACCAAACTCCAATCCACCAAAATTTCCAAGCCTAAATCCTATAAATAGAATCCTTATTTCTCTCATTTGATAAGCTTTTGATAGCCAAATTCACCTTGTCAAATTCTTTCTTGACTCTAATTTTTTCTCCAATTACCATCACCAAAGCTCTTTCTTCCTTTGAAAGTTAGTAAGTTCATCATTAGAACTTACTAATATTTGAGCTAAACCTTCATCCATTCGCTTTTTCATCATCGATTCTAGTAGATCAAGGCTTTAAAGTGTGGTTTTTGGAGCTGATTTGAAGAATTTCTAGATTTGAAGTGGTAATTTCTTGATCCACCATTGTTGTTTTTGATACATCTTCCACAATATGATCTATTGTTGATTCTGGTTGCTTGGTCTTTGGATTTTGAAAATTGTGTTCTATTGGTGTTGATTGTTGTTATTTTACTTGAATTTTCGTGCTCAATTGCATCCTTGATCATGAGGTGTTTGAAGAAATGATTGATCAAGTTTCTGCATATTTTTAGACTATTTTGTTGTTGTTTTAGCAGTGGTAATCGACTACTAGCTTAGGGTAATCAATTACCCAATGTTGATTTTGCCTTTTGGCTTTGTTTTGGGACTGTTTTGGTTATTTCTTCTTCTTCTTCCATTTCCTTTTGATTTTTGCCTTGGAATGCACTTTTAAAGGTCCTTTTCCTCTTTAAATTCATTGGACTTAAGGTGTAAATGAAGTTGGATAAACATTCACTAATTCAAATCTATCTTTAAAGTGAATTGTTCAATTCATTTTAGCTGTTTTGAGTTAATGATATGTTTAATGCTTTAATCCACAAAGATGAGTGGATGAACTTAAAGACGGAATTATCTTGAACTTGTAATCCAATTTGGCATTCCCTTTTCTCTTCTCTTTTTTCTTTTGATTGATGAAAATCTTCGATATCGTTTGAACTTATTTCAAGTTCTTGATGAAGATAAGATTGTTACCTATTTTCTTTTCGTGTGGTATTGCTTTCCGAGAGTGATATACATATCACTTTTCTAGCATGCATTAGCACTAACATTATATTGCTTCATAAAAACGTTGGCGAGATCCTGGAAGCAGTGGACGCTGTTATGCTCCAAGTTCATATACCGCTTGAGAGAAGCACCACTCAAACCGTCCTGAAAGCAGTGGATGAGCAGCTTCTGATTGTTGGTGTAAGCCATCATCTTTTGGAAGTACATGACTAGATGGGCTCTTGGACATGAGTGACCTTGATACTTCACAAATTCAGGAGTCTTGAACTTGGCAGGTAAAACAAGATCAGAAACTAGGCACATATTATCGGCATCAACGTTGAATACATCAGTACCCTCGACAACTTAGAGTCTCTTGTTTATGATCTGAAACTGTTCACAAGTAATCTCAGGCTCAACAAAATCTTCCTGGTCTTCCCCTTGAGCACCGGCAGCATTGTACTCATAGGGAAGATTCTAAAAGGGAGCTTGGACAGTCTGGTTAGCAGTGTGGACCACAGGTATGGGCTCGGCAAGGACAGGAGCTTGAAAAACCGGTCTGACAGTCTGACCAATCATAGCAGTAGAAGGTGGAGAGTAGTTAGGAGTTAAACCAAACTCTGGCCAAGTAGAAGGTGGCAGTTGGACAGGAGGTGGATCAGCACTTGAAACTTCCTGAATGACGGTCCTCTGAGGTGGCTCTCCTCTGGCAATCAACACCTAAAGCATCTCGGTGAGCTTGGTCATGCCTGATTTCAACTCATCGATCTCCATTCGGATTTTCGCATTATGTTCCTCTTGCTCTGACATCTGGAGTCTATAGTTAGCTCTAGTCTGATATCTGTGTCGAGGAATCAGCTTGACGACATAAAGGTACACTGGAAGACGAGAGAACCGAGAATGAGAAGCCGGGGAAAAAATGCAATGAAGGACATGATGCTAATGCAATGGAATGGTTTCAAGAACTTCAACAATCGATTGCAAATATTTTCTAAAAAAAGCTGAAAAATGTTTTAGACTTTAAAATGTAAGACTTTTTGAATTTGCAAAGGACAGTTGAATTCCTTGAAACTAGGAATGATATGATGCTTTATGGATGCAATGCACAAATACACACAAGCAAACAAAGGTCCTAGGTTAGAGGGACAACGAGCGGAGCCAAGGTCTACCCATCCCAAAAGGTATGTACTATAGGTTAATTGTACTTGCAGAACAAGGGTTCTAAAGAGGTGCCCAAAGTCATCAGTCCATCTTTCGGATATTATCAATTTTCCGACTGACTCGGTGGTTAATAATATTCTCAAGAGAACCTCTTTTGAGTGTAGCATCGCGTAGCAACTATTTTGGGAATACTCCCTCATAGTCCTCGCACTACGTCCTAATAAAGGCCAAAGTGGGGTTAAGGTAACTACGGTCCCCAGTATCACAGACTCTAATCGAAAATAGTAAGTGTTTTCACGAATACTTGTTCAACATAACCATTTTCGAAAGGGCCTCAACTGAGCGGTGATTCTCAAGTCAGTTTGGTCGAGAATCACTCCCTATAAGCCTCGTCGAATATATCACCTCCTATAATAAGTTCACTAAAGTCCGGGTGTAGAACTTATCTCACAACAAAATAGATACCCCAAGCAAGGTACAAAAAATATATTATACACAAGCAAGAAAATAATAAGGCGAATAATAAGAAATAAACAAAGTAGGGGTAACCCTTAAAAGTTAGGCTGCTCCCGAGTGAAGTCGTCATTTTCTGTTGCGGTTAGAATAGGATATCAAATTATTAATTAATTTGAATCGCATCTTTAGTTCACAACCGATCTTTAATTTATCCGAAGGAAAGGTCAAAGAGAGGAAAAACTTAATTTTGCATCGTAAACACAATACGGGGAGAGATCTAGGTAAGGGGTTGGTTAAGCTTATGGAAGGTATTAGCACCCTAAACTTCTGTAGTACTCTACAGGAACCTTTTGTTTACATTTACTATTTTGCTTTATTATTTGCTTAAGGGTATATGTTAAAGGTTAAAGGTTAAAGAAAGATCTAAGGGTTAGTCCTAAGTTTACTCTCCAAGACTCGCATCTTGTGCCTACGTATCCTAGGTAGGGGATGGAATCAGAGTAATCGTAGTTCCTCTCGAAAGGGAGGTTAGAAACTTCTTAACTGTGGTCAAGGTTTCAAGGGGAATAAGCGTTCTTAAGGAATGGCTTACGTGGAGTGCGGTGACTCCTATTTCTACGTTGAAATAGTTGAATTGAAAATAGGGTTAAAATAGGTATTCCACGGTGGGAAACCTAAAACGGAGTACGGGGACTCCTTGACCTAATGCTAGGGTAAAGGGTAAACTCGTCCACTGAGGGACGCCTAAGAAAATTAGGGTTTTGAAATATTCAAAGGTTAAGGCTATTGACTCGGTGGTCAAACGGTTAGACCTAATCCTTCGGAAGGACGTTAATGGTAAATTATGCAAACAATACGCTAATACATGGCAGGATTGAAATAGAGGAAAATATGAAAGCAGTAAAAAATGCAAAGCGACGACCACTCGCGTAAATTACACCCATGACAAAGCAAAAACAACTGACGAAATATAAGCGACGATAGCCTCACGTAATTACAACCGAAAATTTGGAATATGAATAACAACCATGGATCAGTAAGCAAAAATGGATAGGGATCAAATGATGGTTGAATAAAATTGAAACGGTCAGGTTATGCATTCTTTATTATTTCTGAATTTTTATTTAAAAGAAACAAATATTTTTTTAATTTTGAAAAGAAAAATCAACTTAAAATTTCCCTAAAACCTACTATTAGTAATTACTAAAAAATAAAATTTATTTTAAGGAAAAGTTATATTTTTAATTTTAATGAATTGGCAATTTTTATAAATATTAAAATTCTCTTTTTTTTAATAAAAATGTTAATGGATTAAAAATGGTTTTAATAAAACTTTAATTAGGAAGAAAAATGTTTTCATTTTGAAAATATGATTTTAATAAGAAATTTTAATTTTTGTTTTTTTCTTATTTAAAAAATGAGTTTTTAATAAAACAAAAACGTTTTACTTTTAAGCTAGAAACCTAAATGTTTTTTTATTACAATTTATTAAAAGTTAAATTAACTATAAATTATAAAGAGGAATAGCTATAAGTTATACACTAAAAAAAGGTACTTATAAGTTATAATATTAAATGATATGTTAAAATAAATTATAAGTTACATAAAATAAAACTAATTGAAATTAATTAAAGTTATAAAATAAAACTAATTAAAATTATATAAAATGAAATTAAAATGCAAGTAATAAAGGGGAGGGGGAACGGTCTCCTGAACGTTTCACTGTTTTGGTTTTTTCAATTGAACTCACTTTCCTCTTCTTTGAGGCGCGGCGGCGGAAGTCATTGTTGCCTGTCGAAGCTTTTTCTCTTCTTCTTGCATGGATCGTTCTCTTTTTCCTTGTCCCTGTCTGTTCCTTTCCTCATTCATCTACCACCTACGGACAAAACAACATGCAATAACTGTAAAATATCATAACCAAAAGAGGAAGAAGCTTATGGTAACGGCGACGACGGCAGTTTGGTGAGGTTCGCGTGGCGATGATTTTGAAAGCTGAGCCTCCATCTCTGTTCTTAGTGTTCCGACCGTGGGTTTTTTGTTGGGATCTGTCGGAGATATTGAATCTTCTGTAATGAGTTTCCTTGTTGACGGTGGCCGATGATGTTACTCGCGTGAGTGAGGCTTGGTGGTTCTTCGTTGTCAGCTGAGTTTGATAATGGTGGAACTTATGAGGTTTCAGGGTTTCTCCCACTTCGTCTTTTCCTGATGATTTTTTTCTATATTTTCTTTCTCTTATGAACGACAGATCCCCCTTTCCGTTTAATGATGAATGTGTTTTATATTCTTCTTTGATGATGACATGGGCCTGGATCTTACGATTTTTCTGCCAAATTTTGCTACTGATACTTTGGCACTTTTGACGGTTTTGATTGTTGCTTACATAGTCATTCTGATGAATTTGTTATTATTTGTTTCCCAGGAACTTGTCGCCGTAACTTACGCACTTTATGGTGATTTGGTCTTACTGGCCTTCAAAAATTGTTGTTGCTTTAGGGCGAGTTTGTTGAGTTGTTGGCGTGTTATTTCGATGGTTATTTTGTTACGTTTCTGGTAGCTGGGATTTTGGAAAAACGTTGGCACTTGCTTGTGGTTTGATCCGCCTGGCATCAATAATTTTTGGGAACTTTGTTAATTCCTTGTTTGGCAAAATCAATTTTTCTACGAGAAAAAGCACTTTTTCCAGAAGCACTTTTCAAAATCACTTTTTCGCCAATCACTTTTTTCCACTTTCTCTCTCGAAATAAACAAAACAGATGTTGTTGAATTTGCCGAGGTCGCAAAATAAGTTGGGAGCTGGCTTCGACTTTGTCGTTGTCCTCCCGACATACCCGATGATGAAAATTTCCTGAGGGTGTCGGAGTCCGAAAAAACTGAATTTGATTAACTCTATTACTTTCACTGTCATTGATTTTCTTTGCAGGTTCGGAGGAAAAAAATCGAGGAATCGGTCGCGAAGGCACTTTTAGGATATTAGGAAATTTAGAATTTAGGAATTAAAAATTGTAATTTAATTTCCTTTGTAATAAATTTGTAATTTCATTTGTAATGAATAAATAGAATTTAATAAATAAATTCAACTTTTTCTATTTTCCAATCACATTCCTTCACTTAAAAATTAACCAACGAATTCATCTAATTAAACTTAAACGAATAAATTCCGTTAATTAAAATTTATCCGACTAAATTTATTAGATTAATTCACCAGACAATCCATCAGATTAAGCTCAACCAGATAAATCCAAATAATTGAACTTGTCTGACTACATTTCTCCAGACTAATTTCTTCCGATTAAATTTATCCAGGCAAATCAAACTGATTAAATTTCTTCAATGAGATTTATCCAAAACTCCATTGTTCCTTTAAAATCGACTGTCGACTAGCAGAAAGCAGGAAAACACATATCTGTTGTTAGAACACAGATTGGTTCTAAATGATATCTCTATGTTTTGATGATAACTCTTACGAAATTTTGTATTAAAGAATTATATACTCTAAAATTTGTTTGAGAATGTTTGCTGCAGATGTTAAAGTGAATATTACTCCAGAAGCAAATTAGATCTGAACATGAGAAATATGCAAGACTCTGAAGCGTCAGAAGCATCTCTTAGAAGATTCTGAATGCTGCCTCCAGAAGATTCTGAGTGCTGCCTGCAGAAGAATCTGAAGTAGAAGCTACAGAAGAATCTGAAGCAGAAGCCAGAAGCATCTGAAGCAATGAGGAATTTTGTATGAAGAGTTTCAAGCACAGTTACTTCAGAAGACTCTGATAGTACTAACACTGTCAGTACTGAGGATCTGATCCAAAACTCTGCTCTGAACATTTACATGCTGAAAGCACACTTGCTGCAAAGACTCTGATTCAGCAAACTCTGATGGATATCAGAAGGCTCTGACCAATCTAGACTCTGATGATTCTTGATGAAACTTGTTGAAGAAGAATTCAAAGTTATGTCCGTTGGAATAACCAAACGACTCTTTCCTTATTTATGCTAGACACAAGAACACAGACAAAAAGGATTTCTCTGTGCATTCTTCTTCTAGGAAAGGTCATATGATGTGAAGACGAAAAGGCTCAGACCTTTTTTGGTACACTGTTCTCAACGTGAAAGACTTCATGGACCTCTGTGCCTATAAAAGCAAGACTCCATTCATCTTCTTTAGTTGACGAAATACTTGAAAGAATTCATTACAAGCTCTCATACAACTTATACTAATTTGCTGAATTAATTTCATTGTTCTTCATCTTAAGTGAAAAATCACAGTTGTGATAAAGCTTTATTAGAAGCATTTTTTAACACTTGTATTATTATTACATTTGATTGTAAGAGAACCTTAAAAAGATCCAGTTAGGATCAGTAGTTCTTGAGAAGACTTTGAACAGTTGTTCTTAGTGCTTACTATTGTAATCAGTTGATTAAATAGTGGATTAAGTCCTTGTTTGAGAAAGGCAAATCACTCTTGATAGAGTGGACTGGAGTAGTTGAGTTCAACGAACCAGGATAAAAATCCTTGAGTTTTTATTTCTAAGTTTTATCTTCATACTTATTCAACCCCCTTCTAAGTATTTTCTCACCTTCAGTTGGCATCAGAGCTCCGGTTCTGTGTTTGCTACCCACTTCACAGTGACATAAAAGATCCAGTGAGAAAAACTTTGATATATACATTTGGTTATTATTATGGCTGATGCTTCAACATCCAACAGATATGAAGAAAGAGACAAAATCAGTACAAAACCCCCTATGTTTGATGGGGAGAAATTTGATTATTGGAAAGACAGGATTGAAAGTTTTTTCCTTGGTTATGATGCTGATTTATGGGACTTGGTCATAGATGCGTATGTTCATCCCACTAATGGGAATGGCAAGAAAGTAGACAGAAAATCTATGATAGAAGCCCAAAAGAAGGAGTTTAGAAATCACCACAAGGCTAGAACAATATTGTTAAATGCAATATCTCAAACTGAGTATGAAAAGATCACAAATAGAGAAACTGTGAGATATTGCATTTAACAGTGTGAGAGCTTTAATACATAAGAGACCTTCAAGTAAAAGAGACCAAGGCTCTGGCGTTAATACAGAAGTATGAAGCGTTCAAGATGGAAGAATTTGAGTCCATAGAAGCTATGTTCTCTAGATTCCAGATTCTTACAGCTGGGCTAAAAGTTCTGGACAAAGGCTACTCAACTGTTGATCATGTGAAGAAGATCATCAGAAGCTTGCCTATCATATGGAGACCTATGGTCACTGCTCTGAAGCTTGCCAAGGATCTGAACAAGATCACTCTGGAGGAGCTAATCAGCTCACTAAGGAGTCATGAAATTGAACTTGAGGAAGATGAGCCTCAAAAGAAAGGTAAGTCTATTGCCTTAAAATCTAACAAATCTGTGAAAGCTTTGCAGGTGTTAGAGGAAAGCTCTGAAGAATATTCTTCGGAAGAAGAATATGAACTATCCTTGCTGCTCAGAAGAATCAACAGACTCTGGAAGTACAAGCAAAGGAAGTTCAAGAACTTCAAAAGACCAGATTAGCGCAAGGAGTCCTCGGGACCAAAAAGATCTGGAAAGAAGGAAGTTGTCTGCTTTGAATGCAAAGAACTTGGCCATTACAAGAGTGAATGTCCAAAGCTTCTTAAAGAAAAGCCAAAGAGAAAGTTTGACAAAAAGAAGAAGGTTCTAATGGCAACTTGGGATGACTCTGATGAATCTGGATCCTCATCAGAATTTGAAGATGAATGCGCCAACATGGCTCTGATGGCAGGCATTGAAGATTAGAATGAAGAATCATCTGGATCTGAGTCTGATTCTGAATTTGACTCAGAAGAGGTACTTTCTGATCTCACTAGGGAAGAGCTTATTAAAGTCTTATCCGAAGTCCTGAAAAATTATAATTAGATTAAGCTCAAATGCAAGAAGCTTAAGTGCAATCTTGGCTCTGAGAATAATTTGTTAAAATCAGAAATTGCCGAGCTAAAAGAAAACAATTTAAAAATGAAAGCTAATTTTGAAATAGCTCAACAAAACTCTGAATCTGAAAGTAAGTCTAAATGCAAAAACATTTTAGAAGAATATGACTTTAGCTTTCAGAAATTTCTTGCTAAAAGCATAGACAGAAGCAAGATGGCTTATATGATCTATGGGGTTAGCAGAAATAACAGGAAAGGAATTGGATATGAATCCTCCTCTGGAAAGGATTTAAATCCAATGCCTGTCAATAAACTTGTTATCAAGAAAACTCCCTTGTACTCTCATTTCAAGTTTGGTCATCTGAATGACATTAAACACACACGTTCTGATCAGAATGTTCCTGTGCTTAAGCCAAAAGTAAGTCAGAACAATACTGTTGTAAAAAGACATAAGTTCAGACTAACTTTCAAGGCAGCTAACCAAAAATGACCCAAAAAGATCTGGGTACCTAAGGACAAGATTATCCCTGTTGCAGATATTTTTAGCAGAAAAGTCAAGACACCAGTCATGGTACCTGGACTCTAGCTGCTCACGTCACATGACGGGAGAAAGGTTTATGTTCCAAAGCCTGGAGTTAAATTTGGAGGAGAAGTGAAGTTTGGAGGGAATCAGAAGGGCAAGACCATTGGCTCTGGTACTATTGGTAATGGTAACCTTCCCTCTATATCTAATGTTCTTCTTGTAGAAGGATTAAAGCATAACCTATTTTCCATAAGTCAATTAAGTGACAATGGTTATGATATAATCTTTAATCAACAATGTTGTAGAGCTGTTAGTCAGAAGGATGGCTCAATCCTATTCAATGGAAAGAGGAAGAACAACATTTACAAAATAAATCTTTCAGAACTTAAAGTTCAAAATGTTAAATGCCTCTTGTTTGTTAATGATGAGCAATGGGTCTGACACAGAAGATTGGGGCATATTAATATGAGACGTATATCTCAGATTAATAAACTCAATCTGGTCAGAGGACTTCCTAAGCTGAAGTTCAACTCAGATGCTCTTTGTGAAGCATGTCAAAAGGGAAAGTTTTCAAAATCTTCCTTTAAATCTAAAAATGTTGTTTCAACCTCAAGACCATTAGAATTACTTCATATAGATCTGTTTGGACCAGTGAAAACTGCATCCATCAGAGGCAAGAAGTATGGATTAGTCATTATTGATGACTACAGCAGATGGACATGGGTAAAGTTCCTAAAACACAAGGATGAGTCACATTCTGTGTTCTTTGACTTCTGTAAACAAGTCCAGAATGAAAAAGATTTCAAAATTATTAAAGTCAGAATTGATCATGGTGGTGAATTTGAAAACAAATATTTTGAAAAATATTTTAATGAAAATGGCATTGCTCATGATTTTTCCTGTCCTAGAACTCCACAACAGAATGGGGTTGTAGAGAGGAAAAATAGAACTCTGCAAGAAATGGCCAGAACCATGATCAACGAGACTAATCTGGAAAAACATTTTTGGGCAGAAGCAATAAACACAGCATGTTACATTCAGAACAGAGTGTCTGTAAGACCTCTTCTGGAAAAGACTCCCTATGAATTGTGGAGGAACAGAAAGCCCAACATTTCATATTTTCATCCTTTTGGATGTATTTGTTATATGCTGAGTACTAAAGAGAATCTTAACAAGTTTGATTCTAAAGCACAGAAGTGTTTCATGCTTGGGTATTCTGAACGCTCTAAAGGCTACAAAGTATACAATACTGAAACACAGATTGTAGAAGAATCTATTCATGTTAGATTTGATGATAAGCTTGGCATTGAAAAGCCAAAGCAGTTTGAAAGTTCTGCAGATAGAGAAGTAATTCTCACAGACTCTGAAGGCTCAGAGGCAGACAAAGCTCAAGTGAAGGAACCTGAAGCAACGCCAGATGCAATTCCTTTAGCTTCTCAGATGAACAACTTAAACATTTCTGAAGAATCAACTGTTAGAGGATCATCTTCCAGAATCAAAGCTTCTCATCCAGAGGATGTGATCATTGGAAAGAAGGATGACCCCATCAGAACAAGATCCTTCCTCAGATCATCTCAAGCATCATTTTTTGGATTGGTGTCAATTATTGAACCAACTTTTGTGGATGAAGCTCTGCAAGACAATGACTGGATTATTGCCATGCAAGAAGAGCTCAATCAATTCACAAGAAATGATATGTGGGATTTAGTTCCAAGACCAAAAGGATTCAATATAATTGGAACTAAATGGGTCTTCAGAAACAAGCTTAATGAGAAAGGAGAAGTTGAAAGAAATAAGGCAAGGCTAGTTGCTCAAGGTTACAGCCAACAAGAAGGAATTGATTATACAGAGACTTATGCTCCTGTAGCAAGGTTAGAGTCTATTTGTTTACTCATTTCTTTTGCTGCACAGAATAACATCACTCTATATCAGATGGATGTTAAAAGTGCCTTTCTAAATGGCATTATAGAAGAAGAAGTTTATGTTCACCAACCTCCTGGTTTTGAGAGTGAAAAAATTCCAGAACATGTTTTTAAACTAAAGAAATCTCTCTATGGTTTAAAACAAGCTCCCAGAGCTTGGTATGAGAGATTAAGCAATTTTCTTCTGGAGAAAAATTTCATCAGAGGCAAAGTGGACATAACACTCTTTTGTAAAACATTTAAGAAAGATCTTTTAATTTGTCAAATATATGTGGATGATATTATATTTGGATCTACCAATGTTATGCTGGGAAAGGAGTTTGCTAAATGTATGCAGGCATAATTTGAAATGAGCATGATGGGAGAATTGAGATTCTTTCTGGGAATTCAAGTCAACCAAACTCCAGAGTGCACTTACATTCATCAGACCAAATATGTTAAAGAGCTTCTGAAGAAGTTTAACATGACTGATAGTAAGATGGCAAAAACTCCTATGCATCCAACTAGTACACTTGGTAAGGAAGAGGTAAGTAAGAAAGTAGATCAGAAACTCTACAGAGGTATGATAGGATCTCTTCTCTACTTAACTGCTTCTAGACCTGACATTTTGTTTAGTGTATGCTTGTGTGCAAGATTCCAATCAGATCCTAGAGAATCACACTTAACAGCTGTTAAGAGGATTCTAAGGTATCTGAAAGGTACTTCTAATGTGGGTTTGTGTTATAGAAAATCTGATGATTTCAAATTAGTTGGATTCTGTGATGCTGATTACGCTGGAGACAGAGTGGAAAGAAAAAGTACTTCTGGAAGTTCTCAATTTCTAGGAAGAAATCTAATCTCTTGGTACAGCAAGAAGCAACCCACAATTGCACTGTCAATTACAGAGGCAGAATATATTGCTGCTGCTGGATGTAGCACGCAGATGCTCTGGATGAAAAGTCAGCTAGAAGACTATCAGATATTTGAAAGTAACATTTCTATATTCTGTGATAATACTTCTGCTATATGTTTGTCTAAAAACCCTATTTTACACTCTAAGGCAAAACATATAGAAATTAAACATCATTTCATCAGAGACTCTGTTCAGAAGGGTATTATAAACTTAGCATTTGTTGATACAGATCATCAATGGCAGATATTTTCACAAAACCCCTTGCTGAAGATAGGTTCAAATTTATTCTGAAAAATATTGGTATGGATTTTTGTCCAGAATGATATTTATTAGAAGCAAATTTCTCAGATACAAAATGCTTAAAACTCTGAAGTATTTCATTTGTTATTTATTTGATTTATTATTATTTGTGTGTATCTGAACTAACCAATCTTAGAGGATCTGAACGTTGGCTAACGTTTCATTTCTCAAGAGAATTCAGAAGCACATGCAAGCAAACACGTGTCACTCTGAATCTGAAAAGATAGCGTGTACACTACTGAAGAGACATTTGAGGTATGGTTTGAATAGTGAATATCTTGATTTTCCCCCCAATTTGTCAGAATCAATTAATGTTTGAAATGATTTTTATTCTCTTTCATTAATTGTCATTTAATGCTATGTGAGAACGTGTTATGTGTGTCTGTTGATTCCCTAATTGCTTTCTCTATAAATACCACATTTCACACCAATTTCACATTTTTCACATCACAAACAAGTTTATGCATTTCTGTCTTCTTTTCTCTCTTCACAAAAACCCTAAACCTTCGTCCCAATCATCTTCATCCTCTTCAATGGCAACCTCATCTTCTACAGCAGCTCAATTTCAATCAACTATGGCTGCAGTTACTTCAGCAAATATGGGTGTGACTCCATTCACGGTACCTAAGAGGACTTTGTTAACTCCTGTGGACAAACTTGAAGTTCTCTGTGAATCAATGGTGGAATTTGATTCCTTAGCTGAAAATGGATTTGAATTTCGTTCTATAATTGATGCACAAGGCTGGGTTAAACATTTTGACAGATTATTTGGACCAGTTTACCCTCATCTGGTGAAGGAATTCTGGATACATGCTTCTGTTTATCCAAAATTCATTTTATCTTTTGTTCTGGGAAAGGAGATTATTATAATTGAAGATCTCATCAGGAAACTCATAGGGTATGAGGAGACTGATGGAGTTTGTCATCTGCCATATGGGCATGTGGACATGGAGGATGTTTATGAGGAAGTCATCACTTCTGGACAGGCCTCTAACAAATTTAAGAATCTGAAGTCTGACTACAAAATCTGGGCAAAGATTTTTCTGGGATGCATCCATCACAGAAAATCTACCAATTCTCCAGATTATGTGAATAATGAACAACTCTACTTCATGTACTGTTTGAGTCAGAGTAAAAAGGTAGATCTTCCTTACATTCTCTTTATGCATCTGTGGAACCATATAAATGCTTCAAGAGAATCTATAAAGGATAAGGGTCAGAAGATCAGGACATGGATTCCCTTTGAAAGGTTGATTTCAGACATTCTGACAGAGAATGGTCTGGTGACTGCTCTGTATGAAGCTGGAGTTAAAGATGAACTTGAATCCATTGTTGGAAAACCTCTGAATGTAAAGAGTCTTCAGAGACTAAAAATTGTAGAGGAACTCACAGCTGCACCCAAGAAGTTGAATATTTCTGAAATCAGTCAGGAGAGAATTCCTGTCTATAATTTTCCACAGTTTGGTGCTGAAGAACCAAGGGATATCATTGTGAGGTATATTGATTCATGCAAAGCAGATGGAACGCCCATTCCTGCAGATATTCTGAAAAGAGCAACAAAACCAATGCCAGATGTATACAATGAGAACACGAGGAAAAGAAGTCAATCAGAGGCAAAAGAAGTTGCTGCTCAGAAGAAGGCAAAAGTTGCTGACAAGCCACAAAAGCAAATCAAGAGAAAAGCTTCTAGAGAAGTTCCCTCTGTTCCCACCAAGCGTATCAAGACTAAAGGTACTAAAACATTTATATCTTCTTTCTCTAAAATTGTTATAAATGAATCAACATTTAGTTCTATTCCAAAAACCCCTCCCACTCAAAAACAGTCTATTCCTGCTCCCTCTCAGAAATCTGAACCATCAAAAGTTCCTTCCCCACAAAAATCATCTGATCCTATTTCCACTACTCCACTAAAAACTTTTGTTACTCCACCATCTGAACCAACAACAACAACACCAACAAACCAAATTCCAACACCTATAACAAAACCAACAGAACAACCTACACCACAACAACAACAACCAGAAAAACAACAATCAGATACATCTGAACCCATACAATCCGATCCAGTTGCATCTGATCCTGTTGCACCCGAACAAGTTGTTTCTGAACCACCGATTTCTTCTGAAATTCTCATTCCCAACAGCATTACAAAACCAAAGCCAAGGACATCTGAGTTTGTATCCTTTGCTTCTTGTAAACCTTTTCCCTCTGCTACACTTCCCTCTGGTTTCAAATTCAAAAATTTCTATCACAGAATTGAACCATCTGACTCTATCACCCCTTTTAAACCTAAGCTTTCCATCATTCTACCATCTGTTCTCCAAACATATATAAAAGAACTACCAAACATGGTTTCATCAGAACCTCTTTTATCTAATAAATCTGCTTTCACTCCTTACACCTCCACCTCATTTGATGTTGTTTCCTATGCATCAAATACAAAACCATTTTTTGCTGAATGCCTTAATCAGATCAAAATCTATCACTTCATCTGACTCTCCATCCATTCCCTTCTATCCTCATCCTCTGATCATTATTCCAGAACTTACCATTCCACCTTCACCTCAACCCAAGCCATTCACCTTGGAAACCCTTCTGAAACCAAAACTCAGGCTGAATGTTGATAATTTATTTACAAGTTTTATGAAAGAAATAAAGATGCATTTAGGCTCTATTTAGAAGAAGTGCTTATCAATAATGGATGCAAATGAATCTGATGCTATCTGGAATAGCTTCATCAACAGATTCAATATTGTAGCCTCAAATCTGAAGAATGTATGTTTTGATGATGCGAAGCTCAGATTTGCTGAGACTGCTAGAAGCTTGATCTGGACTGTTAAAAGATCTGAACCATTGCTTCTTGAAGATGTTCCTTCATCCTATGAAGTATGTGATACAGAAGTGACTGCTGAATCTGCATCTGAAGAAAACCCTCTGGCTATGACTCTTGTGGAACATCCCTCTGGATCTGTTGCTCCTGACTCTGCATCTCCTATGGAAATTGACTATGTTCCTGCTTCAGACTCTGCCCCACCTTCTTCATCTGAGGTCAAGAAAGAGTATCCAGATCTTGAATATAAGATTGCAGTTCTGGAAGCCGGACAATCTGAGATTAAGTCATGGATGGCCAAGCAAGATCAGAAGTCTGAAGACATGGCTCAATGGATGTCCAAACAAGATCAGAAGAATGAAAACATGGCTAAGTGGATGACAAAGAAAGAACAGTCCTCATCTGAGATCACTAACCTGTTGAAGATGATTCTGTCCAAACAAACTTAGTTTATTTTTTTTCTGCATCTAATGTTTGTGCACATGTAATTGTTTTTATCTGATGTTGTGTATCTTTTGCTCTGAATGAATGAATGACTAAGTGTTTTCTCCATATGATTTATCTTTTCTGTTATTCCTTTTATTTGTCTTTTAAAAGATTTTTCTTTTTGATTATGACAAAAAAGGGGGAGAAAATGGATCTGACTGTTCAAATAAACTCTACCTAAATGAAACTTCAGACATATTAATTTTAACTAACGTAAACTCTTAGTGTTTCAGAACGTTTGATAAATCTGACATATTCGTTAAAAGAAACTCTAAGACTCCCAGATCATATTTTACCTATCAGGCTCTGACTCTGAAACATGCAAGATCTAATGATTGGAACATTCAGGCTCTGATTCTGAAAAGAATACTCATGCAAAAAGGGAAGTTTTTATTCCTTCTTAATATTCAATTCAGGGGGAGATTCATCATCTCAGGGGGAGTTATAATTACTTTATTTTCTATTGAACAAAATTTATGATGTTTTTGTCATCATGAAAAAGGGGGAGATTGTTAGAACACAGATTGATTCTAAATAATATCTCTATGTTTTGATGATAACTCTTATGAAATTTTGTATTAAAGAATTATATACTCTAAAATTTATTTGAGAATGTTTGCTGCAGATGTTAAAGTGAATATTACTCCAGAAGAAAATTAGATCTGAATATGAGAAATATGCAAGGCTGTGAAGCGTCAGAAGCATCTCTTAGAAGATTCTGAATGCTGCCTCCAGAAGATTCTGAGCGCTGCGTGCAGAAGAATCTGAAGCAGAAGCTACAGAAGAATCTGAAGCAGAAGCCAGAAGCATCTGAAGCAATAAAAAATTTTGTATGAAGAGTTTCAAGCACAGTTACTTCAGAAGACTCTGATAGTACTAACGCTGCCAGTACTGAGGATCTGATCCAAAACTCTGCTCTGAACATTTACACGCTGAAAGCACACTTGCTACAAAGACTCTGATTCAGCAAACTCTGATGGATATCAGAAGGCTCTGACCAATCTAGACTCTGATGATTCTTGCTGAAACTTGTTGAAGAAGAATTTAAAGTTATATCCGTTGGAATAACCAAACGACTCTTTCCTTATTTATGCTAGACACAAGAACACAGACAAAAAGGATTTCTCTGTGCATTCTTCTTCTAGGAAAGGTCATATGATGTGAAGACAAAAAGGCTCAGACCTTTTTTGGTACACTGTTCTCAACGTGAAAGACTTCATGGACCTCTGTGCCTATAAAAGCAAGACTCCATTCATCTTCTTTAGTTGACGAAATACTTGAAAGAATTCATTACAAGCTCTCATACAACTTATACTAATTTGCTTAATTAATTTCATTGTTCTTCATCTTAAGTGAAAAATCACAGTTGTGATAAAGCTTTATTAGAAGCATTTTTTAACACTTGTATTATTATTACATTTGATTGTAAGAGAACCTTAAAAAGATCCAGTTAGGGTCAGTAGTTCTTGAGAAGACTTTGAACAGTTGTTCTTAGTGCTTACTATTGCAATCAGTTGATTAAATAGTGGATTAAGTCCTTGTTTGAGAAAGGCAAATCACTCTTGATAGGGTGGACTGGAGTAGTTGAGTTCAACGAACCAGGATAAAAATCCTTGAGTTTTTATTTCTAAGTTTTATCTTCATACTTATTCAACCCCCCTTCTAAGTATTTTCTCACCTTCATCTGTCACAATAAATTCTTCAAATCAAATCTTTGCACTGATTTAACATTGAAACTGTCATGAAATTCAGCTCATTATCGGATATGGGAATCCTAATCACTTGAGAAATTACCGAGGACGACTCAGCTCCATAAATTGTCGGCAAACTGCCAATTAATGACCATTTTGCCCTTCATAAATTAAATTGCGCACAACGTGATTTTTCCTGTAAAACCAACAGACTGAACAAACTGGTCAGCAATTAGTTAAAATGCCATACAGAATGAGATGACGTGCGAAATGAACCTAATAATCTCGAGGCAAAATTTGGGGTATTACAAACCTCTAAAAAACTTGGTGCTTTTAACTTTGTGGTTATGCTCTTGAACTATTATTGGACCCTTGGACTTAGAATTATGACTTTTTCCCTATGATTGGAGTATTATGGATCTTTGCCTTTATTTGGCTTGCTTATTGGCTTATGCTCCAAGATGGATGGAATTCTTATTTGGATTGCTATGAAGTGTGCTACAAGTTGGTTAGATCCTTCTTATCTCTAGCTTTTATTTTTCTTTCTAGGGTAGTCACTTCATCTTCTTCCCTTCTTTCAAAATCTCCTCCCTTTTTCAAAAACTTTCTTGCTTTCAAACTTAAAACAGCTTTCATAATAAAACTTTGACTTTTGTCAAGTGATTTTTAAACTTTTTTTTCTTTAATAGATTCCAATCAATGTTAATCATGTTTTGACAAATTTCAAAAAGACTTTAAGAAAGATCAACCTCATTCAGAATTTTTGCGCCTTTGCGCACTTTTCATTTTAAAACTTTTCATAAAGTTTAGACATGAGTCATTTCCATAGTTGAGATATAATTCTACTATTCCCCATAGTATTAAGATGTTGACATTTTCCACATAGTTGTTGAGTGATAGGCTTTTTGATTTTAATCCGAGCAAAATCCTCCATCTTTAGGTGATGCAAATATTGTCTTATACTTGTGGGCGACTAGTCGTAGTTTTCTCCTTAAATTGACGACTTGTCTTTAAATTTAAAATCAATCAAAACCAACAAATTTTTGTTATTTGTACCATAAACTATGAGGTTTTGATCCTATATTGCACTTTGTGGGTACGTAGCCATGAAGCGATAAGTTTCTCCAAACACAAAAATCTTAAAAAATAATTCTCTTCTCATCTCCTTAATCTCTTTTCAAACAAACCTTTTTCAAACCAAAAAGTGTAGATATTTCAAAGGGATCCTATAGAGTACTATATAAGTTTTGGATGCTAACACATTCCCATTGCGTAACCAACCCCCTTACTCAGATCTTTGTTTTTGTTCTTGTTTTAGAACTCTTAGGTTTTGTTCGCTCTTTTTCCTTTCCTTTTTTGGATAAAATAAAAGTGTGGTGGTGACTCTTGCATTTTTGAGTTAAGTTAATCAATAACTTACACTCACAAATTTCCCCGCTATAGAAAAGTGGCGACTCTGCTGGGGAAGATCCGGTTCCTAGTGGGTTTCGCCTACTTTGATTTATTTATCGCTTTTTGTTTGATTTGCTTGTTATTGTTTGTTCTGTTTGGTGCATGGTGATATGTGTGGTGAGATAAGTCCTATACCCAGACTTGAGTGCACTCATGATAGGAGGGTGGTATAGTCTTGTTGGCTTACATGGAATAGTCCTTACTAAGCTGACTCGAGATCCCCCACTCAGTGGAGGCCACTTTGGGATTACTGATGTCTTACGAGTAGTCGTAATTGGAATTACTTTTTCCGACCTAGGAGCCTGAGAAGCTGAGGACCTTAGAACCCTTTAACCCATCTTGGCCTTACTAAGACGTGGTGCGGTGGCTACTCAGGTGTAGAATTGAATTATTTGTTACGTAATACCACACTCAGACGAGTTTCTCTTGAGAATATTGTTGGTCGACGAGTAGTTGTTTAAGCCGATAATATCCAAAAGATGGAATTAAGACCCTGGGAACTTTTTTAGAACCTTGTTCTACAGGTGATGATATAACCTTAACACATACCATTGTGGTTTGGTTCTTACCTTTGACTCCATGCTCGTGCTAAACCTTTGAACCTGTATGCTTTGTGTGTCTTGTTTGTGGGTGTTACATCTTGCACTCATGCATTCATGGGAATTTTGTTTAAGTCAGTTTTTAAGGATCTCATAGATTTTCCTTTGCAAACATTGCAGATATTGTGATTATGGATATTGGAAGGAGAAACACTCAGAAGTACAGTTTTCGAACTCCCGATCTTACAGATTTGAGAAAGCTAGTGTCCTTGGTAGTTGATCGTGCAGGCTTCAGATCTCATTATGGGAGACTTCTATTTGTTCTTTCTACCAACATTGAAGACGGAATTCTTAACACCCTTGTGCAATCTATGATCATGTCTACCGATGTTTTACTTTTCCCAATTATCAGCTATTGCCAACCTTAGAGGATTATGCCTAGCTTATGGGTGTGCGAGTCTTTATTGAGCTTCTTGAGCAACGTGTCATGAAGAGATCAAGAGAGCCATATGATTCATTTTCCTCTAGCACTTCATCATCTGCTCATCTTCCTACTTTCGGTGCTTGGAAGGGTATTGTGGATCATCTTGTGTTAGAGAAGACCACCATGAAGGACAACTATGAGAGAGAGAGATTAAGAGACTCCAAGGGAAGTGTCATCTCGGATCATCATCAGATGCTCCTTAGGACCTAGCTTTTTCTTATTTAACATTAATCTTATGTAACTTGTACTTCCAAGTGTAACTCTTTCCAATATTCAATGGAATAAGATGTTTATCAGTATTTCAAAAAGTGTTATTTCTTTACAATGTTTGTAATTGATTTATATCTTAAAGATCCTTGAAAACTGAATGAAACATTTTCATTTTGCATTAGCATTCGCATCATTGTGCATTGTGTTTTTTCCTTTTCCAGGTGTCTTATTTGTTTCCTTTTGGTCTTCGTTTAGCCAAGTCGTTGCATCACTATAATACTCAAGCTAATCTCAAGAAAAAGATGGATCAGTTACAACAAGAGAACCACGAGCTCCGTGAAGAGGTATTAACTCTGAAGAATAGTATGGAAAGACTCACTGGTGCGATGGAAGCTCTGGTGGCTACTCAGAATTAGCCACCACCGCCTCCTTCTTCTGCTGTGCAGAGAATTTTGATTTTTGAGATCTAATCAATGCCCATTTATATGGCCCCGATTAATGCTGCTCAATATCAGATGCCTACTGGTTTCCCTTGGGGTATGCCTCTCAATTTTGTGCTAGAGGGATATCAACCTCCTGCTTTTGAAGGTCCAAGAATTCCTGCTGTTATGATTGTACCACCTCCTATGGTTAATATTGTTCCTAATGCTGAGACTCTAATTGTTCCTATTATTGTACCTGTGCCACCGCCCGTGGTTCACACTACGCCTTATGCTGAAGAGAAAATTGTCCACACTGTTCCAAGCGAGAGTTTGGATGCTATTGGTCGTATGGATGATTTTCAAGAGCTGAGATGCATATAGAAATTAGGGCTTTGAGAGGAAAATAAGTTTCCTGAATCAAATTCTGCTCACGAGCTTTGTCTTGTTCCTAATGTGAAGATTCCTGCAAAGTTCAAGGTCCCAGATTTTGAGAAATACAGAAGGAACACTTGTCTACAAATCCATTTGTCATGTATGCTAGAAATATGTCCACCCATACTGACAATCATCAGTTGCTGATTCACTATTTTCAAGATAGTCTTACCGGTGTTGCACTGAAGTCGTATATGGGACTTGATAGTTCCCAAATCAAGACATTCAATGATCTCGAAGAAGCTTTTGTCTATCAATATAAGTATAATCTGGATATGGCGCCGGACTGTGATCAACTCCGTGCGATGTCTCAAAAAGAGAAAGAAACTTTTAAAGAGTATGCACAGAGATGGAATGAGATTGCAGCTCAGATAAGCCCTCCGTTTCACATAAATGGTTAATATGGGAATGATATTAGAGGAAGTTGTCTGTGAGGGACGTCTGACAAAAGAAGATAGTTCTGGAAGTGAGAAGAAATTTAGTTCTGGTTTTTCTAAGAAAAAGGATGGAGAAACTAATGCTATCTCTCAAGAGAGGTCTAGAAGATGCAGAGTTGTGAACAACAATGGCAGTTGTCGTCAGCAACAAATAGAATTTGTTACACCCGTCATCAGTGTCGCTCCTGCTGCTCAAGCTATTTCAAGTTATTAACCACGTTTCCAACTAAAAACCCATCAAAATAATCAACAAGGTCGTGTGCAGAGGAAAGCGCAATTTGATCTCATTCCAATGTCGTATACTGAATTATTTCTGACTTTGATAAAGAAGAATTTGGTTCAGACTCGTGATCCTCCGGATATTCCTACTGATATTCCATGGTGGTATAAGCCAGATGCCCATTGTGCATTTCATCAGGGCTCCCCTGGGCATGATATTGAGAATTTCTATCCTCTAAAATATAAAGTTGCAAAGATTGTAAAAAGTGGTATTCTGTCTTTTTAAGATACCAATCCCAATGTGCAATCAAATTTGTTGCCTAATCATGGTAACGTGACTGTCAATGTGGTATATAGGTGTCCTGGTACATACTGCATTTTTGATATTCGGTGGATTCAGAGGTCGCTTGTTGAGATGCACGCTACTTTGAGCGAATTTCATGATATTGAGCATGATTATGCCGCTTGTTGTATTTATTCTATGAACCCCCGTGGGTGTGTGATTGTAACGAGGGACTTACAAAATATGATTGATCAAAACTTGATTCAGGTTACTACAAATAGAAATGAAGTTGAGAATGAGGTGAATGTCATAGTTTCACGTTACAATAGTCAGAAATCTGTTGTGACACCTTTGATCATCCATTTTCCTGGCTCGGTACCGTATGAATCAGATAAAGTTGTTTCCTACAAATATAATGCTACTATGTTAGAGGATGGAAAAGAGGTTTTCATTCCTTTTCTTCCCTCAGTTGTGACTATTGCAAATGTAGGACGTGTGACCAAAAGTGGTCGAGTATTTTCTAATGTACCCTTGAAGACAAGTGAAGATGTTGTGGGTAAGAAAAACCAGTTGAAGACTTCTATTGAATCCGATCAATCAAGTGATGTGAACCAGAAATCAGATGATGATGAAGTGCTGAAATTGATCAAAAAGAGTGAATATAATGTGGTGGATCAACTGCTGCATACACCGTCAAAAATATATGTGTTTATCCCTGTTAATGAGCTTTGAGGCTCATCGAGAATCTTTGCAAAAAATATTGGAACAAGCTTATGTAGATCATGATGTGACTGTTAACCAGTTTGACAGCATTGTTGCCAATATCAATGCGTGTAATAATTTGAGCTTTTGTGATGAACAATTGACCGAGCATGGAAGAAATTATAATTTGGCTCTCCATACTTCCATGAATTACCAAGAGGGTTCTCTATCCAATGTGTTGGTTGATACCGGGTCATCATTGAATGTGATGCCAAAATCTACTTTGTCCAGATTGTCTTATCAAGGTACTCCTATGAGATTCAGTGGGGTCATTGTGAAAGCCTTTGATGGATGAAGGAGAATTGTGATTGGAGAGGTTGATCTCCCTACCAAGATAGGTCCGTGTTTATTCCAGATTACTTTTTAAGTCATGGATATTCATCCTGCTTACACTTATCATCTAGGACGCCCGTGGATTCATGAAGCCGGAGCTGTCATTTCGACACTCCACCAAAAGTTGAAATTTGCCCAGAATGGTAAACTTGTTGTTGTTAGTGGAGAACAGGCTATGTTGGTAAGCAGTTTGTCGTCTTTTTCTTATATTGATGCTGCTGATGATGTTGGAACTCCATTCCAGGATCTTTCTGTGGTTGATAATGATGTTAAGAAGAATGAGGTGTTCGTGTCTTCTCTGAAAGATGTACAACATGTATTGGAGAGTGGCCAAGCTGATAGATAGGGCCGAGTCATTGAAGTTGCTGAGAAAAAAGATATAGTTGATTTGGGTTTTACATCTAGTTCAACCTACAAAGAGCTGAAGAGTATTCATGATGTTTTTTGAAGTGTTGGGTTCATCCATACCAAAGATCATTCTACAACTGCAACTATTGAAGATGACTCTGAAGATTACATCTCAGATGGTTCCCAAAATGATTCCATTCCTGCTGAAGACTGGGAGCCTTATTTGGAAGATCCTGGATATGATTCTGAGATAGAAGATGCATATGTACCCTTATACTCTCCTCGACCGAGACTTAAAGAACCTGAGTATGAAGTCAGTGCCATCATTAAGGATGATCAAGAGAAATAAACGCCCAACTTTGTGACACATGGGTTGATATGCCAGAATTGGATCATTGTTGACATTCCTACTGTTGTTCATGTTTCAAAGTAATTTGTTTTTGTTTCTTTCAAAAAATCCTTTCACTCTACCCAAGGTGAAAGTGAATTTGTGAAGGCTTTATTTCAACTTTTATAATCATCAATAATATGTTATTTTTTTAATCCATATTTGGTTTTCTCTTTTTGCTTTATTTCTGAATAATGGTAACATAAAGGACCAAAAAAAGGCTCTACAACTTGCAGTTGAGGAACTCATTGAAACTACTGAGATTCGTCCTACCAAGACTAGATGAGGATCTGGCAGTAATCTAGATATGGGTAATGAAGTTTTTGCACCAAAGAAAAGAAGATTGGTGAAATTAAGTCAGGTAGAAGAAGAAAAAGAAATAGGAGTTTCTCAAGTCTGAGAGGAGAATAAGAAAAAGATTGACAATTTCATGACAACATTTGTCAAGAGAAGTATGAAAATTTTATCTGAGGAGTTTACTAAAAGCAGTTGTGTCGATAACATAATAAAGCTTATAGAGAATAGCATGGAAGTTCTAAGAGAAAAACTAGGAGACAAACTTGAGTCTATCATAAATTCTCCTGAAGTCGCTAAAATAACTCAAGAGTTTGTCGAGAATAGCAATAAGGATATAAATATTGCTCAAGTAGGTGAAGACTATGGTATTAAGGAAGGAAAAATAAATACTCCAGAAAAAGAGATGAAAGTTGTGTCTATAGAAAAAGATGGTGGCTCTAGGGACTGGTTGAATGAAAGTCCAGTTGTAAGTGGCAAAAAGGTGGAGGTTGCAGAAGAACTTGTGTTATTAGCAGCAAGATCAGGTATTGAGGCTGAACCCGGTAATAACTTCAATCTTAATTCTTCTCTGAGAAAGTCACCCTCACCCTCACTGACTAGATCTAACCAAACTTCTACCTTAGCCATACAACCTTATCAATCATCAAAATCAATCATTTCTGAAAGAAAAAAAATTTATACTCCTCCAAAGACCTCACTAGATAAAACACAAGACCAACCCATTGATCAAATGAATCATAACAATCTTAATGATAGCACTCAAGCAGACTCACCTTTACTAATTCCTGATGAATCTGAGAGTGATTTGGATGTTAAGCCTCCACCAAAACCTTTTCAGATCAACAAGTTCATAATCATCTTAATAATGAAACTGAATGTACTGAATCTGATCCAAAACCAAAACAAATAACCAAGCTCAACCCTTACCATTAAATCATCAAGAAATCAATCAACACTCATATCTATCAAACCATTCTTTAGGAAAAGAAAACTCAACTGAATCTGTTCAAGAAACACTGCATAAATATGAAACAAACTCACATAAACCATCTCAACATATGACCAACTATCACCATCTACCTAACCATGTACGTTCTCAGTTGGAAGATTTTAGGACTGGTTTATATAATGAGGCAAAGTCAATAATGGAAGAAGGATTTACTTCCATTTCTCCTGTTGCTTATAATGCAAGATGGGAAACCTTCCGAAATTCTGTCAACTCAGTTATTCAAAATCTGAAGAATTTTTCCACAAAGAAAGTCACTAACATCTAGCCAAAAGCAATTACTCAATCTAGAATCTAGTGCAACTTTAGTTGAATGTCAAGTTTTGATAAAAACTCTGATGGCTAGTAACTAACTTTTAGTGGATGCTCAATTCAAATCCATTGTTGCTAGGCAAAAGGAGATTGGTTCTGATCTAAAAACTATTATGGAATTACTGAAGAAATATTAGGTCTAGGATGTAGAACCTTGTTATATGTTTGATGATATGTTTGTAATATTATTACAGTTCAGTTTGTTATCCATTTAACATGGTTTACTAGTTAATTCTTTTTATGACTTTCTTGATTAAAAGTAAATAAAACTTGCTACTACTGGTTTAAGAACAATTGGAAACTAGAAATAGGAAATTTCATTGGAATTAGAAAATTACATGAGAATAGATAAGATAGTACAACAAATTAGTCTATTCCTAGTCTTCATTGTTACTTCAGTCATCTTTCTTAGTGTTACCAACAAATTCCTTCCATGATTGACATGTTTCCTCATCTTCAGTGGAAGACTCCTTAAAAGCTTTTCTACGCTCTTTCGTCCCTGAAGTTTGTGCTTTGTAGGCAGCCAATCTGGGTTGAACACCTTCCTCTTCCTTCAATTTTTGTTTATCTTTTACCGCAACAGCATGGAGTTTTGTAGATAGTTCCTTGACTGACCAACGTTTCTCTCTTGCTGCTTCACCCTTTCTTAGAAAATCTAACTCTTGCAAAATCTCATTTCTCGCTCTTGTGAGGAATTCGATTATGAGATTTTCTCTTCATAACTAATTTTGCTTGAAATATTTCTATGAATTAGATGAATTCTTGAGGAAACTATGTTGATCTAATTTTATAATGTGTCTTAAGTAGCCATTGAACTTCAGTATGGAATTTATGCACCAATAAAAATTGGTCTTCTTATCTCGATACTTTGTTTGACTCTGACTACTCTACATCGTATAAAGCATCTTTGACCATCCCAGGACAATGCATTTTTTACGATTTAACTGATTTTCTCTTATATATTTTTAATATTTTTATGTGACAAAAGGGGGAGAAAGATATATAAGTGTTTAAAGAGAATCTGAACCCTTCAGATTTTAAATGTTGTTTATTTTAAATATTTTAAAATTTATTACAGTTATTTGTTTACCCGGGATATATATTTTATTTTTCTTAAATATAGAACTTAAAGGGATCTTACAAACCTCAACCTTTAAACAATTAGACTTAGGGATAGCTTACAAACCTCAGAGTCTGATGTTGTCAATTAAATTAAAGTAGCCCAACATTGTTTTAAATACTTATGTTTGTCATCATCAAAAAAGGGGAGATTGTTAGAACAAGATTTGTTCATGACATATATCCTTTAGGTTTTGATGATAACAGAGTATTGAAAGAACAATGGTGTTATATAATGTGTGTTCTAAGTATGTAGGTTCCAAAGTTTAAAGAGAATCTACTCAAAATCTGTTAAGAGAACACACTTGAGAGAAGCTGAGGTCTTGGCTTCTGATGGTTCATAACTGAAGGATGTTCTTAAATGAAGTCTGATGATATAGGATTGCATAGACTCTGAAGCTGAATGTAACAACATCAGAAAAGCAATATATCATCTCTACACTTATTGAATGTATCAACTTCTGGTGATTATTCATAACCATATATAAAGCTAAGTGATTTGTACTGCATAAAGCAAGCTACAATGTCAAATCAGTTTGTCAGCTAGAGTCTGTGTTCACATGGCTCAATAAGAGTTAACATGCTTTACAGATATCCACTCTCAACGGATATATATTATAGTTCACAATAAAGATGTTGTGGTTAAACAAGTTCACAATGGATAAATATATTTTGTGTATCTATCTTCAACGTTTCTTAGTACTATGGAGTAAGAAAGACACGTGTACAAGTTATTTCTTCTAACGACTATTCTTTAGTATCTGCTATTTAAATAGCTAAAGATTCAATTGGGATCAATAATAAGGAATAAATAAAGAAAGCCAAGAAGAAAAGGAGCATCTCACGCTTCTATCAACATGGAAGAATAGCAAGATCAACAATAGCAAGGAGTATGCAAATTTTCTTTTATCTATTGTAAATTGTACAAAGCCTTAAGATTTCATAAACAATGAATATCTAAGAAATCTTAAGTGCTATGATCTTTGTTATGGTTATTGCCCTGTACCTCTGATTTTATATCAAGTACACCTTGTTGTATATTTTGCTAAACAAATTATTTAGTAGTTTAGAAAGAAAGTCTCTTGCTATGTGTCGCACCCTAGTTTTTGACCTTAAGACTCCACCCCTTGTGCGCTCCCTGTTCTTATTTCTTTCTTTTTTTACTTTCATATGTATGTTCGTTGTGGTTAACCAACTTGCGCAGAGGCAATAATTCCAAGGGGATCAACATTCTCCCTCAAAGTTTAAATCAAGATTCACGTCTAGATGATCCGTTTCAAGCCTTTAAAAGGGAGACTACAAGTTCTGAGACGCCAAGGGAGCACTTATTTGAATTAACCTTGAAGCTCCGATTTATGGTACCTCTAAGAAGTGGGCCCTCGTTTCTAAAAAGGAGAAAAAGCTCACATTTAATCTCAAAACCCCAGATTCAAGTTGTGTTTATGAATTCAAGTCAAAGCTAAGTTCAATAAATAAAGGAGTTGTGGCACAAGCAAGTTGAAGTCGTTCCATATTTGATATATTTGACATCATGGTTTGTTTTAAAGAAGAATGTATCTAGAGCCATGGCATTATGTTTGAAGATTGTCATTTATTTCCGAAGTCGGTTTCCAACAGAGGAAGATTGGGAGTTGGTTTCATATATTTTTACAAGAGGACTTATGCCAAGACATTATAAGATTCAAATGATTAATTCGCAAGTCTCATCTCATACAACTTAACATGGTATATCCAATTACATGGAAAATTCAACAAGTAAATAAAAGCTGCTGTGTGAGAGCAGCATACTAAATCTACTATGCATCACTTACTATTGTTTACATGTTCATATAATCTACAAGGATGCTATCATTTATTCATCTCAGTTGGCTTTATGCCACGACTTCACAGCAGCCTAACAACAACTAGCAGGCTTTCTCGCCTCTGGTGTAGCAGCAACTCACAGTTACAGCAGCGGCAGCTGCATTCGTGATTCAGACTCTCTCTGTGGTTCCCTCAATGGCTCGACTCAAGAAATCCGCTCACGCCAACCATCGCAAGCATAATAAAATTGATGAGAGGTAAACAAGTTAAGGATCGCAAGGAGCCTAAGTCGATACCTCCTTAAGAGCTAGAGGCATTCAACTACTGCAAGAGAACTCATCGCATCTGGGCATAATCAACCTGTCAAGAATGCTGCAATAAGATCAGAACAATCAACAAATTTTGAAAGAGTTTTAGAACAGTTACAATAGAAGAAGGCCCCTTCGTACCCCTGTTAACTTCGTCTGTTTCGCCGTAGAAGGAGTGTCGTAACCTCAAGTTCAAAACGTTTGCAGCCCCTGCCAGTCCAATCCACTAGTTCCCTGCACCATGATGATAGATCCTAAACACCAACTGCCATCACCTGCAATAAACAACATGAACATCAACAGGCCATTGGGAAGAGAATCTTTGCTAAATTCAATTCAGAAGCCAAGAATATAATAGTGAATAACGGATTTTACAAGAATATTGATAACATTATTCACTAAACAACAACCTGCAGAGTTGAATAGCAAAGCATCTTCAGGAGATTCTTTCTTCGCGTTTCCAACCTTCTTTGAACAGCATCAAGCATACCTCGAACTTCCTACAAGAAAGATGCTACGATATTAGCTGTGACCGTGTTAGCGCTTGTTATAATGGATATTTCTCAGAGTAGGAGAATAGAACCAATGAAGGAATTTCTTACAAGAAACAGATAGGCCCATTCTCAAACCTTTCTCGAAGTTCCTAGCAGCCGGTATCAGGGTGTCTTCATCTCACATGGCTGCTACAAACAAGAGTGAAACATCAGCAAATTCAGTGCCACTCCTAACTCAAGCCCAAAAGATAGAATTACCACCTGACGCAGCAACCAACCCATGCCAAAACAGGGCTTATTGCGAAGGACTCAAATTCACCATAACAGCCCAGGAACTTTTGTTAACAGCCACGCCGCGAGAACATTGGAATTGTTAGCAGAAACTTGTCCACCAGCACTCTTCACAAACCTGGAAAATCAAGGAAGAACATACTCAACAGATTAGTTCAAAACAGAAACCACAGGGGTATTGTCAAACTTATCCAATTTCCCCCCACCCTCATTTTCCTTACCACGAGATCAGGACGAAATGTCGTTGTTGTAACTGCAGCATATTGAAGCTACGCACCAGCACAACCACAAGACAAATCGAAGAAGTCACTTGCCTACTCCATGATGATGATACCTGCCAAAGGTTGATAAAATCAATTACGAAAAGCATGAGAAAGCATATTTGGGGTGTCCTAGCTCAAATACTCAGAGGTTTCAGCAAAGTTCATTTTATTACCCGACAGAAGGTGTTGCAGTTTTGCTTCCTGATTGAAACTTCAAGTCCACAACTTCAGAACGTCGAAGCAGGCCTCAACCTCATGTTCCAATAACTTGCAGCAACTTCTGTTGCCCAGCTACCCAAACACCTTCATCACCAAGTACCTGGAAAGAACATTGTTAGAGACATACCAATTCAACTTGAAAACGAGAATAGGGGATTGAAACAAAAAGAAAAACCTTGCAGCTGCCAACAAGACGCCATTACTCAGTTCTTTCACCCGCAAGATAGAATTTGGGGATATTACAAACCCTCTCCAACATTTTCATAGGCTTCCATCAAAGAACCTCAAGAACAGCTGAAGCTGGTGCAAAGCGTCGTATGGTCAAAGAAGCGAGTTGATGTTGCCTTGGGCTGTTAATCTCCCCTGGCCCAAAATCTTCTGCTATCTGCACCTGCCAAATCACAATTCTGGATTAGTAAATCGATTGAAGAATATACTCTATGTTGAAAAGATCCTATTCAGATCCTATCAGATCCCTCAGCATCAATTAAAGATTCCTCAAATCAAATCACCCAAATTGATTCTCATCAACAACATTAAACCCAATCGATTGCAAAAAGGAAGGTTTTTGAATAAGGTTTTAATACCAATTAATCAGAAATTCAATCAATGTTATTAAAGATCCAAAGCCCAACTCGTCTATAAAGAGGGGTTTCGAATCGAAGAAGAGGGGATTTTTGGAGAGAACTCGGAACGCAGTAAAAAACCTAAACAACTCAAAATTGAAGAAAGAAGGAAAGGGAACTCATCTTTTTTCGCCAAAGCCCCCGAAGATCAACGCCAACGCCTCCGAAGATCAACGCCATCGCCGGAATCGTGCCTCATATGCCGATTCATCGTCGATAAAACTCCATACTTCTTCTTCATACTGTTGAATGATTGACGCTTTGATCCTTTTTTCAAGTACAACATAGCGAACGATCGAGAGAGAGAGTGGGATCGATGGGAGAAACTGAGCGAACGAGTAGCTCCGCTAGGGTTTTTCCGCCGTTGTTTTTGTCTTTTATGTGCTTCTGTTTGTTTCCATTATGCTGTAAACTAATAAACTATATGCCTGCACGACCACGGTAGTACCGTGGTCCCTCACTTGTATCACCACATGATTCACTTATTTCCTGATCACATGGACCATAATGCACGCCCATGGTAAACCAGTGCACTGCGTAACACCAGATCTACGCCTTAATTTTAATTAACAGTTAATTAATCTTTTTTTTAAAACTATAATCTGTTTTTTTAAACCTTAATACTCAATTAACTTAGTTTTTTTATTTAAAATAATAACTAATAATATCTTTTTATAATAAACCAACTTTTTTATTAATCTTAATCATTTTAATTTAATTATTTTGTTAATCCACATTTAATGAATCTTTTTGTTTAAAAATCAATGTAATCAACCCTTTTAATTTTTATCCTAATAACTAAGACTACTTTTTTCTTAATAAAAATTAATCCATGTTTTGTTAATTTTTATTCCAAATCAACTTAATAGAATTTTATTCAAATAATATGTTTATCCACTAAAAAAAACTTTTATAAATTACTTACACCTAAATGCCATTTACCTAATTAGTAATAATAAAACCAATTTAGTTTTTAGAATAATAAAAACAACCTTTTATTTCATAATCAATAGTTAACTTTTAAAAATAACCATGACTTTTATAAAATAATCCTTTTGAGATAAAAAATAAAATTAGTTAGCATATCAAACTTTTTATCTCACATTTTTTAATCTCACTTAACACCCGTTTCCTTTTAAATCAATTCAATTATTTTCTTAAAATACTCAAGGTAAGTTCGACTAAAAATGAATCAACATCGTAAAACTCGATCAATCGTGCACGCTTACGCCTCGCTCCGATCCGTTCACGCACTCACATTCACTTACACCCTAGCGCTTTCATGCGTATGTATGGTTTTATCTGCTCTTTATCATCGTAATTTATTTTACAGCTATTTACTTTTCTCGCATCGCATTCCGTCCAAAAGAAGAACCTACACATGATTCAACACTTGTGTGTAGAGCATCTCATTTGCATCATACTCCCCTTGATCCTTGATCCCATTCAAGTCGATCTCCTAGGTTTAGATCCTACCCCATAGGAAGGACCTTTATCATTTACAACTTAGAATAAACACTTCAACTCAATTCAAACTTTCAAACACATTAGAGAATAGGATGTTAATCATCTTAAGTGGGATAAAACTTCTATCCCATAACAACATAATCAATTTTCCTACAAAGTTGTGGCGGTTAAATCAAAGTAATCTCCCTTAAAATGACAAATCATCTTTTCTCCTAAAATCAATCAATCAACTACCCTAAACCCGTAGGAACTTTGACCACAGTCAAAGAACTCCTCAAACCCTTTAGGGGAACTACAAATACTTTGATTCCACTCCCGTAAGGATATGTAAGCATAAGATGCGATATCTTATCGAGTATACTTAGATATAAACCCCTAGGTCTTTCATCCTTAAGCAGATAATCCATAACAATAAACAAACATAAAACAAGAGGTTCCTGTAGAGTACTATAGAAACTTAGGATGCTGGCACCTTTTCTAAGTTTAACCAACCCCCGAACCTATAACTCTCTAGCTTGCATTTGCATTTGCATTGTGGGTATTTCGATCTTTATCCCTTCCTTTGGACAAATCAAAGTTCGGTTGCAAATAAATTAGATTCAAGTTAATCAATAGCTTGGTATCCAAATTTCACCGTGACAGAAATGGCGACTTCACTGGGGACTCTCAGTGGGTTTCCCTATGTTATTTTTTTTGTTTTATATATTTGCTTATATTTTCTTAAATTGTTTACTTGTGTACTTGTTTGTTTATTACCTTTGGGTTGATACTCTTGAGTGGTAAGACAAAGTCCTACGCCCAGACTTGAGTGAACTTAAGATAGGATAGTGATATGCTCGACAAAACTTATAAGGAGTTGAATCTCGACCAAGTTGACTTGAAAATCACGCTCAGTTGAGACCCTTTCAAAAATAGTTCGGTTGAACGAGTAAGTGTGAAGACTTTTACTATTTTCGATTGGAGCCTATGATATTGAGGACCATAGTTACCTTAACCCCACTTTGGCCTTTATTAGGATGTAGTGCGGGACTATGAGGGAGCACACCCGAAATAGTGCTACGCGATGCTACACTCAAAAGAAGTTCTCTTGAGAATATTATTAATCACCGAGTAATTAGGAAGTTTATGATATCCGAAAGATGGACTAATGACTTTGGGCACCCTTTAGAACCTTGTTCTACAGGTACAACTCACCCCTAGCCCTTGCCCTTGAGGGAATGGGTAGACCCTTTACTCCATGCTCGTTGCAAACCTAGGACCTTTTGTTTGTTTACTTGTGTTTGTTGCATTCATATAGCATCATTCTGCATTGGACTTCATGGGATTCCCTTTTGTTTATGGACATTGCAGGTCGTCGTGACTTCTGATGAAAGACACACTTTGAAATACACTTTTAAGAGTCCTAAATTGGGTGACCTAAGGAAGTTGGTGACTTTGATTGAAGACCAGGGCAAGTTCAAGAGCAAATATGGGAAGCTAATATTTTTATTGAGTCGCCAATTAGACGAAGGACTTCTTTCCACTTTATTGCAATTTTATGATCCGCTATATCATTGTTTTACGTTCTCAGACTTCCAACTATTACCTACATTGGAAGAGTATTCCTTTTTGGTTGGTCTACCTATCCTAGAAGAATCTCCTTTCCCTTTCTTGGAGAAGGACCCTGAGGAAAGAGATATTGCTAAGGCTATTTATCTGAAAGTATCCGACGTCAGGAGAAACTTGATTAGTAAGGGTGGTATCTTAGGCTTAACTACGGATTTCTTAATCAGTAAGGCTATGTTTTATGCCGATTATACGAATAAGACCCCATTCGAAGCAATCTTCGCTTTACTCGTTTATGGAGTGTTTCTATTCCCAAGCTTTGAAGGGTTTGTCGACCTTAATGCTATCAAGATCTTTCTGAAGAATAACCCAGTGCCAACTCTATTGGGTAATACTTATCATTCTGTACATCTCCGAAACTTCTATGGTGGAGGGATGATCACCTGCTGTATGCCCTTACTTTACAAGTGGTTTATTTCGCACTTGCCTAAGTCTAGTTCTTTTTTAAATCTCGATAAAGGCCATTGGTCTCTGAGAGTTATGGCATTGACCCACTTAGACATTGATTGGTACAACCGAGCGTATGATGGGACTTTAATTATTGATTGTTGTGGTGATTTCTCTAATGTGTCGTTACTCAGTTTTAATGGAGGGATCAGTTACAATCCGGTCTTAGCTCGTCGACAGTTGGGATTTCCGTTGAAGGAACCGCCTAAGAGTGTTTAAGTGGAAAGCATTTTATTTAGGGATGACAAGGAACTCTGAGATAATATTTTGGCTGCATGGGATCATTTACACAAGAAAGGGAAGAAAAGCCTTGGGAAACTTAATTGTGTGTCCTTGGAGCCCTACCTTCAGTGGGTCAGAGAGAGAAATCAAGCTGAAAATGCCCTATTCTCGTCAAGGTCCTATATCTCCGAGAAGGAAGCCCATTTATGTCTTTATGTCTGAAGCTGAGAAGTTAGAGGTTGCCTTGAGGAAGTCGCAACGTGAGTTAGAGTCATGGAAGAACAAGTATCAAGTAGTGGTTGCAGAGAACGATGAACTTCAGAAGCAGAGGGATGAACTTCAGAAGCAGCTACAGTTGAAGGATGAAGAGTTACTTCCCCACAAGAAGAGGAAAGTTCTAGAGGATTTATTTTCCTCTGATCCACAATGTACTATTTGGAAGCTGATTGTGGACAACCTTATCCGTGAAAAGACCCAGTTGGAGGAGGAGCTCAAGTGGCGAAATTCAGAACTTCCTTAGGGCTTTCATTAGCTTTTATTTAGCTATTTATTTGGGACTTTTAAAAGCAATTATTTGTAATTCGTTTCAGAATTAATAAAACGTTTTCTTTTACTGCAATGTTTATAAATAGTTGGGATCCCATGAATTCCTACTCATCTTACATTGCATTCTTTATCCATTTCAATAAACTCAATTTTATTTCACAGGTATTGTAACCATGGACTTCAAGAGAGAAGCATTGGAGTACACTTTTCAGAGTCCTAACATTGAAAGCTTAAGAGAGCTAGCAGATCTCATCGAGAACCGTCACGCTTTTGCAACAGAATATGGAGAAGTCTTCCGTTTTCTCGAGCTCAAGATGAAAGAAGGGCTATTGGAGACCCTAGTTCAGTTTTATGATCCGTTGTACCATTGTTTCACTTTTCCGGATTACCAGCTGATGCCGACCCTGGAAGAGTATTCGTATTTCTTGAAGATACCTGTGACATCCCGACCTATATTCACCGGCCAAGATGATATACCCAGCTGCCAAGAAATTGCAAACGCTACTCATCTCAGCCTAGCAGATGTTCAAGCGCACTTAACCACCAAGGAAGGAGTCCTTGGATTCCCAACTGATTTCTTGATCGAAAGGGTCCGTTACCATGCTGAAAGAAAAGAGGTCCTTATCTTGGAAGCTACCATTTCTTTATTGGTCTATGGGATTTTCTGGTTCCCGAAAATTGATGATTTTGTCGATATGGATGCGATCAAACTGTTCATACTCAAGAATCCAGTTCCCACCTTGCTAGCTGACACGTACCATTCAATCCACTCGAAGAATGCCGAAGGGGGATGACATATTGTTTGTTGTACCCTTTGTTGTATTCATGGTTTATTGCTTGCCTAGTTCGATATCCGTCTATTTGGAACGAGGTAGAAACACCCTGTTGGTCCGAGATAGCTATGGCCCTTACTCACTCAGATATTGTGTGGTATGACCCTACTTATGGAGGTATATGTATGATTCCCAGCATCAGAGGATTCACCAACATACCGCTTATTGGGAGAGAAGGATGCATAAGTTACAATCCCACCTTGGCCCGTAGACAATTTGGGCATCCCATGATTGAAGTACCTGACCAGCTCTGTTGGAAGGGATCTTTCTCAAGGAAGGAGAAGATCCAGACCTGAAGACCGTCATAATTTATGCATGGAGATACGTCAATAAGGAAGGGATGACTGCTTTAGGGTTCCCTAATGACGACGCCTCTGAAGACTATCTACAGTGGGTGCGAGAAAGGGCTCTCGACCTCAAGATGCCTTTCCCTTTTCATGAACCTATGGTGTTGACCTTTCACGATCCTGATTGGTTTGATGTGAGTGAAGTAGATCAATTGAAAGCCGCCTTGGATGAGGCTCGGAAACTGAAGGCCACTTGGAGGAACAAGTTTTTCACCCTCAAAGTAGAGAAAGAGGAGTCCTAGAATCTTCCAGAGATAGAATTTGCAAAGAAGAGGAAGGCGCGAGAGGATTTATTTTCCTCTCACACCTCTTCCAGAACTGACACCAGAGATGATCTTCCCCCAGCTACTGTGGCTTAGAAAGAATGTGACGATCGAATCATCAGTGAGAAGGCTGAATTGCAAGAACGTGTTAGCCAGTTAGAAGAAGAACTTCGTGCACAGAAGGAGCGTAGGGAGTAGATCCCCGAGTTCTCTTTCGCCTTTGGTTCAATGTAATAAACTCTTAAAAGAGTACTTTGCTTTGTAATGCTTCTCGAATATCAAAATAAAATAAGTTTTTTCCCAACGTTACAATATCGAAAAATAATTTGAGTTTCTTGAAGTTTCATACTCATTTGCATTTTTGCATGAGCATATCATTGTTTGCATTCCAGGGTCTCACTCTTGCTTCATCTCCACAGACAAGCTGAATCGCCGATACAACACTCGAGCTAATCAACGCCAGAAGATGGACCAGCTTGAACAAGAGAATAAGGTGCTCCGTGATGAAGTTGCAATTCTGAAAGAAAGTTTGGAGAGGTTGAATGGTCTAGTGGAAGCCCTGTCCAATCAAGCTGCACTCAACAACCAAGATGTTCAAAGAACTGTGATCTCTGAGGTGACACCAACACCGATCCCAGTGGTGTCTTCTGTTGCTGAAGTGACCTATAGCATGCCTCAAGGTTTCCCGTGGGTGTTGTCTCCTAATTTCTTTTCGGCCGGCTACCGTCCGTCTGTGCCTGAGATCCCTGTTGTGACTACTGTCCAAGCTACTCCCGTAGTAACTGCTATGATAACTACTACATCTCCACATGTGAACGTTGTTCCGTATATTCTGGATGAGCCAATTTTACAAGGGTCGCCGACCGAAACTGTGGTTTTGGAAGAAAGGATGGATGGTTTTCAAGACCAATTTTCTGAGATGCAAAAAGAATTGAAAGCCCTTCGTGGGAAGGATCTGTTTGGGAAGAGTGCCTCTGAATTGTGCTTAGTTCCGAATGTCAAGGTTCCACCAAAGTTCAAGGTCCCTGATTTTGAGAAGTACAAAGGGAATACTTGCCCTCAAAGTCATCTCATCATGTACGCCAGAAAGATGTCTGCGCAAACTGACAATTATCAATTACTCATTCATTACTTCCAGGATAGTCTGACAGGCGCTGCGCTCAAATGGTATATGGGGTTGGACAGTGCAAAGATCCTGTCTTTCAATGATCTAGGTGGGGCTTTCTGATCGCGACTTTCTATGTCTAATACAACCTAACTGCAAGTGCACAGTCTATCGCGTAGTAATAATAGATATCGATCCCACAGGGACTCGTAATCAAACTAGTGTTCTCGGGAGTTACTATGTTTAGCTAGGTAGAATATGTTTAAGGGAATAAGATTGTCACTAAAAGGGAACTAAGAATACTATTTAGATTATAATTGATTGAATCGATACGTAGTAATTGTGTTCTTCAGGGATTTGATAAGTTACTGGTGTATGAAATAATTTTCAAAGTTTATTTAAGCAGAAAATGGAGATTTGAAGACTCTCGCCTCACGATGGTTATTGACGCTAATCATAATCCTAAGGGCCAAACGTACACTTTCGTATCCCGTTCGGGGTTAAAATTATTTTTTGGAAATCTCTAAGTTCTAATTCATTTTAAAGTGCTTTCGCTGTTATTAAAACAAATGCCTAGTGTTTACTATCTGACCTTACCGCAGCTTTCGCTTGTTGGTTCGTATCTTAATTAATTTCCCACTTTCGTGGCAAAACTACTTTTAAATAAGTTCTCGCTTTCGCGACAAAGTTTATTCAGTGAATCAATTTTAAACACTCAGACCATAGATTACTTTTATGAAAAGAAAGTTTTTCAACCAGTTGTTATCAAATCCCATTCGAATTATTACTACATATCGATTACCTAAGTTTAGCTAGACATGGATTTGGGAAAGATAAAATATAAATAAAAACAATAAATAATGATTTGCATTATAATAAAACTGAAATCAATCAAAATGAAAACCTGTAAATATTCCAATTGGCCTTTGGGCAGATCCTCCACAGATGTTGGCAGGATTCTGGTCTTTATGCCAAATTGATCGTACAATAAAGTAGAAATTACAGAAGAATGAAAATGGGAATACAGAAGAAATAAAGAGAAACGAATAAGAATATAAAACTGGAAAATATGCTCTGGAAATAAATTCGGCAGCACTTCGTGGTATGAATGTAGCACCCTTTCTGAAGTCCCCTACTTCCCTTTTTATAGAAGTGGAATCCCAACGGTTATCACTGAAGATGATGGACCTTGAGGCAGATAATTTAGGGAGTAGTGGTCCACTCTGTGGGAATTGGAACTGATCCTTTGACGTGTAATCTGAGTGGGGCGTTTTTGCCTGCATGACGGTCGTCACAAGGTGTGACGGTCGTCACCCGTGTGACGGTTGTCATGAAGCTGTGACGGTCGTCACATCAGCAAAAACAGCTTGCTGCGCTTTTCATTGTGTTTTCACTCCTTTTTCGTCCATATTTCATCTGAGATTTCTTCTTTTCTTCATGTTGCCTTGTTTAGACGTGATCGTTGAATACCTGCAAAACATCAGACAAATACACGAAAATAACCCGAAATCGGATCGAAAACGGTTAGACTTTAGTTGAATTATGCATGAAAATATCTATATGATTTCGTGTTATCAAAGTCCCCTAAGCTTGAATTTTTGCTTGTCCTCAAGTAAAACATGGAAAAGTCGGCAAGCACGAGGCAGCTTCTTCGTTCGCAGAGTTTGGAAAAACCGGGATTCTTGGTAGGAACAAGACGAGTATCACGACGACACTGGACTACAAGTCTTCGGAGGTCTCCTTTTTATGCAAATCGGTCCCAGTCATGCTACTGTAGCTTGGTGTCAAGGTTCTCGCGGCAAGTTCACCCTGTTTGTTCTAGCGCAATCACATTAAGCCCGTTGTCCGCACACTTTCATGGCAAGTCGACCTGTTAGTGAATATGATCTCATTTCTGTTTTTGATCTTCTTCATTGATCATATGCTTATGTCATTGATTTTTCAATGAGTTTTTCGTGCCGTTGGGCTAAATGCTCGGGTGAGGAGCACCTAACTTAGAAGGAAACGTGTCTTATATTTTTGGGCTATTTAGCTCTCTTTTCATGATTTTTCATCTTTTTGGAGATCATACACTTATTTGCATCGGTCGCTTGCTTAGAAGAGTTTTAGGATGGTGCTGACTGCTAGTATAAACTACTTGGGGTTGAGTTTGCGTAGACACTTGAGACTTTGGTACACGTAGGTAGTGAAACCGACTCACATAAACTAGAGATCTAAGGTGTCTGGACGATACTGGTTTTGTTAGAACCGTCGTTTCCTCGGAGTTTCAAAACTTATTTTGAACTCAGGTGCATTCTCGTGATGCTTTTGCTTTTGAGGAACGAACTAAAATTTTTGTTTACGTTGAATAATGTGGGGATTGTTTGCGTAACGGGAAAAATATATAGACGAGCTTTATTTGCTAGAAATAGAAAGTGTAAAAATAGAAATTACGAAAATTCAAAGTGCAGTGAAATGGAAATAAAGGAAATAAAGAGTACAATGGAATGGAAATAAAGGCTCCGCTCCCACACTATCTCGATCAGTGTCCTCACTGATTCTTGAAGCATGCGAGAGGGAGATACAACTGAAAATGAAAATACAAATAACTGAAATATAGTAAACAATGAAGGAAAAAAATGAAAATCTAGTCACGGCCTCTATCACGTCCGCGCTGGCGTCCTCTGGCTCTGGCAAGGGCTACTTTGTCCTCATAGCTCATAGCTCCGGTGTGGTAGACGGTGTCTCGGAGTCCTTCGACCTGCAAGGTCAGATTCGCTAGGCTCTCAGTGATCGTAGCTTGGCCGGTGTGAAGTTGTTGTGTTTGAGTCCGGTGCCAAGCTTCGAACTGGTCAGCTCGCTGATTCTGCTGCTGCAGCATCGCGAGTATCTGTGCCTGCTGGTCTAGGGAGCGACGGAGGTCCTCTTATGTGTAGTCTGGCACGGGATGATGGCGGCGGCGGCGAGAGGATGTACCTTCGGGAGGAGGAGGCTGCGATGCCTCTGGCTGCTCGGACCTGTTCAACTCAGCTTGGATTTCATCGTCAGAACCGTGAGTGTGATCCTGAGTAGGAACATCGGCAGCAGGAGGGGCAGTGAGGTCGAACAACCAGTTGGTACGGTCCTCTGGATGGATGCGGGTGCGGGACGGAAGGATGATGCTTCAGACGGTCTTGCCACGCACAACCAGATGGTATTTGCCGTCAGATCGGGAGCGGATGAGATGAGAGGCTCTGTAGTGGTCGGTGTCAAGGAACACCGAGGGGATGGAATGGAGGTGCTGGAGGCGGTCGCCAAGGTTCAGCCCAAGTGCAATAGCGGTGACAATCCCGCCAAAGTAGAATGGCTTCGAGCCACGGTTGCAGTTGGCCTGAATATGAGCCAGCAGAAACGGAGCAGCGTTGACAGGCTCATTTTTGAAGACACAATGAAGAAAGAAAAGCTCTTTCGAGTTCACTTTGTGGTTGTTGTCTCTGGCAAAAATAGTGTTGCTCAGCGCTATGTGAAAGTACCGGATGGTTGGGTTATGGATATGAGTGGCGTGTAGGGAGTCCCAACCATCGGCATTGATGCCGGTCAACTGATACCACAACGCAAATGCTTCGTGCTGGAACTGATCGGTGATGCGGCGGTGAGCGTTGTCGCCGCGAGGTAGCTGTAGAATGCTGGCAATCTGATTTTGGTGCATCTGGTAGTTGACGCCAAACATCCGGAAACAAGCGGCACCTGAGTGCTGGTTAAGTTCGCCGCTGGATGTGGCGTAAGTGAACGAACTCAAGAACTCAAGAGTGAGTTGTTCGTATGTTGGCTGTGGGTTGGTGCAGAGGTGCCAGATGCCTGCTCTTTGAAGCATCCAGGTTACACCTTCAAGGAGTCCGAGCTCCGTAAGCGATGGAAGGTGCGGATAATGAGTCGGCTGGAGCGACCTCTGATGAAATGCGATGTAGTTTGCTCGTTGTCTTTCGCCTAAGTCTCCTTCACTGAAGGTAATGTTGCTGACATCTGGGGTTTCTGCATTCCTTGCCATTGTTGGAAGGTGGAGAGGTTTCTGAAGATTGGGGTTTTTCTGCAGAGAGGAAAGAACTGACAGAAGTGTGGTTTGGAGGTTGAGATTTAAGTAGAAATATAGAATTCAATGTGGGGAGGACGAAAATTTGTAGTGGGGTAGAAGTTAGGATGATTGGAAGTAGTAATGGGGGGAAGTGGAAGAGAACACGAACCCTGTTTTATCAGATATCAGTTTTTGACTGCGTGACGGTCGTCACATAGGTGTGACGGTCGTCACCCGCGTGACGCTCGTCATGAGGCTGTGACGGTCGTCACAGCAGCAAAATCTGCAGAACGCAGAATTTTGCTATGAGGGTGTACTCGTAGTGACTTTAAGGCTTAGTATTGATACGGTGATGTAATATAACAGCCAACAAACAACAAATAATGCGAAAACAGAATAATTGAATAAAAACTAGAATTGAAATAACATAAAATTGAAATGATTGTATGTAGTACATAAAGAGAACTAATAATGCGAAAAATCCAAATGATTGAATGAAACTAAACTAGACTAAACTAAACTGAAACTACTGCTAAGAGCTAATAACTAATCTTTTCGTGCCTTCAACTCATCGAATTTCTGTGAATAGTAGTCGAGTTGGTCGCAGACTAGATCCATGAAGCCTACCAGTTCGCTGTGCATGCTTGCGATGTCAGCTTTTACATTAGTCAGAGCTGTATCGACGTCGTCCAATCTGAGTAACACGGAATCCATTTTGTCGGTGGTCTCCTCAGGGATAGGCTCATGATAGGTGTTGTAGTGCGGAGGAGTCGTAGGGTCAACTTCAGTTTCAGATACATCGTCCTCATAGTACATATAGTCGTGTGCCTCAGAGATGTGGTCACTGTCATACATATAGTTCTGTGGTGTTGACTGTGGTGAAGGAGGTCCCATAGGCTCATCCAATTCATAGAGCCAGTTGTCCTTGTTGTGGATGCTTGTCATCAGATGATCAGGCAGTGTGAATAGATGTACTGGTTTTTCGTTAATAAGGTACTCATACGGTCCAGGTCCCATAGTTCCTAAGATGCGCCTGTTAAAGCAGAATTGTATGTTCATGGGTCGGATGGTGCCAAAACGAGTGCTGACATTTAAATGGAATCTAAGGCCAAGCTCGTGGGCAATCATTGTTACCAGGCCTCCTATAAGAATAGGTGTCTGAGGTTCCAGCGTGAGGCGTTTGAAAGATCTCATCATGAAAGGCACTGCATTTACTGTCCGTCCCTGAGAAGCACAAAACATGATGAATAACTCCTCTTTAGATACTGCAGTAATATTTTCTTCTTTTCCAAACAAGGTGTGAGCTAGTATCTTATGGAAGTATCTGAAGGCTGGGTTGTGTATGTCATCATTGTGCATTCTATCTGGTTCAGGGTGATAGTCGCCTGTGATTCTACCCCAGAATTGATCGAGTTGAAAATCAATATCGTCATCTTCTGCACTGATGAACACATGCGGTCCGCTAGGGAATCCTAGGAGGTTAGCTAGTGACATCCGGCTATGGGTTTGGTCCATTCCAAACAATCGGAAGGTAATCAGCTCTGTGCTGGATCCAAAACCATAATTGGGTATGTATCTGAAAGAACTAAGGAGTTCATAGGTAAGATCCTTGTAGGTAGCGAAACGTGTTTTCAGAGCAATGTTCTCCCAACCCAGTTGATTGAACAGGTATTGAATGCTATCTGTGATCCCTAGTTTATCCATAGTAGCCTTATCATAATACAGCGTTAAGGCGAATTCTCTTTCGGTCAGTGCTGCAAATCTTGCCTTTTGAGCTAGTCCTCGGAAGTGAACCTTTGTGAAGTCGTATTCGGCCATACTCGCAGGTAATTCGGAGAAAACAGAAGGAATGTTTTGAAGACTTTTTAAAAATCCTGAAAAGTTTGAAACAGGAAATTGAAGTCAGGATTTTTAGAAACGAAAGGTGGTAGAAACAAAAGACAAAAGAGAGAAAATAAAATAAGAATAAAAGTATGAAAATGAACGAAAGTAGAAAGTAGTAGTAATTATAAGTTTAGAATTTTTGTTGGATTTTCAAAGTAGAATTTTAAAGAAAAATATAATAACGAGGGAAATTGGGTTGCCTCCCAGTAAGCGCTGTTTTTAACGTCTAAAGCCAGACGATAGCTTGGTGAGAAGCTATTCGGGTGTCTGAGCTGGAAGCTCAAGCAATGTTATATTGCTGACTTGAGGACTGTTGTCGTTCTTATTGTAATGTTTTAGACGTTGCCCGTTTACGATAAATGGTGCATTCGTCTTATCGGTAATTTCAACAGCTCCACTCTGAAGTACTTTAGTCACTTCATAGGGTCCAGACCACCTAGATTTTAGTTTACCTGGGAAGAGTTTTAATCGTGAATTAAAGAGCAATACGATGTCTCCCACACTGAATTATTTCCTGATTGAACGTTTATCATGCCACTTTTTAGTTCGTTCTTTGTAGATACGGGCATTTTCGTAAGCGTCTAATCGAAGTTCTTCTAACTCGTGTAAGTTCAAGATTCTCTTTTCTCCTGCCTCGGTGTAGTTGAAGTTGAGTGTCTTAATGGCCCAAAAGGCCTTATGCTCTAACTCTACAGGGAGATGGCAGGATTTACCGTAAACCAATTTATAGGGGGTAGTACCTATTGGTGTCTTAAATGCGGTCCTATAAGCCCATAAAGCTTCTTGTAGCTTCGACGACCAGTCTTTCCTTGAGGTAGCGACAGTCTTTTCCAAGATCTGTTTTATTTCTCTGTTCGAGACCTCTACTTGTCCGCTAGTTTGCGGGTGATAAGGTGTAGCTACCCGGTGTCGGACTCCATATTTAGAGAGAAGTTTATCGAATATTCGCGATATGAAGTGAGATCCTCCGTCACTAATGACGAGTCTCGGTACACCGAATCTAGGAAAGATTGTGTTTTTGAAGAGTTTGATTACTACTCGTGCATCGTTTGTTGGAGCAGCTATGGCTTCTATCCATTTAGACACGTAATCGACAGCGACGAGTATGTAGTTATTACCAAAAGAAGGTGGAAAAGGTCCCATGAAATCTATTCCCCAGACGTCGAAGATTTCTACCTCTAAGATTCCTTTCTGAGGCATTTCATCGTGTCGTGAGATGTTGCCAGTTCGTTGGCATCGATCGCACTTTTGCACAGCGATGTGAACGTCTTTCCAGAGATTAGGCCAGAATAAGCCGGCTTGGAGAATCTTAGCGCACGTCTTGGATGTACTAGCATGACCACCGTATGGTGCTGAGTGGCATTGGGAAATAATTTTTTCTATTTCTTCCTCTGGGACACAGCGACGATATATGTTGTCGGCCCCTCTCTTGAAGAGTAGAGGTTCGTCCCAATAATAGTGTTTCAGATCGTGGAAGAATTTCTTCTTTTGCTGATAAGTAAGATCCGGTGGAAGCACGCCCGCAGCGAGGTAAGTAACGATGTCAGCATACCAAGGTAATGTGACTTGGGCATAGACGGCTTCTACGGCTTTTTCGAATTCTGGATCTTCCGAGATTGAATTGGGTGTGTCACTTTCTAATTTGGCTATCAGACGTTCGTACGGGAAATCGTCATTTATCGGTACTGGTTCATGTCTGATGCCCTCTATTCGGGATAAGTGATCTGCAACAACGTTCTCGGTTCCTTTCTTATCTTTGATTTCTAAGTCAAACTCTTGTAATAACAGGATCCATCTCAATAGTCTTGGTTTGGCATCCTTTTTGCTTATTAGGTACCTTATGGCAGCGTGGTCTGTGTATATGATAATTTTTGCTCCTACTAAGTAAGAACGGAATTTGTCAAGCGCAAATATAACTGCTAGAAGTTCCTTTTTTGTGGTAGCGTAGTTCATTTGGGCAGGATCTAAGGTTCTACTGGCATAGTAGATAGCACAGAGTTTCTTGTCCTTCCTTTGTCCTAGAACTGCGCCTACAACGTAATCACTCGCGTCGCATATGATTTCGAACGGTAGTCGCCAATCGGGTGGTTGCATGATTGGTGCGGTGATAAGTGTTGCACCCCAAAATTTGCCCTCACAATACAAGACTTTGTGTTCTAAGAAGGTTCACAAGGTTCACAAGTTTCTCACCTGTTGTTAAATCACCATATTCTTGGAGTATGTGCTGCTGTTATACTTTGGAGATCTCCCATCGATGGTTGTATCCTGTCCCCGTGGAGTCCCACTTTGTTGAGTCTGTTACTCATTTGTTTCTCGCATGCCGTGAATCATGTCTAGTGCATTTTAGTTGCTAAAGGGAAAAATGGTCATTCTCACGTTGTTGCTGATAATTTTTGAAGATGAGCTGTTGCCGTTTTTTTTTTTAGGTCGAGATACGATGGGCCGAGTCTCTGTCACCAGTGGATTTCTGAGACATTCATTCGTCACATGGTTTGATTATATTGAGGTGTCAATTTGGTTTGGTTCATGGTATTGAATTTATTCATCAAAAACACAATTGGATTTTTTGGCACCGAGTACATTTCTGCTTTACTGTCGAGGGATTTTCTCTGTTCTTCCTGTCTATTTTAAGTCGTTCAAGGCCCTTCCCAATTCTATCATCAAGTGCGACTTAATTTAGAATATATTGGGGGAAATTAAGGTTATATCAGTTGTGTGAGCAATATGTATTGGAGTGACAAGGTTCGATTTGAGTGATTGTCGGACTTTTATTTATGCTGAATTTATATGGTGAAATTGAGATTATTGTTCAAGTTGGATCAGATTAATTTCAACCGGTGGATCTTATTAGAGGTTATTTGATCAGTAAGGTTTAATCGGATATTTGATGGAGCAGTCAGGTTGCGACAAAATCAAGATCATGAAAAGAATAATCGGAAAGTAACTAGGATAGAAAATATATTGAACTTTATTCATAATATTTTTTAGTACAAAGAGGAATTAAAATTGGAATATTTTTGAATTTATTCATAAATATTTACAATTTACAAAAGGAGAGTAAAGTACATTTCATCCTAATTTCTAAAGTCCCAATTTCTCTAAAGGTCTTCAATGCTTGATTTCTCGATTAATCTTTCGTACGCGGCTCTTTTCTTCACACCTGCACAAACAAAGCAAAATAGAACAATGGATTAAAGTTAGACGGTTATTTTGACACCCTCAGAAAAGTCACTCATCACCGGGTGTCGGGAGGGCACGACTAATGCCGAAACCAAACTCCCATGTCCATTTCTCGATCCCGGCTACCAACCGGCAGCCTCTGTTCTATAGTTTTAAACGGGACAGCCGAGAAAGTTGAAGAAGTGAAACGAAGCAGGGACTGAACTGATTTGCCAAAAGGATTCGCGCAATTTTCGATTCAAAACTGATTACCACGCCATCAAGTAAATAATGAATGCACACTATCAGGTAAATTCATGCCAAAGATAATAAAGTCAGAATAAGATTCGAAATAGGGACATCCAACAAATCCGTCACCTGAAATTCTTTGACCAAAATCAGTTTGCATCAGTAAGAAACCAACTCAATCCAGAGAATAAGAGAACGAGCTCAAACAGCAGGATCGGTTCGATCTGCAGACCAGTCGAGAGAATAACAAAACAAGAGGAGTAGGGAGAACTTCAACCCTCATTTACTCATCATAGGGCGTGATAATTCGAGCGGCTGGGAGAGCCACGGCCGTAGCCGTTACCAACTCCCTACCGTACGTCAAATTGCAAGCATATAGTGATTTGGGACAAACTATCAGCTCAGACCCGAAGGTTATCATCGCTAAAGCAACACAATTGAAACCAAGTGGCAGTAGCATCTTTTGTTTTAAAAACGGTTCAGACAAGCTGTCATCATCACCGTGTAACCTTTCTCGGTGACATTGATCTATCCGAAGCATCCGCTCTGAAAGAAGAAAAAGAAAAGTAAGTGTATGTTCTGATAACCAAACAAAACAGAATTCCCAAAACTGCATCAGCTCTGAAGCCACAATTACACCAAAACAGACTTAGTTCCACAACACAATTCACATCATGAAAAGCAACATAACTGAGTCAGGTGAAATCACAAACTGCACCAACATGAGCTCATAAGTATCATAAAAGAAAAATCAGACAATGCAGTAGCAGGACATGAATAACCAGAGATCAAACCAATATCAGAACTACATAAGTTCACAAAACCATATCAGAAGAAAACAAAACAAATTCACATCAGAAGAAAGCAGAACAAGTTCACAAACTGTATCTGAACGAAAAAACAAGTATCCAAATCCGAAATAAGTACGGTTTATCCAAAGCAATTTGAGTCCAAATCAACTGGATATCCACACCAGTCTGTTCGAATCCACATCTGCGAAAGGGTCAAAAGAGAAACAAATCAAATCCATTTGGAAATAAAAAAAACCAGATGCCCATATCTGTGAAGAAAATCCAAACAAGATCCAATTGAAGTCAAAATACAGCCGTGTGAAATCCAAAAGGGAAAGAATCCCAAATCAATCCAAAACGGATTCAATCAAATAATTTTGAGATGAAATCCAATCAATTTCGAAAAAGGAAAGTTTCTCAATCAGAAATCGTATCTCATTGATCCAAGCCCACAAAGAAAACAGTATAAGAAGGGATAATGAAACCCTAAACAGAGGAGGCCAAAAAAAAAAGAGGACGAAACCCTAACTCAGACAGCGGCCGAAACCATAAGACAAACGGTAATCAGAAAACAGAATTTTCTCACCGGAATCCCAACGACAAACGAACGGCATAACCAACGACGGAACGACCATCATCACACGAAGCCGAGCCACGAGACTCAGAGAACTGAAATAGCTCTCATCATCGTCATCAACATGAAAAGTATCACCAACATCATCAGCGAACTGCAAGACAACCGCAAGCCACCCAAAACGGCGCCGCGAGAAAGAACCTTACCGTACATCATCGTCACCGTCAGGACATCACCACCCAAAGTTTGAAATTGTGAACCGTGAATCGCAACCGTTTAGCCTCAGAAGATTCATCATCGGCCGCCAGCTCTAAAACCCAGCACAACCGCTTCGAACCCAAAGGGTGAGCAATTGTCTATATCTGAATCTAAATGTTATTCTCATTTTTGCAGAAAAACAAAGAAGAAGGACGGATGAAGAGAAAAGAAGACGAAAAAACGACGAGGAAAAGGGACTAGTACCGCCGCGGAAAGATTAGGGTTGAACCCTAAAAAATTTGCTTTCCAAAACTTATGTGTTGGCCGCTGGGTCGGGTCTGGGAGATGAGTACCCAGCCCAACCCATCTGTGTTTTTATTATTTTATTATTTTTCTTTTATTTTTTTTATATTCTGTTTTTGTCTTATTTAGTTAATTAGCAAACTAACCTTTAATTTAAGATAAACATTATTAAAAAAAAAAAAACTATAATAAACCTTTCTAAAAACAGTTGTTTTTTTTTTTAAATATAACTTTGCTATATTAAAGATTAACTTTTTCTATATTTAAAACAAACCTTTATAAATAAATTAAACATTTTAAAAAAAAATATATATATATAAAAAATCAAAAACTTCTGTATTTTTTTTAAAATAATAAAAACCTTTTTTATAATAATAAATAAAAACCTTTTTTAAAAATAAACAACAAAACTTTCTAACTTTGCACTTTTATCTCATAATTCATCTGATTACCGTTTGACTCTGCCTACTAACATGTGTGTTCGTTTTGCAGCCTTTTATGTTTACTGTTTTATTTTATTTTTCAATTCAAGTTTTATTATTATTGTATCTGTTCCTCATTTGTAACCTCGCGAACCAACAATCGCGCTTACTTTCCGCATTTTATTCCCGTTTGCATGATTTAAATTCCTCACACTTTCATCACTATTATTTCTGTCACATTGCACACATCCGAAGGTTAGGTCTAACTGTTTGGCCGCCGCGCCAATAGTCCGTAAAACTTCACACATTCAATTTCAAATCCTCAAAACTACAAACTACAAACCCTAATTTTCATAAATGCCTCGCCGCAGGCAAAATTGCAATTTTACCCTTAGCATTAGGTCAAAGAGCCGCCGCGCTCATTTTAGGGTTTCCCGCCGTGGAATCCCTAATTTAACCCTAATTACAACTTAACATTTCAACGTAGAGATTTGGAGTTTCTACACTCCACGTAAGCGTGTCCTTAAGATGCGTTTATTCCCCTTGAGACCTTGACCACAGTCAAGAAGTTTCTAACCTCCCTATTGAGGGGAACTACGATTACTCTGATTCCACTCCCGTAAGGATACGTAGGCACAAGATGCGATGTCTTGCCGAGTAAACTTAGAATCAACCCCCTTTATTATTTATTATTGCTTATTTATATTTTATTTATCTTTGCTATTTAATTATTTTGCTTATTATTTTGTAATTGTTTCTTGGATGTAAAGTTGTTTAATTATTTAATTATTATTATGGTTAGTAATTAGGGAGTGTAACAACATGTATGTAATATTAAAATAAATTTAGATCACTTTTAAATAAAGATAATTAAAATAAACACGTCACACACGTAAGTCGATTTTAATCGCCGTCTCACTTCCTAAGGATATCCCTCAAGTTGCCTACGAATAATGGTTAAGTGGGGTGTATAAAGTAAGTCCCTCAAATAAAAAAATCATCAAAGTCCCTTATGGTTGCCTTTACGAATCAAGTCCCTTTCGAAAAATGATGATGGTCCCTTATATGTGCTTATTGCATCCCACAATGGCCTTCAAAGTCAAATTGTCCCTCACATATCCCTTAACATCCAAAGTAAGGGCTACCTACTTGATTATAGTAGGGATAGTCTTACTAAGGAAAGGATAAAGAATAAGAAAGACTTTAAAACATTAGGGTAGGCTACTCCTAGATACTTGCTCACTTCAAAACTGTTTCACACTTAAACAAATTTTCAACAAGTTTTCAAACAAGTTCTTAACACATCCTTACATGGATTATTTATTAACTATTCTGAAAATTTTCTATTCACACACTACACTTTCAAAACAATTCAAAAGTGAGCTTAAGTACCTAAGAGCCCATGGATAACCATGGATGAAAAGGGTGCTAACACCTTCCCTTTTCATAACCTACCCCCCGGACCCTAAATATTCTCTAAGGTCTTTCCTGTTCTTTTATAACCTTTCCTTATGGATAAAATAAAAGTCGGTGGCGACTCTTGCTATCCGCAACATTGTTTAAAGTCAATTCTCCCACCGTGTTACAGAACTGGCGACTCTGCTGGGGATCTATTTAAGAGGGGTACCCTTAGGAATTAAGATCACTTTAAATTGTTTGCCTTGTTTGCTTTATTATTATATTGTTGGGGTGCTCTTATGTGTGAAAGATCCTAACCCGGATCTAGTGTACCTTAGGTAAATGGCAATAGACCAAGGAAACTGTACGACGTATATCGATACGGTTGATCTGGTGGCCATAGTTAGTGCGACTTCTTGGTTGGTGCTTATATTCCTTAAGTCAAGTTGAGGATAATATTGAGGCTGCCATATGTTGTCAATGCACTAACTGACTTTTAGAACCCTAGTTAACTCATCTTGGCCTTTAGGAAGTAGTGAGGTAACCGGCTTTGGTGCAGACTGAAGTTGGTTGACACTCGATACTACGCTCATTGAGATCTTAAACTTGGAGGGTTTTGGTTGGCAAGTAAGTTGCCTTCTGAACAACCACCCTTGTGAAGGATCAATGATATTGAGATCCCTTAGAACCTGGTTACTTTTGTAGGACAGGATGAACCATCTAACTTCAGGGGAGGGTACTTGCCTTTGAACCTCATGCAAGCCTTTAAACCTAGGGCTATGGTGTGACTTGTTTGTGTGTGCCACATGTTTGTGATTGAGCATGACATCATGACATCATCATGCATCATAAGCATATCATTTTCCCTAACCATTTCAAGGACCAAAGGATTTATCTTTGTTCTTTGTTGCAGGTCATGGCTTCTGCTCGTAGAAACACCATCAGGATCAACTTTGTAGGGATACCTGCTAAGCTCAAGGAGTTGGTTTCCCTAGTGCCTGATCATTCCCAGTTCAACAAGAGACATGGTCACTTATTGGATCTAGTTACTTCAGGGTTCAGTGAAGACATGATGAGTGTGCTGTTTCAGTTATTTGACCCTAAGCACCATTGCTTTACATTTCCTGATTATCAGCTGGTTCCAACCATGGAGGAGTTCTCTAAACTTCTGGGTATACCTGTTCTTGATCAGAAGCCATTCACAGGCTTAGAGAAGGAGCTTAAACCAGAAGTTATTGTTGCAGCTCTACATCTGAAGAAGTCTGACATTGTTCTAGAGACGAGAAGTGGAGTTAAAGGTATTCTTGCCAAGGTATTAGTGGATAAAGCTCAAATGTTCTTGAAGGCTATGAGCTACGATGCTTTTGAGGAGATCTTAGCCTTATTGATTTATGGCTTAGTGTTGTTCCCCAATCCTGATCAGTTCATAGACGTTCATGCCATCAACATATTCCTGAGTCACAATCCAGTGCCTACCTTACTTGGAGACATCCTACATTCTCTTCACACCCGTACTACAAGGGCAAGAGGAACTTTGATGTGCTGCATACCTTTACTTTCTAGGTGGTTTATTTCTCACCTTCCTCGCTTAGTAATGAAGAATGAGCAAGGGTTCAGATGGTCCAAGAGGATCATGCCACTATCTCACTCAGACATTCATTGGTGCTCCAGATCTATGGAGAATGTCACCATCATTGACCGTTGTGGGGAGTTTCCTAATGTGCCACTTCTAGGCATAAGAGGAGGCATCACCTACAACCCCTCTCTAGCTTTACGACAGTTTGGTTACGCCCGGAGCGATGGTCCACATGACATGTTGATTCAGGGCATTGTGTTTGATTACGACAACGATCTTCAGGGTTACCGTCAGAGATTCATCCGAGCTTGGGGAAAGGTAAACAGGATTGACAGCAAGACACTGGAGCCTAAGTACACTATTCCTATGGAGGCTTATCTCAGATGGGTACGATCTCGTGCTCAGACACTCATGATGCCATATCCTGCCGTCCTACCAGTCACCATGGAACCTGTTGCTGAAGGAGACACAGCTTATACCATCCTTCACCCAGACATGCCTACTGATATGGAAGACTTGCAGAGATCATGGATCCAACTGAAAGAGCAAAGGGATACTTTCGAGGCTCATTACAAAGCAAGCCAAGCAAGGATCCTAGAGCTAACAAAGCTACTTCATGAGGAACGAAACCTCAACTCATACCTCAACACAAAGAGGAAACGTCCATGGGAGACTTAAAACCCCATCTTTTGTACTTATTTCGTTTTCATTTTTTGTAAGCCTAAAAGGCAAAACAAGTTATTACTAATAAAAATTTACTTTCTTGTTTGTTTAAGCAAATTTAAATCCTGCGGTCCTTGAAAACATTGCATATGCATTCCCATATCATTGCATCACAGGTTTATAATTGTGCACAGGTTTCTCATCTCCTCAGAATCCCAATGTTACCTCTCCCAAGTACAATCCCAATGCACGATGTGCATATCATTCAAACGGTCCAGGACATGATACTAATAACTGCTGGGTCTTGAAGAACAAAATTCAGGATATGATTGATGCTGGAGAAATTGAGTTTGATCCACCAGGTACTCCAAATGTGATTACAGCTCCAATGCCAAATCACGAGAAGACTGTCAACACCATTGATGAAGATATTGATGAAGATCTGCATGTCTATTCAGTTATGGAGTTGAGCACACCATTGTCTGTTATCAAAAAGAGGTTAGTACAAGCTGGGATCTTCCCAGGTTGTCATGAAGATTGTCTATATTGTACCTATAAGCCGGATAGTTGCTTCATTTTGAGAGATGGGATTCAACGTCTCATGGATAAATATACTATAGTGTTTGAAAGAAGACCAGCATCTGTAGAAAGTATGGTGGATCATCTGACTCGGGGTAAGAAGATTGAAGAGGTTGACATGGTTGACAAAGTACCACTAAGAATCACTTCAAAGGGTCCCATTAAAATCACTCATCAGGGCCCAATCAAGATTACTGCTGAAGGTCTTGTGAAAGTTGTCGCTGAAGCCAGAGTAGCTCCTCTGATCATTACCACTCCTGGTCCTATTCCTTATACATCTGACAAAGCTGTGCCTTGGCACTATGGGTCTGATGTTTACATCCATGGTGTCAAGCAGGAGCCTTTACCTGATATGCCTGTCGACATTGATAATATTGCTGGATCTAGCAAGATCACTCGTAGTGGAAGAGTCTTCTCTCCTCCAGTTGCTTCTAAGAGTGCAGTTACTCCTGTTGTTACTTCCACCACTGATGCTCGGGGCAAGGGTCCTGTTATTGAGCCTGTATCTACTGATATGCCAGCTGCTGATGACCTCTCTAAGCAGATGGAAGAAGTATTGAAAATCATTCGCAAGAGTGATTATGATATTGTTGATCAGCTGGGGCATACTCCCCCAAAGATTTCTATGCTCTCCCTGTTATTATGTTCTGAGACTCATGCCAAGTCATTGATCAAGTTTCTAAAGATGGCTCATGTACCCAGTGCAATTTCTGTGGACCAGTTTGAGAATTGTGTTGCTCACCTGACCTATGACAACGGGTTAGGATTTTCTGATGCTGACTTGACCCCTGCCAAGAGGGATCATAACAGGGCCTTGCATATTTCAATTGAATGCAGGGGCACTACCCTGTCTCATGTACTGATAGACAATGGTTCCTCTCTGAATGTGTTGCCTAAGGAAGTCCTGAACAAGCTGAGTCCTGAAGATACGGTATTGAAGCCCAGTAATATTGTGGTAAAGGCTTTTGATGGTTCTAGAAGAGTGGTGCATGGGGAAATTGATCTTCCAATCAAGGTTGGCTCTCAGGTGTTTACTGCTACATTCTATGTGATGGATATTCGTCCTTCGTACTCATGTCTGCTTGGTCGTCCCTGGATCCATGGGGCAGGTGCTGTGACCTCCACATTACATCAAAAGTTGAGATATCCGGTGAATGGAAAAGTTGTTACTGTCTTTGGAGAGGAAGAATACTTTGTCAGCCATGTAAACACTTTCAAGTATCTGGAAGTAGAAGGTGAATACATTGAAACTCCATGTCAGTCATTTGAAGTGGTTCCCTGGGCTGTTAAGGATTGTGTGACTCCTCCTGCTGTGAAGAAGGTTCCTGTGGTCATCAAAAACCCTCCAACAATGGCAATGGCCTCCCTCAATGATGCAAAAGCTGTGGTGGAAGAAGAGTCCCAGAAGGCTGTCCGTCGTGCCCGTGCTGTTCGTATCACCAATCAAGGGGTTATCAATGCTGTGGGAGATCAAGATGAAGACCACAACTTGAAGGCATGGATTTTTCCTACTGTGGGTGCTGGACTCAATAATTGGACAGCTGAAGATGTTATCCCTATCTCCTTTAGTCAGGAGTAAATACTATTACTGTGTTATGTTTTTAAATTTATAATTTCTGGAACAATTAAAACTTTCAAGCCATGTGCCTTACCCGGGGCACAATGGTGTGTTTGTTACGGGTTGTCATTTCATTTGCATACTTCATTCCATAGAATCAATGGACGTTTCGTTTTCGTAAATATTGTGTTCCTTGTCTTTCTTCTTCTTTTATTTTTGCTTTATCAGCTATGTGTTCTTACACACACCCACGTCACTAAAATGCCGATCCTCATCCACTCTGGATCCAGTTGATAACAGTTCTACTATTGCCAATTACAATTTCGAGAATCCGATCTATCAAACTAAGACGGAAACGAGGACGATTGTGAAATACCTGTGGAGCTTGCTAGGTTGTTACAACAAGAAGAGAAAGCTATACAGCCACATGAAGAGCCAGTCGAAGTTGTGAATCTGGGAACTGAAGAAAACAGAAAAGAGATCTGAACAAGGATAGCCCTAAAGATGACTTTCCACTTCCTCATATTGATATTCTGGTAGACAACACTGCTCAGCATAAGGTATTCTCTTTTATGGATGGTTTCTCTGGTTACAATCAAATCAAGATGGCACCTGAAGATATGGAGAAGACTACATTTGTGACACAGTGGGGCACCTTTTGCTATAAGGTAATGCCATTTGGTTTGAAGAATGCAGGGGCAACATATCAGCGTGCTATGGTGGCTTTGTTTCATGATATGATTCATCATGAGATAGAGGTATATGTGGATGATATGATAGCCAGATCTCAGAATGAAGAGCAACATCTTGATCATCTGCACAAGTTGTTTGAGAGGTTGAAGAAATACAGGTTGAGATTAAATCCAAACAAGTGTACTTTTGGAGTTAGATCGGGAAAGCTCCTGGGTTTTATTGTCAGTGGAAAAGGTATTGAAGTGGATCCTGCAAAAGTGAAAGCTATACAAGAGATGCCAGCTCCCCGTACTGAGAAGGAGGTTAGAGGTTTCTTGGGACGATTGAACTACATTGCAAGATTTATTTCCCAATTAACTACCATCTGTGAGCCAATCTTCAAGTTGTTGAAGAAAGATCAGGTGATGGAATGGAACGATGAGTGCCAGACTGCCTTTGATGAAATCAAGAGATATTTGCTAGAACCTCCAATTTTAATGCCACCAGTTGATGGAAGACCCTTGATTATGTATTTAACAGTATTAGACAACTCAATGGGGTGTGTATTGGGGCAACATGACGAGTCTAGTCGAAAAGAGCAGGCAATATACTACCTTAGCAAAAAGTTTACCGACTGTGAAACAAGATACTCACTGCTCGAGAAAACTTGCTGCGCTTTGGCATGGGCTGCTCGCCGACTAAGACAGTATATGTTGACCCATACTACCTTGTTGATTTCGAAGATGGATCCAATCAAGTACATATTTGAGAAACCTGCTCTCTCCGGAAGAATTGCAAGATGGCAAATGATCTTGACGGAATATGATATACAGTATACTACTCAGAAGGCCATTAAGGGGAGTGTTGTTGCTGATCATTTGGCTCATCTAATAAGAACATTAAGAAGATTGTACAGAAGATGACTGTTACTTACAAGGATTGGCACGAGATGTTACCATTTGCTCTGCATGGTTATCGTACTACAATACGTACTTCAACAGGGGCAACCCCATTCTCCTTAGTCTATGGTATGGAAGCAGTTCTGCCTATTGAAGTTCAGATCCCCTCCTTGAGAATTATGAAGGATGCAGGCTTGGATGAAGATGAGTGGATTCAGACTCGACTTGACCAGATAAATTTGATTGATGAGAAAAGGTTAGCAGCAGTTTGTCATGGCCAGATATACCAGAAACGGATGATCAAAGCTTTTGACAAGAAGGTTAAGCCAAAGGTATATCAGGCTGGTGACTTGGTAATCAAGCGTATCATATTACCACAGGGTGATCCTAGGGGCAAGTGGACTCCAACATATGAGAGACCATTTGTAGTCAAGACAGTGTTCTCAGGAGGTGCCATGATACTGACTACAATGGATGGTGAAGACTTCCCACAACCTGTAAACGCAGACATAGTTAAAAAAATACTGCGCATAAAAAGAGACCCGCTAGGTTGACAGGCCTAGGCAAAAATAAGGGCATCCCGGCAAACCAAAAGGGTTTGGGCAAAAATTAGGGATATATATATAAAAAGATGTACACCCGGCAAGTCAAAAACCTGAAAAGGCGGCTTGGGCAAAAAAGGGTATCCCGGTGGATTGAAAACCTGAAAGGGCAATCCAGGCAAAAGTTAGGGATTAAAAGCGTATGACTATGTCTCGTTTGGATCACTCATGAAACTGCAACCAGTTGTACTACTTACTCAAGCTCAAACAGATAAAGCTCAATCCAATCGTTTCCGTCTCAACAGCAAGAAGATGAGATACTTGAGTGGCAATAGTAGAATTGAAACTCAATAGGATTATTTCCCACATAGCTGATTCTTTTTGTAAAACTTCATGACAAAATTCTCTTACTAGGGTTTATGTCTCCTTGTACAAACTTACCCGTGTATGGGTCACTTTTGATATAAATAAATTCCATCTTTTGAATCCAGATTCACTTTTACCCTATTTACATAAGCGAAACGTCCATTGGTTGTGTTTGAATGTATGTATGCCTTTGAATATGATTGATGTTTACCAGAAACGCATGTATGCTTTTAATATGATTGATGTTTACCAGAAATGCATGAAAATGCAGTAATAGTATTTACTAAGGACGAACGAGGGAAGGATTTCAACGAAGCTTCGCCGGTTCATCTTTACAAGACAGTTACAAACCATCAGTAGGACTAATCCATTTTCACAAAGTCTAATCTCCCCTGGAATTTATATCCATCTCTTTTATCCTCATACGGATATACGGGAAATTACTTTCCAATAAGGGCACGATGAACGAAGACGGGATGTTATACTTATCCTACTATCAAACGAAAACGAAGGTTATCTATACCCTACTATCCCCAACAACGGGAGGTTATCTATACCTTGTTATCCCCAACAACGGGAGGTTATCTATACCTTGTTATCCCCAGCAGACGGAGGGTTATATATTCTTCAACAACGAATCGGGATTTATTTTCCTTGGCCAGCAGTTGTTATACAAGGATATCCAGACACTTCCAGCAGTGTCATAGCATACATACATCATTTACATCATACCATAACATATATGTCTATAGTACATTACCTAAGTGCATCATGTCATACATGCATACATAAAGCATAAACTAATGTTGTTATACAGAATGCTACCTTGTTTTCAGGTTAATTATCCAACAAACAATCTTATGATCTTTGGGACTGCTTTATTGTAACCTCAGGGTTACTTTATCCTCCTGATGAGCTTCTTATTACTTTGGGACTGCTTTATTGTAACCTCAGGGTTATTTTATCCTCCTGATAGCCTCTCATGACTTCAAGACTGCTTTAGAGCTACTGATTGCTCTATCCTCCTGAAATCATCCTATTACTTCAAGACTGCTTTAGAGCTATTCATTGCTCTATCCTCATGAGGTCATATTACTACTTCAAGACTGCTTTAGAGCTATTCATTGCTCTATCCTCCTGAAGCCATCTAATTATTTCAAGACTGCTTTAGAGTTATCCATTGCTCTATCCTCCTGAAATCATTACTTCAAGACTGTTTTAGAGCTATTGATTGCTCTATCCTCCTGAAGACATATCACATTATTATTTCAAGACTGCTTTAGAGCCATTCATTGCTCTATCCTCCTGAAATTACATTATTATTTCAAGACTGCTTTAGAGCTATCCATCGCTCTATCCTCTTGAAATCATTACTTCAAGACTGCTTTAGAGCTATTCATTGCTCTATCCTCATGAGGTCATATTACTACTTCAAGACTGCTTTAGAGCTATTCATTGCTCTATCCTCCTGAAGCCATCTAATTATTTCAAGACTGCTTTAGAGTTATCCATTGCTCTATCCTCCTGAAATCATTACTTCAAGACTGCTTTAGAGCTCTTGATTGCTCTATCCTCCTGAAGACATATCACATTATTATTTCAAGACTGCTTTAGAGCCATTCATTGCTCTATCCTCCTGAAATTACATTATTATTTCAAGACTGCTTTAGAGCTATCCATCGCTCTATCCTCCTGAAATCATTACTTCAAGACTGCTTTAGAGCTATTCATTGCTCTATCCTCATGAGGTCACATTACTACTTCAAGACTGCTTTAGAGCTATTCATTGCTCTATCCTCCTGAAGCCATCTAATTATTTCAAGACTGCTTTAGAGTTCTCCATTGCTCTATCCTCCTGAAATTCCATTATTATTTCAAGACTGCTTTAGAGCTATCCATTGCTCTATCCTCCTGAAATCATTACTTCAAGACTGCTTTAGAGCTATTGATTGCTCTATCCTCCTGAAGACATATCACATTATTATTTCAAGACTGCTTTAGAGCTATTGATTGCTCTATCCTCCTGAAGACATATCACATTATTATTTCAAGACTGCTTTAGAGCCATTCATTGTTCTATCCTCCTGAAATCATATCATTGCTTCAAGACTGCTTTAGGGTTATCACTATTGATTGCTCTATCCTCATGAAGACATGCTGCTACATCATTATTATTCCAGACTCCTGACAGCTTTCATCATACACCCATATTTTGAACTGCTCCCCCCTAGTGGCATCTTTAAGCCCACTCAATCATATTCAACTAGCCATCTGTGCCACTCTAGTGCACTGGTGAGTGCAAATTTTTGGGCTTTTGTGTTCAATCCCCTTCAACCTTCCAGGTTACGACTGGCAAATATACCAATCTAACCCCTCAGGTTTCAGAAAATTGAACAGGGGCAGCTGTTGCACCCCAAAATTTGCCCTCACAATACAAGACTTTGTGTTCTAAGAAGGTTCACAAGGTTCACAAGTTTCTCACCTGTTGTTAAATCACCATATTCTTGGAGTATGTGCTGCTGTTATACTTTGGAGATCTCCCATCGATGGTTGTATCCTGTCCCCGTGGAGTCCCACTTCGTTGAGTCTGTTACTCATTTGTTTCTCGCATGCCGTGAATCATGTCTAGTGCATTTTAGTTGCTAAAGGGAAAAATGGTCATTCTCACGTTGTTGCTGATAATTTTTGAAGATGAGCTGTTGCCGTTTTTTTTTTTTAGGTCGAGATACGATGGGCCGAGTCTCTGTCACCAGTGGATTTCTGAGACATTCATTCGTCACATGGTTTGATTATATTGAGGTGTCAATTTGGTTTGGTTCATGGTATTGAATTTATTCATCAAAAACACAATTGGATTTTTTGGCACCGAGTACATTTCTGCTTTACTGTCGAGGGATTTTCTCTGTTCTTCCTGTCTATTTTAAGTCGTTCAAGGCCCTTCCCAATTCTATCATCAAGTGCGACTTAATTTAGAATATATTGGGGGAAATTAAGGTTATATCAGTTGTGTGAGCAATATGTATTGGAGTGACAAGGTTCGATTTGAGTGATTGTCGGACTTTTATTTATGCTGAATTTATATGGTGAAATTGAGATTATTGTTCAAGTTGGATCAGATTAATTTCAACCGGTGGATCTTATTAGAGGTTATTTGATCAGTAAGGTTTAATCGGATATTTGATGGAGCAGTCAGGTTGCGACAAAATCAAGATCATGAAAAGAATAATCGGAAAGTAACTAGGATAGAAAATATATTGAACTTTATTCATAATATTTTTTAGTACAAAGAGGAATTAAAATTGGAATATTTTTGAATTTATTCATAAATATTTACAATTTACAAAAGGAGAGTAAAGTACATTTCATCCTAATTTCTAAAGTCCCAATTTCTCTAAAGGTCTTCAATGCTTGATTTCTCGATTAATCTTTCGTACGCGGCTCTTTTCTTCACACCTGCACAAACAAAGCAAAATAGAACAATGGATTAAAGTTAGACGGTTATTTTGACACCCTCAGAAAAGTCACTCATCACCGGGTGTCGGGAGGGCACGACTAATGCCGAAACCAAACTCCCATGTCCATTTCTCGATCCCGGCTACCAACCGGCAGCCTCTGTTCTATAGTTTTAAACGGGACAGCCGAGAAAGTTGAAGAAGTGAAACGAAGCAGGGACTGAACTGATTTGCCAAAAGGATTCGCGCAATTTTCGATTCAAAACTGATTACCACGCCATCAAGTAAATAATGAATGCACACTATCAGGTAAATTCATGCCAAAGATAATAAAGTCAGAATAAGATTCGAAATAGGGACATCCAACAAATCCGTCACCTGAAATTCTTTGACCAAAATCAGTTTGCATCAGTAAGAAACCAACTCAATCCAGAGAATAAGAGAACGAGCTCAAACAGCAGGATCGGTTCGATCTGCAGACCAGTCGAGAGAATAACAAAACAAGAGGAGTGGGGAGAACTTCAACCCTCATTTACTCATCATAGGGCGTGATAATTCGAGCGGCTGGGAGAGCCACGGCCGTAGCCGTTACCAACTCCCTACCGTACGTCAAATTGCAAGCATATAGTGATTTGGGACAAACTATCAGCTCAGACCCGAAGGTTATCATCGCTAAAGCAACACAATTGAAACCAAGTGGCAGCAGCATCTTTTGTTTTAAAAACGGTTCAGACAAGCTGTCATCATCACCGTGTAACCTTTCTCGGTGACATTGATCTATCCGAAGCATCCGCTCTGAAAGAAGAAAAAGAAAAGTAAGTGTATGTTCTGATAACCAAACAAAACAGAATTCCCAAAACTGCATCAGCTCTGAAGCCACAATTACACCAAAACAGACTTAGTTCCACAACACAATTCACATCATGAAAAGCAACATAACTGAGTCAGGTGAAATCACAAACTGCACCAACATGAGCTCATAAGTATCATAAAAGAAAAATCAGACAATGCAGTAGCAGGACATGAATAACCAGAGATCAAACCAATATCAGAACTACATAAGTTCACAAAACCATATCAGAAGAAAACAAAACAAATTCACATCAGAAGAAAGCAGAACAAGTTCACAAACTGTATCTGAACGAAAAAACAAGTATCCAAATCCGAAATAAGTACGGTTTATCCAAAGCAATTTGAGTCCAAATCAACTGGATATCCACACCAGTCTGTTCGAATCCACATCTGCGAAAGGGTCAAAAGAGAAACAAATCAAATCCATTTGGAAATAAAAAAAACCAGATGCCCATATCTGTGAAGAAAATCCAAACAAGATCCAATTGAAGTCAAAATACAGCCGTGTGAAATCCAAAAGGGAAAGAATCCCAAATCAATCCAAAACGGATTCAATCAAATAATTTTGAGATGAAATCCAATCAATTTCGAAAAAGGAAAGTTTCTCAATCAGAAATCGTATCTCATTGATCCAAGCCCACAAAGAAAACAGTATAAGAAGGGATAATGAAACCCTAAACAGAGGAGGCCAAAAAAAAAAGAGGACGAAACCCTAACTCAGACAGCGGCCGAAACCATAAGACAAACGGTAATCAGAAAACAGAATTTTCTCACCGGAATCCCAACGACAAACGAACGGCATAACCAACGACGGAACGACCATCATCACACGAAGCCGAGCCACGAGACTCAGAGAACTGAAATAGCTCTCATCATCGTCATCAACATGAAAAGTATCACCAACATCATCAGCGAACTGCAAGACAACCGCAAGCCACCCAAAACGGCGCCGCGAGAAAGAACCTTACCGTACATCATCGTCACCGTCAGGACATCACCACCCAAAGTTTGAAATTGTGAACCGTGAATCGCAACCGTTTAGTCTCAGAAGATTCATCATCGGCCGCCAGCTCTAAAACCCAGCACAACCGCTTCGAACCCAAAGGGTGAGCAATTGTCTATATCTGAATCTAAATGTTATTCTCATTTTTGCAGAAAAACAAAGAAGAAGGACGGATGAAGAGAAAAGAAGACGAAAAAACGACGAGGAAAAGGGACTAGTACCGCCGCGGAAAGATTAGGGTTGAACCCTAAAAAATTTGCTTTCCAAAACTTATGTGTTGGCCGCTGGGTCGGGTCTGGGAGATGAGTACCCAGCCCAACCCATCTGTGTTTTTATTATTTTATTATTTTTCTTTTATTTTTTTTATATTCTGTTTTTGTCTTATTTAGTTAATTAGCAAACTAACCTTTAATTTAAGATAAACATTATTAAAAAAAAAAAAACTATAATAAACCTTTCTAAAAACAGTTGTTTTTTTTTTAAAATATAACTTTGCTATATTAAAGATTAACTTTTTCTATATTTAAAACAAACCTTTATAAATAAATTAAACATTTTAAAAAAAAATATATATATATAAAAAATCAAAAACTTCTGTATTTTTTTTAAAATAATAAAAACCTTTTTTATAATAATAAATAAAAACCTTTTTTAAAAATAAACAACAAAACTTTCTAACTTTGCACTTTTATCTCATAATTCATCTGATTACCGTTTGACTCTGCCTACTAACATGTGTGTTCGTTTTGCAGCCTTTTATGTTTACTGTTTTATTTTATTTTTCAATTCAAGTTTTATTATTATTGTATCTGTTCCTCATTTGTAACCTCGCAAACCAACAATCGCGCTTACTTTCCGCATTTTATTCCCGTTTGCATGATTTAAATTCCTCACACTTTCATCACTATTATTTCTGTCACATTGCACACATCCGAAGGTTAGGTCTAACTGTTTGGCCGCCGCGCCAATAGTCCGTAAAACTTCACACATTCAATTTCAAATCCTCAAAACTACAAACTACAAACCCTAATTTTCACAAATGCCTCGCCGCAGGCAAAATTGCAATTTTACCCTTAGCATTAGGTCAAAGAGCCGCCGCGCTCATTTTAGGGTTTCCCGCCGTGGAATCCCTAATTTAACCCTAATTACAACTTAACATTTCAACGTAGAGATTTGGAGTTTCTACACTCCACGTAAGCGTGTCCTTAAGATGCGTTTATTCCCCTTGAGACCTTGACCACAGTCAAGAAGTTTCTAACCTCCCTATTGAGGGGAACTACGATTACTCTGATTCCACTCCCGTAAGGATACGTAGGCACAAGATGCGATGTCTTGCCGAGTAAACTTAGAATCAACCCCCTTTATTATTTATTATTGCTTATTTATATTTTATTTATCTTTGCTATTTAATTATTTTGCTTATTATTTTGTAATTGTTTCTTGGATGTAAAGTTGTTTAATTATTTAATTATTATTATGGTTAGTAATTAGGGAGTGTAACAACATGTATGTAATATTAAAATAAATTTAGATCACTTTTAAATAAAGATAATTAAAATAAACACGTCACACACGTAAGTCGATTTTAATCGCCGTCTCACTTCCTAAGGATATCCCTCAAGTTGCCTACGAATAATGGTTAAGTGGGGTGTATAAAGCAAGTCCCTCAAATAAAAAAATCATCAAAGTCCCTTATGGTTGCCTTTACGAATCAAGTCCCTTTCGAAAAATGATGATGGTCCCTTATATGTGCTTATTGCATCCCACAATGGCCTTCAAAGTCAAATTGTCCCTCACATATCCCTTAACATCCAAAGTAAGGGCTACCTACTCGATTATAGTAGGGATAGTCTTACTAAGGAAAGGATAAAGAATAAGAAAGACTTTAAAACATTAGGGTAGGCTACTCCTAGATACTTGCTCACTTCAAAACTGTTTCACACTTAAACAAATTTTCAACAAGTTTTCAAACAAGTTCTTAACACATCCTTACATGGATTATTTATTAACTATTCTGAAAATTTTCTATTCACACACTACACTTTCAAAACAATTCAAAAGTGAGCTTAAGTACCTAAGAGCCCATGGATAACCATGGATGAAAAGGGTGCTAACACCTTCCCTTTTCATAACCTACCCCCCGGACCCTAAATATTCTCTAAGGTCTTTCCTGTTCTTTTATAACCTTTCCTTATGGATAAAATAAAAGTCGGTGGCGACTCTTGCTATCCGCAACATTGTTTAAAGTCAGTTCTCCCACCGTGTTACAATAAGGGCTGATTTCAATGTTTCGAATGCTTTTAAACAGTCGTCGTCGAAGACGAACTCAGCATCTTTCATCAACAGGCCGGTCAGAGGTTTTGTGATTTTCGAGAAATCTTTTATAAATCTTCTGTAGAAACCGGCGTGTCCTAGAAAACTCCGTATTTCTCGTACGGATTTTGGAGGTTGGAGATCTTTTATAATATCTATTTTAGCTTTGTCTACCTCAATTCCTTTATCTGATATGACATGTCCTAGAACTATTCCTTGTCGGACCATAAAATGGCATTTTTCCCAATTTAGGACGAGGTTTACTTTTACACATCGTTCTAATACCATTTCTAAGTTTTGTAGGCATCCTTCGAAACTTTGTCCACATACCGAGAAATCGTCCATAAATACTTCCATGATGTCGTCTATGAAATCTGCGAAGATTGCCATCATGCATCTTTGGAAGGTTGCTGGAGCATTGCAGAGTCCGAACGACATTCGGCGGTAAGCAAAAGTACCATAAGGACAGGTGAATGTAGTCTTTTCTTGGTCATCAGGATGGATGGGAATTTGGAAGAATCCTGAGTAACCATCTAGATAGCAGAAATATGAATGTTTGGCTAATCTTTCCAACATTTGGTCTATGAAGGGTAACGGGAAGTGATCTTTGCGTGTAGCCTTGTTAAGCTTTCTATAGTCAATGCACATCCTGCTTCCAGTCACGACTCTTTTTGTTATTGATTCGCCTTTTTCGTTTTTAACTACTGTGACTCCTCCTTTCTTTGATACGACATGAACTGGGCTGACCCATTCACTATCGGAGATCGGATAGATGATTCCTGCATCTAGCAATTTCTTTACTTCATCTCTGACTACAGTGCTCAGGATGGGGTTCAGTCTTCTCTGATGCTCTCGAGAGGTTTTAGAGTCTTCCTCTATTGTAATTCGATGCATACAGATCGAAGGGCTTATACCTTTTAGATCGCTTATGTTATAGCCTAACGCGGTGGGGTACTTCTTTAGGACTTCTAATAGTTTTTCGGTTTCTGGTTGTCCTAAGTCGGCGTTGACTATAACTGGTCTTTTTAGTTCATCGTCTAGGAATTCATATCTAAGGTTTTTAGGTAGTGTTTTAAGTTCTAAAGATGGGTTCTTCAGACCTGGCATATGGTTTGGGGTCAGTGCTAAGCTTTCGCTTAGGCTGTCGTCTTTATACGGTTTATGCCAATTATCGTCTTCAGAAATGTCGGGTATTTGAATATTTATTATTTCTGAATACGTGGTCTCTTCATTTTCAAGTTCTCTTATGCATTCGTCAATTTCGTCTACTAAATAGCAGGTATCGTCTATTGCTGGTGCTTGTAAGAACTTGGTGAGAATGAACTCTATCTTTTCTTCTCCTACTTCGAATGTTAGCCTTCCTTTCTTCACGTCTATAATAGCTCCAGCTGTAGCTAGGAACAGTCTTCCTAGGATAATTGGGGTTACAGTGTCCTCCTTGATGTCCATGATTATGAAGTCGGTTGGAATGTAAAATTGTCCTATGCGTACTGGAACGTTTTCCAGTATTCCGACTGGGTATTTCACTGATCTGTCAGCTAATTGTACGGACATTTTGGTTGGTCTGAGGTCTCCCATATTCAGCTTTTTGCATATAGATAAGGGCATAACACTGATACTGGCTCCTAAATCGCATAGAGCTTTGTCTATTACGAACTTTCCTATGACGCAGGGTATGGAGAAACTACCTGGGTCTTTTAATTTAGGAGGCATGCGGTTTTGAGTAATGACGCTACACTCTGCAGTAAGTGTAACTATTTCATTATCCTCGATCTTTCTCTTATTCGACAGGATTTCTTTGAGAAATTTAGCGTATGACGGCATTTGAGTTATCGCTTCTGTAAAAGGAATAGTAATATTCAGCTGTTTAAGGAGCTCTACAAATTTCTTAAACTGTCCTGAAGTTTTGGAGTTTATTAGTCTTTGCGGATAAGGGATAGGTGGTTTATATGGCGCTGGAGGTGCTTGAGTTTTTTCACTTGCGGTATCCTCCTTCTCGTTGTCCTCCTTCTTCTCTAACTCGGATTCCTTTTCTGCTTGTTCAGTTGGTTTTTGTTGCATGGCTGAGTTTTCGGTCCTCGGATCGATCGGTTCGTCCAATTCTTTTCCACTTCTTAGTATTACAGCATTTGCTTGGCCTTTTGGATTCTGTTCGGGTTGTCCAGGAAATGTGCCAGCAGGTGCGGCAACAGAGGCTTGTTGTTGAGCCACTTGTGATATCTGTGTTTCTAACATTTTGTTGTGGGTGGCTAAAGCGTCTACTTTTCCTGTCAACTGTTTAATTTGCTCGCTAGTGTGTATATTTTGATTCAGGAACTCTTTGTTTGTTTGAGCTTGAGTAGCTATGAACTTTTCCATCATCAATTCGAGGTTCGATTTCCTAGGTGCATTCTGAGCAGCTGGTTTCTGATATCCTGGCGGAGCAGTAGGCATTTGCAATGCATTTTCGCTTTTGTAAGAAAAGTTTGGATGATTTCGCCAACCTGGGTTGTAGGTATTTGCGTAGGGATTTCCTTGAGCATAATTTACCTGGTCTGGTGGGATTCCGGCTGGTGCATTATGAGTGGTGCTTCCGTATAACTCGCAATTTGGAGTTACTGCAGCGACAATTGCAGTGGGGTTAACGGTCAGACTATCGAACTTCTGTGCTAGAGCATCTACTTTAGTATTGAACTTTTCAAGGCTGCTGATTTCGTACATCCCACCTTTCGCTGTGGTTTTCTCTATTGGAGTGCGTTCACCTCCCCATTGGCAATGGTTTTGTGACATGTTTTCTATCAGTTGATAGGCTTCATCGTATGGCTTATCCATAAGTGCACCGCCCGCGACAGCGTCTATTGTTAATCTAGTATTGTATAGAAGCCCATTATAGAAAGTATGGATTGTCACCCAGTCTTCTAGACCGTGGTGAGGACATGTTCTCATCATATCTTTGAATCGTTCCCATGCTTCGTAAAGAGATTCAGTATCTTTCTGTCGAAATCTGTTGATTTGAGCTCTAAGCATAGCAGTTTTGCTTGGCGGAAAATATCTCGCTAAGAAGACGTTCTTCAATTGCTCACACGTCGTAACGGAGTTGGATGGTAACGATTGTAACCATGTCCACGCTCTGTCTCTAAGAGAGAATGGGAAAAGACGAAGTCTTATCGCGTTTGGAGTTACTCCATTTGCTTTCACTGTGTCTGCGTATTGTACAAACTTCGTTAGATGTTCGTTCGGATCCTCAGTTGCGTTTCCTGAGAATTGGTTTTGTTGTACAGCTGACAGCAATGATGGTTTCAGCTCAAAATCATCTCGGGTAATTGCTGGGGCAGCAATGCTACTTCTAGGCTCCATCTGAGATGGTGTAGCGTATGCCTTCAGCGGTTTGTTTGGAGGTCCTTCAGCCATCTCTGGTTCTTCTTCTTCTGATTTGGGAATGGGAGTGAGAGGTTCGGGAGTGTTATGTTTGAGTTGTTTGAGTTGGTACTCAATGATTCTACTTCTTAAATGTAAGAAGCGTTCTAGTTCTGCGACTGAAGGTTTTACGATATCGCCTCGCGGGTGATTTCTTGGCATACAATCGATAGAACTAGTAAAGGAAAAAATGAAAATTTTTAACCTAGTCTATACGGCGTAACAGAAGGTTACACTATTGACTAAACGGGTCCCTGGCAACGGCGCCAAAAACTTGATCGCGACTTTCTATGTCTAATACAACCTAACTGCAAGTGCACAGTCTATCACGTAGTAATAATAGATATCGATCCCACAGGGACTCGTAATCAAACTAGTGTTATCGGGAGTTACTATGTTTAGCTAGGTAGAATATGTTTAAGGGAATAAGATTTTCACTAAAAGGGAACTAAGAATACTATTTAGATTATAATTGATTGAATCGATACGTAGTAATTGTGTTCTTCAGGGATTTGATAAGTTACTAGTGTATGAAATGATTTTCAAAGTTTATTTAAGCAGAAAATGGAGATTTGAAGACTCTCGCCTCACGATGGTTATTGACGCTAATCATAATCCTAAGGGCCAAACGTACACTTTCGTATCCCGTTCGGGGTTAAAATTATTTTTTGGAAATCTCTAAGTTCTAATTCATTTTAAAGTGCTTTCGCTGTTATTAAAACAAATGCCTAGTGTTTACTATCTGACCTTACCGCAGCTTTCGCTTGTTGGTTCGTATCTTAATTAATTTCCCACTTTCGTGGCAAAACTACTTTTAAATAAGTTCTCGCTTTCGCGACGAAGTTTATTCAGTGAATCAATTTTAAACACTCAGACCATAGATTACTTTTATGAAAAGAAAGTTTTTCAACCAGTTGTTATCAAATCCCATTCGAATTATTACTACATATCGATTACCTAAGTTTAGCTAGACATGGATTTGGGAAAGATAAAATATAAATAAAAACAATAAATAATGATTTGCATTATAATAAAACTGAAATCAATCAAAATGAAAACCTGTAAATATTCCAATTGGCCTTTGGGCAGATCCTCCACAGATGTTGGCAGGATTCTGGTCTTTATGCCAAATTGATCGTACAATAAAGTAGAAATTACAGAAGAATGAAAATGGGAATACAGAAGAAATAAAGAGAAACGAATAAGAATATAAAACTGGAAAATATGCTCTGGAAATAAATTCGGCAGCACTTCGTGGTATGAATGTAGCACCCTTTCTGAAGTCCCCTACTTCCCTTTTTATAGAAGTGGAATCCCAACGGTTATCACTGAAGATGATGGACCTTGAGGCAGATAATTTAGGGAGTAGTGGTCCACTCTGTGGGAATTGGAACTGATCCTTTGACGTGTAATCTGAGTGGGGCGTTTTTGCCTGCATGACGGTCGTCACAAGGTGTGACGGTCGTCACCCGTGTGACGGTCGTCATGAAGCTGTGACGGTCGTCACATCAGCAAAAACAGCTTGCTGCGCTTTTCATTGTGTTTTCACTCCTTTTTCGTCCATATTTCATCTGAGATTGCTTCTTTTCTTCATGTTGCCTTGTTTAGACGTGATCGTTGAATACCTGCAAAACATCAGACAAATACACGGAAATAACCCGAAATCGGATCGAAAACGGTTAGACTTTAGTTGAATTATGCATGAAAATATCTATATGATTTCGTGTTATCAAAGTCCCCTAAGCTTGAATTTTTGCTTGTCCTCAAGTAAAACATGGAAAAGTCGGCAAGCACGAGGCAGCTTCTTCGTTCGCAGAGTTTGGAAAAACCAGGATTCTTGGTAGGAACAAGACGAGTATCACGACGACACTGGACTACAAGTCTTCGGAGGTCTCCTTTTTATGCAAATCGGTCCCAGTCATGCTACTGTAGCTTGGTGTCAAGGTTCTCGCGGCAAGTTCACCCTGTTTGTTCTAGCGCAATCACATTAAGCCCGTTGTCCGCACACTTTCATGGCAAGTCGACCTGTTAGTGAATATGATCTCATTTCTGTTTTTGATCTTCTTCATTGATCATATGCTTATGTCATTGATTTTTCAATGAGTTTTTCGTGCCGTTGGGCTAAATGCTCGGGTGAGGAGCACCTAACTTAGAAGGACGATTGGTCAAAGAAGAGAATGCTCCCAGCAGTGCTAAGAAGTATGGAAGTGGTTTTGTGAAGAAAAAGGAAAAGGAAGTAAACGCTGTACAAGAAGGAAGACTTAGAAAGAGGTATTCACCAGCGTATCAGGTTGCAGCAGTATCGCCAGTTTTCAATGCTCCAACTTATCAACCTCAACCACAAAAAAACCCACAATCTCCTCAACAGAATCGGCCATTCAACAATCAGGGTCGTATGTACAAAAAGATAAACTTTGATCCCATCCCTATGAAGTATGCTGACTTGTTTCCAGCTTTGATCCATAAGAGTCACATCCAGACAAAAGCTCCACTCGAGGTTCCCAAGAATCCTCCTCCTTACTATAAAGCTGATAGATTTTGTCTTTACCATCAGGGAGCTCTAGGTCATGACATTGAAAGTTGTTTTGGTATGAAAGCAGATGTACAGAGGCTCATTAAGTGCGGAATCTTATCCTTCAAGGATTCCAATCCTAATGTGCAAGATAATCCATTGCCGCCACATGGTTCACCCTCCGTAAACATGATTCAGGGTTACCTAGAGGGAAGTGATCAGCAAGTTTCAGTTAAGAAGAATGAAGAAGTCTGCGTTATAGTGCCTCACTTCAAGGAGTTAGAGCGTATTAAGATTACATATGACAGTAGAAAGTAAGCCGTTACTCCCTTGGTAATCAATGTGCCAGGACCGGTCCCTTACACTTCTAGTAAAGCTATCCCGTACCGTTATAACGCTACAATGTTGGAAGATGGAAAGGAGGTACCGTTACCAAATTTACCTTCGGTTGTCAATATTGCAGATGTCAGCAGAGTAACTAGAAGCGACCGAGTTTACCCTCCAGTGACTTTGAAAGACAAGGGGATTTCAGTAGAGCGACCAAGAGCGAAGGATCCTATTGTGTTTCAATCTGGTGAATCCAATCTGTCCAAGGCAGACGAAGTGCTGAAGGTAATCAAGAGAAGTGAATACAGAGTTGCAGATCAGCTTCTGCAAACCCCGTCTAAGATCTTTATTCTATAGTTGCTAATGAGCTCTGAGGCACATAGGGAAGCGCTCCAAAAGATATTGGAGCAGGCATATGTAAAGAAGGATGTCACAATGGAGCAATTTGATAATATCATCGGTAATATTACTGCATGCGATAATTTGGGTTTCAATGAGGAGGATCTCCCAGAGGAAGGGAGAAAGCATAATATGGCTTTACATATTTCTGTGAATTGTGGGAATGATTCTCTGCCCAGTGTGTTGGTTCGGGTCCTCTCTGAATGTGATTCCTAGAACCACTTTATCCAAGTTGTCTTATCAGGGACCACCGATGAGACCCAGTCATGTCATAGTTAAAGCTTTTGATGGATCTAGAAAAGTGGTAATTGGTGAAGTAGAGTTGTCGATGACTATCGGTTTGCAGACTTTCATGATCATGTTCCAAGTCATGGACATTCGCGTTGCCTATAGATATTTGCTAGGGAGGCCGTGGATACATGAAGCTGGGGCAGTTACCTCCACCCTACATCAAAAATTGAAGTATGCATTTGAAGGCAAAACAGTTACAGTTTGTGGAGAAAGAGCTTTGGTGGTGAGCCACTTGTCATCGTTTTCTTATGTTGAAGCTGAAGAAGAGGTTGGTACGCAGTTCCAAGCTTTGTCTATCGCAGGAGACAATGTTCAAAAACCCAGAGAACCTATGTACTCATTCAAGGATGTGCAACAGGTTGTGAGCAGCAGTCCTCAGACAGGTTGGGGAAAAATGCTATTTTTGCCAGAGAATAAGAACAAGAAAGGTCTTGGTTTTTCTAGTGGGCCTGCTCAGCAAGTCAGCAGAAATCAAGAGGTCCCATCGATCAATGAGGTGTTCCGCAGTGGAGGGGTCATCCATCCTCCTCATATTAATGCAGTGTCAAAAGACGAGTCTGAAGGTTACATATCAGATGGTTCAGCAAGTCTCTCCATTCCATATGAAGATTATGAGCCCTATATAGAAGATCCAGGTTATGTCTCAGATGATTTTAATTACAGTTTTGGGGTCTATGCTGTTACAGAAGAGGAGTCTGATGAAGATGCGCCAGAATTCGTGACTCCAGGAGTTCTAGTCAAGAATTGGAGTATGGTTGAAGCCCCTGCTGTGATTCATATATCAAAGTAAACATTTTGTTTTTAAAGTTTTCGCTCTGCCCAAGGTGAAAATATTGTCGTGTGGGCTTGCTTTTAATAATCCTCTTTGCTCTGCCCAAGGCAAAGATGACCCTGTGGGGCATTTCTTTGTTCGGATTTTTGCTATCATCAATAAATATTTGTCTTTTTTATGTGCTTTTCTTTTGTTTCTGTTTTATTATTGCAATGTTGGAAAACAATAATGAGTAGCATCTCGCGTACACACACTTTCCACTTTATAAAACTGAATAAATAATATCACATGTGCAGATTGCTACACCCACTACATCGCGGGAATAATGACCCTCTTCCTTCACCGAACTTTGAATTCCCTGTGTTTGAGGCTGAAGACGAAGAAGATGATATTCCAGAAGAGATCTCCAGGTTGCTCGAGAAGGAGGAGAAGGCTATCCAACCTCATCAAGAGCCCGTGGAAGTGATTAATTTGGGAACAGAAGAAATCTGTAGGGAAGTGAAGATAAGAGCTCTGCTCAAGCCCGATGTGAAGGAACAGTTGATTGAGTTGCTCAGAGAATTTGTTGATGTGTTCGCTTGGTCCTATCAAGACATGCCAGGATTAGACACCGCCATAGTTGAACATCGCCTGTCGCTGAAACCAGATTACCCACCGGTTAAACAGAAACTCAGAAGAACCCTGCCCGATATGGCTTTGAAGATCAAAGAGGAGGTACAAAAGCAGATTGATGCATGTTTTCTTGTCACTGCCGAATATCCACTTTGGTTAGCTAACATTGTACCTGTTCCAAAGAAGGATGGGAAGGTCCGTATGTGTGTGGATTACAGGGATTTGAATAAGGCTAGTCTGAAAGATGATTTCCCATTACCTCACATCGACATTTTGGTAGACAGCACTGCAAGATATGAAGTCTTCTCTTTTATGGATGGATTCTCAGGATACAATCAGATCAGAATGGCTCCCGAAGATAGAGAGAAGACGTCGTTCATTACTCCCTGGGGCACCTTTTGCTATAGAGTTATGTCGTTTGGATTGAAGAATGCCGGGGCAACATATCAAAGGGCTATGACTACTTTGTTCCATGATATGATGCACAAAGAAATTGAAGTTTATGTGGACAATATGATAGCTAAGTCGAAGACTGAAGATGATCATGTCAAGCATTTGTTGAAGCTATTCAGTCGATTGAGAGAATACAAGCTCCGTTTGAATCCTAACAAGTGCACGTTTGGGGTACGATCAGGAAAATTATTGGGTTTCATTGTCAGCCAGAGAGGTATCGAAGTAGATCCTGATAAAGTGAAGGCTATTCGGGAAATGCCGGCTCCATCTACAGAGAAGCAAGTCAGAGGATTTTTGGGACATTTAAATTACATCTCCCGGTTTATATCTAATATGACTGCTAAGTGTAAACCCATTTTCAAGCTGTTGAGGAAAGAGCAAGGGTATGTTTGGACCGAGGATTGTCAAAAGGCTTTCGATAATATGAAAGAGTATTTGCTTGAACCTCCTATTCTGATACCACCGGTAGAAGGGAGACCTTTGATCATGTATTTGACTGTGTTAGAAGATTCGATGGGTTGTGTGCTCGGTCAGCAAGATGAGACCGGAAAACAGGATCACGTCACTTATTATTTGAGTAAGAAGTTTACCGACTGCGAGTCCAGATACATTATGCTTGAGAAAACCTGTTGTGCTTTGGCGTGGGCCGCTAAGCGTCTACGACAATACATGTTGAGTCATACTACTTGGTTAGTTTCAAAAATGGATCCTATCAAGTATATCTTTGAGAAACCCGCACTGACTAGAAGGATTGCTAGATGGCAGATGCTGTTATCAGAATATGACATCGAATATCGTACTCAGAAGGCTATCAGAGGAAGTATTTTGGCTGACCATTTGGCACATCAACCTATTTTGGATCATCAACCCTTGAACGATGATTTTCCGGACGAAGAAGTTATGTATTTGAAAATGAAGGATTGCGAAGAACCTCTACCAAGTGAAGGACCTGAACCCGGTTCTTAATGGAGTTTGATCTTTAATGGAGCCGTCAACGCTCATGGGAGAGGAATATGCGTGATCATTGTGACTCCTCATGGGTCTCATATCCCGTTTACCTCCAGGTTAGCATTCCAGTGTACCAATAATGAAGCTGAATATGAAGCATGTATTATGGGCCTCGAGGAGGCAGTGGACTTAAGGATTAAGAATTTGGATGTATTCGGTGATTCTGCCATAGTCATTTATCAAATGACAGGAGAATAGGTAACTCGACAAGATAATTTGGTTCCGTATAGAGATTATGCAAGAAGACTGCTACCTTTCTTTGACAGGGTCAATTTTCATCATATCCCTCGTGATGAGAATAGGATGGCAGATGCGTTGGCAACTTTGGCCTCTATGATTGTGGTGAATTCTTGGAATGCGTGCCCTCGAATTGAAGTAATGTGCCTTGACAGACCCGCTTTCATCTTCACCATTGAAGATGTAGGAGATGACAAACCCTAGTATTATGATATTGAAATGTTTCTCAGAAAGCAAGAGTATCCTTTGGGAGCCTCCGGCAAGGATAAGAAGACACTGAGAAGGTTGGCCGATAATTTTCTCCTGAGTAATAATGTGTTATACAAGCGGAACTTTGACATGGTCTTGCTAAAATGTGTCGACAAGAGGTAAATAGACATGTTAATGATGGAAATTCACGAAGGGTCCTTTGGTACTCACACAAATGGACATGCTATGGCTAAGAAACTTTTAAGGGCTGGTATTATTGGATTACAATGGAATCTGACTGCTATAAGTTTGCTAGGAAATGTCATAAGTGTCAGATCTATGCTGACAAGATTCATGTGCCTCCAACTTTGTTGAATGTCATCTCGTCTCCTTGGCCGTTCTCCATGTGGGGAATTGATATGATTAGAATGATAGAACCAAAAGCGTCTAATGGACACCGATTCATCTTGGTAGCCATTGACTATTTCACTAAGTGGGTTGAAGCTGCGTCTTATGCTAATGTAACTCGGCATGTGGTTGTCAAATTTATCAAAAATCAGCTCATCTGCAGATACGGGATGCCGAGCAAGATTATTACAGATAATGGTTCCAACTTGAACAATAAAATGATGAAAGAATTGTGCAAAGAATTCAAGATCGAGCACCATAATTCTTCTCCCTACAGACCAAAGATGAATGGGGCCGTTGAAGTCGCCAACAAAAATATCAAAAAGATAATTCAGAAGATGGTAGTCATGTACAAAGATTGGCATGAAATGCTCCCGTTTTCTCTACACGGATATCATACTTCTATACGTACATCGACTGGGGCAACTACTTTTTCACTTGTCTATGGTATGGAAGTTGTACTCCCGATAGAAGTTGAGATTCCCTCCATTAGGATATTGATGGAGAAAAAGCTATTAGAAGTCGAATGGTGCCAAAGCAGATACGATCAGTTGAATCTAATTGAAGAGAAGGGGATGACGGCCCTGTGCCATGGGCAGTTATACCAACAAAGGATGAAGAAAGCGTTTGACAAGAAGGTCCTCCCCCGTGAATTCAAGGAAGGCGACCTTGTGCTAAAAAATATCCAGTTGTTCCTCACTGATGCCAGAGGAAAGTGGGCTCCAAACTATGATGGGCCGTATGTTGTAAAGAGGGTCTTCTCAGGAGGTGCCCTAATGTTAGCCACAATGGACGGAGAAGAAATCACCCGCCCCGTGAACGTAGATGCTGTCAGGAAGTACTTTGCTTAGAACTTGAGAAGTTCCAGTTGATTTAAGAGCAAAATCATTATCCCATCGATGTAATCACTATTTATTATTTTCCAACATTGTAATATTGGAGTCGCGCTGTTCTGCCGACCACCTTTTTAATAAACGAGGTTTTTCAATTATGGCACGTTAAAAATTTTATTATGATGGCAAAATCTCGAATAATCTTTTAAAAAGAATACCTTGTGATTATTTTATATATGAATGATAAGAGGATGCCCATGGGTGTTTATTTCATTCGCGGGGACAGAGTTTTGTCGTACCCCGTACAAGACAAGCGAAGGCTTCCCTCAGGAAGTGACCAGCTTGTGGAGATTTGGTTCGAGTGGAGACTTTGGTTCCCGGCTCGTTGGTTTTGTTCGCATACGCACAACATATAGATAGGTAGCATAGCATATGCATATCTGCATCTTTGTGTTTGTTTGTTCCGTTACGTCGATTGTGGTTGTCGCCAAGTGATTGGGTGAGTCTTATCCCTCCAAAATAGAGTTGTCAGACTTAGGCAAAAAAAGCACAATATTTCTATCTCCCCACAGAGTTTGACCCTCGTGGAAGACGGTTGCTTTAGTACATTCCCACCTGAGTTCATACCTCAACGGTCGAGTCTTGTTTGACAGTTTCTCTTCAGATATTTCCTGAATTGAACTTCGGGCTCCGACAATCACATCGTGGACATCTCCAACCTCTGAATAAGGATTAAGTGCGAATTTATTTTGGCACTTGGCTCCCCAAGAGATTTTTTATGAAGGTAACTATTGAAGACAGTTCCTCAACAATTTACATCTGGACTGCAAGCATCCTCTTTATTTGAGCAACTCGTTTTGATCAGAATTTCATTCAAAACGACAAATGACAGTCTCCTCAATGCGGTTTGTCCATCCTAGTGATTATTGATTTAGTAAATGGAAAACCTTACAGATATTTCTCTTTATTTGAGAATTTACACTACAAAGAATACACGCTTTTACAGCTACTACAAGGGTACTCCTCAGGAATGTATTCCCCCAGTGAGTTCATTACACAAGTTTATTTCCATCAAATGGCATCTCTCTCGAGAAGTTTGGTGAAGTCTATTACATTCAATCTCTCTTTATTTGAGAGGACATACTTTGCAAATCAACCAGCTTACATCTCTTTTGAAGATCCCTGGTGAAGTTCCACAATCTTCAATACCTTATGGCTCACAGCCCAGAATTTTACAATTTACGAAGTTCTACAATGACATCTGCAATCTACAAAATTTTCAATCCCCTGTGAAGATGCTCTCACGAGTTTTCATCCTTTCAGGCAGAACTGAGACCCGTTCATGGCAAACACACCATGAAGCGTGGGGAGGTTATTTCAAGAACTGAGACTCGTTCATGGCAAATACACCATGAAGCGTGGGGAGGTTATTTCAAGAACTGAGACCCGTTCATGGCAAACACACCATGAAGCATGGGGAGGTTATTTCAAGAACTGAGACCCGTTCATGGTAAACACACCATGAAGCGTGGGGAGGTTATTTCAAGAACTGAGACCCGTTCATGGCAAACACACCATGAAGCGTGGGGAGGTTATTTCAAGAACTGAAACCCGTTCATGGCAAACACACCATGAAGCGTGGGGAAGTTATTTCAATAACAGAGACCCATTCATGGCAAACACACCATGAAGCGCTATTATCAACACCACATTCAAGTAAGAAACAAATTTCATTTTCAATCAAGAAGGTTCATTTGGTTATTACCATTGTTTGGGCTACCACCCATCGGTAGCAAGTTATCCTTCGATTTCAAGTTTCTCGCCCGTTATCTAGGTCACCATATCTCTTGGTGGTATGCGCTATTTCTGTTAGAGATTCACCGTTGACGTTTGTAGTTCCTCTCCCTGTGGAGTCTCGCTTTATCGAGCCTGTGGCATTGTGTCTCCATAGGATCCTTGTCTGACATTTCATATCATATCATACCATTTCATATCATATTGCATTCGGTGGCCTCTTAGGGCCAAAAATTCGTGCAATGTTTGTATTTAAGTCCCTCCTATCTCGTCGAGACGAAGATTTCAATCTCCATACCTTCGGATAGAAGTAACTTAAATAGGGGGATCTGTCACACCCTAATTTTTGACCTTAAGACTCCACCCCTTGTGCGCTCCCTGTTCTTATTTCTTTCTTTTTTACTTTCATATGTATGTTCGTTGTGGCTAACTAACTTGCGCAGAGGCAATAATTCCAAGGGGATCAGCATTCTCCCTCAAAGTTTAAATCAAGATTCACGTCTAGATGATCCGTTTCAAGCCTTTAAAAGGGAGACTACAAGTTCTGAGACGCCAAGGGAGCACTTATTTGAATTAACCTTGAAGCTCCAATTTATGGTACCTCTAAGAAGTGGGTCCTCGTTTCTAAAAAGGAGAAAAAGCTCACATTTGATCTCAAAACCCCTGATTCAAGTTGTGTTTATGAATTCAAGTCAAAGCTAAGTTCAAGAAATAAAGGAGTTGTGGCACAAGCAAGTTGAAGTCGTTCCATATTTGATCTATTTGACATCATGGTTTGTTTTAAAGAAGAATGTATCTAGAGCCATGGCATTATGTTTGAAGATTGTCATTTATTTCCAAAGTCGGTTTCCAACAGAGGAAGATTGCAAGTTGGTTTCATATATTTTTACAAGAGGACTTATGCCAAGAAATTATAAGATTCAAATGATTAATTCCCAAGTCTCAGCTCATACAACTTAACGTGGTATATCCAATTACAAGGAAAATTCAACAAGTAAATAAAAGCTGTTGTGTGAGAGCAGCATATAAATCTACTACGCATCACCTACTATTGTTTACACGTTCATATAACCTACAAAGATGCTATCATTTATTCATCTCAATTGGCTTTTATGCCACGACTTCACAGCAGCCTAACAACAACTAGCAGTCTTTCTCGCCTCTGGCGTAACAGCAACTCACAGTTACGGCACCGACAGCTGGATTCGTGATTCAGACTCTCTCTATGGTTCCCTCAATGGCTCGAATCAAGAAATCCGCTCACGCCAACCATCGCAAGAATCATAAAATTGATGAGAGGTAAACAAGTTAAGGATCGCAAGGAGCCTAAGTCTTTACGGCCTTAAGAGCTAGAGGCATTCAACTACTGCAAGAGAACTCATTGCATTTGGGCATAATCAACCTGTCAAGAATGATGCAATAAGATCAGAACAATCAACAAAATTCGAAAGAGTTTTAGAACAGTTACAATAGAAGAAGGCCCCTTCGTACCCCTGTTAACTTCGTCTGTTTCACCGTAGAAGGAGTGTCGTAACCTCAAGTTCAAAACGTTTGCATCCCCTACCAGTCCAATCCACTAGTTCCCTGCACCATGATGATGGATCCTAAACACAAATTTCCATCACCTGCAATAAACAACATGAACATCAGCAGGCCATTGGGAAGAGAATCTCTGCTAAATTCAATTCAGAAGCCAATAATATAATAGTGAATAACGGATTTTACAAGAATATTGATAGCATTGTTCACTAAACAACAACCTACAAGAAAGATGCTACGATATTAGCTGTGACCGTGTTAGCGCTCGTTATAATGGATATTTCTCAGAGTAGGAGAATAGAACCAATGAAGGAATTTCTTACAAGAAACAGATAGGCCCATTCTCAAACCTTTCTCGAAGTTCCTAGCAGCCGGTATCAAGGTGTCTTCATCTCACATGGCTGCTACAAACAAGAGTGAAACATCAGCAAATTCAGTGCCACTCCTAACTCAAGCCCAAAAGATAGAATTACCACCTGACGCAGCAGCCAACCCATGCCAAAACAGGGCTTATTGCGAAGGACTCAAATTCACCATAACAGCCCAGGAACTTTTGTTAATAGCCACGCCGCGAGAACATTGGAATTGTTAGCAGAAACTTGTCCACCAGCACTCTTCACAAACCTGGCAAATCAAGGAAGAACATACTCAACAGATTAGTTCAAAACAGAAACCACAGGGGTATTGTCAAACTTATCCAATTTCCCCCCACCCTCATTTTCCTTACCACGAGATCAGGACGAAATGCCGTTGTTGTAACTGCAGCATATTGAAGCTACGCACCAGCACAACCACAAGACAAATCGAAGAAGTCACTTGCCTACTCTATGATGATGATACCTGCCAAAGGCTGATAAAATCAATTACGAAAAGCATGAGAAAGCATATTTGGGGTGTCCTAGCTCAAATACTCAGAGGTTTCAGCAGAGTTCATTTTATTACCAGACAAAAGGTGTTGCAGTTTTGCTTCCTGATTGAAACTTCAAGTCCACAGCTTCAGAACGTCGAAGCAGGCCTCAACCTCACGTTCCAACAACTTGCAACAACTTCTGTTGCCCAGCTACCCAAACACCTTCATCACCAAGTACCTGGAAAGAACGTTAGAGACATACCAATTCAACTTGAAAACGAGAATAGGGGATTGAAACGAAAAGAAAAACCTTGCAGCTGCCAACAAGACGCCATTACTCAGTTCTTTCGCCCGCAAGATAGAATTTGGGGATAGTACAAACCCTCTCCAACATATTCATAGACTTCTAACAAAGAACCTCAAGAACAGCTGAAGCTCATGCAAAGCGTCGTATGGTCAAAGAAGCGAGTTGATGTTGCCTTGGGCTGTTAATCTCCCCTGGCCCTAAATCTTCTGCTATCTGCACCTGCCAAATCACAATTCTGGATTAGTAAATTAATTGAAGAATATACTCTATGTTGAAAAGATCCTGTTCAGATCCTATCAGATCCCTCAACATCAATTAAAGATTCCTCAAATCAAATCACCCAAATTGATTCTCATCAACAACATTAAACCCAATCGATTGCAAAAAGGAAGGTTTTTGAATAAGGTTTTAATACCAATTAATCAGAAATTCAATCAATGTTTTTAAAGATCCAAAGCCCAACTCGTCTATAAAGAGGGGTTTCGAATCGAAGAAGAGGGGATTTTTGGAGAGAACTCGGAACGCAGTAAAAAAATCTAAACAACTCAAAATCGATGAAAGAAGGAAAGGGAACTCATCTTTTTTCACCAACGCCTCTGAAGATCAACGCCAACGCCTCCGAAGATCAACGCCATCGCCGGAAATCGCGCCTCATACACCGATTCATCATCCGTAAAACTCCATACTTCTTCTTCATACTGTTGAATGATTGACGCTTTGATCCTTGTTTCAGGTACCACATAGCGAATGATCGAGAGAGAGAGTGGGATCAATGGGAGAAACCGAGCGAACGAGTAGCTCCGCTAGGGTTTTTCCGCCATTGTGTTTGTCTTTTATGTGCTTCTGTTTGTTTCCATTATACTGTAAATTAATAAACTATATACCTGCACGACCACAGTAGTACCGTGGTCCCTCACTGTTATCACTACATGATTCACTTATTTCCTGATCACATGGACCATACTGCACGCCCATGGTAAACCAGTGCACTGCGTAACACCAGATCTGCGTCTTAATTTTAATTAACAGTTAATTAATCCTTTTTTTAAACTATTATCTATTTTTTTAAACCTTAATACTCAATTAACTTAGTTTTTTGTTTAAAATAATAACTAATAATATCTTTTTAGAATAAACCAACTTTTTTATTAATCTTAATCATTTTAATTTAATTATTTTGTTAATCTACTTTTAATGAATCTTTTTGTTTAAAAATCAATGTAATCAACCCTTTTAATTTTTATCCTAATAACTAAGACTACTTTTTTCTTAATAAAAATTAATCCATGTTTTGTTAATTTTTATTCCAAATCAACTTAATAGAATTTTATTTAAATAATATGTTTATCCACTAAATTTTTTTTTATAAATTACTTACACCTAAATGCCATTTATCTAATTAGTAATAATAAAACCAATTTAGTTTTTAGAATAATAAAAACAACCTTTTATTTCATAATCAATAGTTAACTTTTAAAAATAACCATGGCTTTTATAAAATAATCCTTTTGAGATAAAAATTAAAATCAGTTAGCATATAAAACCTTTTATCTCACATTTTTTAATCTCACTTAACATCCGTTTCCTTTTAAATCAATTCAATTATTTTCTAAAAATAGTCAAGGTAAGTTCGACTAAAAATGAACCAACATCGTAAAACTCGATCAATCGTGCACGCTTGTGCCTCACTCCGATCCGTTCACGCACTCACATTCACTTACACCCTAGCGCTTTCATGCGTATGTATGGTTTTATCTGCTCTTTATCATCGCAATTTATTTTACATCAATTTACTTTTCTCGCATCGCATTCCGTCCAAAGGAAGAATCCACACATGATTCAACACTTGTGTGCAAAGCATCTCATTTGCATCATACTCCCCTTGATTCTTGATCCCATTCAAGTCGATCTCCTAGGTTTAGATCATATCCCATAGGAAGGACCTTTATCTTTTACAACTTAGAATAAACACTTCAACTCAATTCAAACTTTCAAACACATTAGAGAATAACATGTTAATCATCTTAAGTGGGATAACACTTCTACCCCATAACAACATAATCAATTTTCCGATAAAGTTGTAGCGGTTAAATCAAAGTAATCTCCCTTAAAATGACAACTCATCTTTTCTCCCAAAATCAATCAATCAACTACCCTAAACCCGTAGGAACTTTGACCACAGTCAAAGAACTCCTCAAACCCTTTAGGGGAACTACAAATACTTTGATTCCACTCCCGTAAGGATATGTAGGCATAAGATGCGATATCTTATCGAGTATAATTAGATATAAACCCCTAGGTATTTCATCCTTAAGCAGATAATCCATAGCAATAAACAAACATAAAACAAGAGGTTCCTGTAGAGTACTACAGAAACTTAGGATGCTAGCACCTTCCCTAAGTTTAACCAACCCCCGAACCTATAACTCTCTAGCCAGCATTTGCATTTGCATTGTGGGTATTTCGATCTTTATCCCTTCCTTTGGACAAATCAAAGTTCGGTTGCAAATAAATTAGATTCAAGTTAATCAATAGCTTGATATCCAAATTTCACCGCGACACTATGTGCTTGAGCACCAAAGTCTTTTGTTATGAGCTTGAGCCAAGTAAGTATCCTGGTATGAGCTTGAGTATTGAAATCTTGATCAAAGTTTTGATTAAGCAAGGAAGTCTTGGATGGAAGGTCTAAGCAGGAAACTCTTGGATTCGTGAAATCCGAGCAAGGAAGTCTTGGACTGAAGGTTTAAGCAGGAAAGTCTTGGATTTGTGGAATCTGAGCAGGAAAGTCTTGTACTCGAGGGTATGAGTAGGAAGTCTTAAATCTGTGGGATTTAAGTAGGAAGTCTTTGATTTTTGGAATCTAAGTAGGAAAGCCTTAGGTTAAGGTTCTGAGCAGGAAGTCTTGAATCCGTGAGATTTAAGTAGGAAAATCTTAGGCTGAGAGTCTGAGCAGGAAGTCTTGTACTTAAGGGTATAAGTAGGAAGGTCTTAGGACCTGAGGATCTAAGCAGGAAGTCTTGATCAGGTGTTAATTGAGCAGACAAGTCTTAGGTTGAAGGTTTGAGCAAGAAAAGTCATATGCTCAAAGGTATAAGCAATTGTAATCATGGTTTGATTATAGTGAAAAATCTCTTGTGCTGCAAGGGGACTGGACTACTCTCAGTTTGGGAGAAACCATAATAAATCTTTGTGTGTTCATTTGTCATTTACTTGCATCTGATTATTATTCTGATGCATACATATTATTAGAATCTAAACAGATTGTTTAGAATCTGAACTCTGTTCAGAAGCAACACAAATTGAAGAACACAATTCAACCCCCATTCTTGTGTATTTTTTCCACTTTCATAGTAGGCTTAAAATTCAAGACTACTAGAGATAAAATTTTCTTAGTTTTTTTTTTCTTCATTTTTTCAAGAAGTCATTTTAATTCTTTATTTTTATATTCTTATTTTGTCTAGTACCCCAACCCCAAACATAAAATGTTATTAATTTTAATAGCAACTCATAATTAATCTTTTCTATTAACACACAAAAAATATAAAACTTCTAATTAACTCTAAAGAGGGTAGAAAGATTAATCTTTCAAGTCAGTTGACTTAAAATGTGGCTAAGTCATCAAACAAATGACCCCATACTAAGGGGTTTAAATTTGGACAATCAATTATAACTATTTGCTTAAAAAGATTCAAAGTTTTTATCAAACAATTTTCTTAGCGTGTAAATTAAATAGACTAATAAACCATTCATAAAAATCATAAATGCTAGAAAATAAACAATTATATGGATACACTTTATTAAAAAGAAAAAGTAAATAGTAAATTTTTTTCTCAAACCTTATTACTGAAAGTTGAGCACGCATTAGTTAGATTTCATTCTTTTTCTCTATTTGTTAATTTGCAGTCACAACTTTAGTAGCAATTGAGCTCTCTATTTTTTATTTTATATGTTTTGTTCTTTCTTTTCCTATTATGGTATTAATGATAAATTAGCAATGTTGATAACTAAAACAAAAATTAAGGAAACAAATGGTTCATTAAATTCAAGCAGCACTACAATTGACAACAAGGTAAAAGCAAGCACTACAATTGACAACAAGGTAAAAGCAAATAAAATAAAGGAGAGATGGAAATCTCCATAGAATCATGGTGATAGGTATTTAAATATAGTAAATTGAAAATTTTGTCCCTTAGATACGATGGTATGCAAAAGGACAAATGTTGATCATGCAATTAATTCTAAGAATGATGCTTTATGATGCTGGAGTGCAAGAAAATGATGAAACACGAGTAAAAGAAAGAAGAAGAACAAAACAACGAGTAACTACTCACTGGAAACGCAAACACACTAGGGAGAGATCCAAAGCATACTAATCAATTGTTCAGGCATGACTAATGACAATATTCTACAAGGATCCTCCACACAGGGGACATAAACTCCACTGGGGAAGATGCATCTTCATTGGGGAAAAGGCCAATCTTCTGGGGAAATGAAAATCTCTATTGGGGAAACGCATCAAGGGAGATACGGATAAAAAGCCGCACAGGGGAACAAAAAGTCAACAGACACGGACCCTAACCGGGGAAGAAGAAGACCATAGACACGACCCTTATTGGGGGACAAACAAATTGGAACTTTCCTCACGACGAAGAGTTTGAACGGAATCTTCAGGAAAAGACTAGAAACAAAACTAGACTCACAAGAAATGCTAGTAACGACTAGACCTCTGGAGGATATGGTGACAACCGAATCAATGATACCAATAACGATTGGATTCAAAACAATGCCATTGACTACTGGACTTTTAGCAGAGTCAGTTAACAAACAGGACATCGACTGGGGGAATAAAGTAACCACCAGATCTTAAAGATAAGCTGCAACATTAGTAACGACTAAAGTTTGGTGACTACCAATTAGCAGTATCAGATAGGGTTCAACGAACGACCTATTACTAGTCACAACTAGACCTTGCAGGGGAATCTAGTGACGACCAGTCAAGCAAAATCAACAGGGAGCCGGTAACAACTAGACTTCCTAGAGAATCCAGAGAGAAATAAAACCTTCCCTAGGGATTAAACCAAAAATAGAGGATTTCCTTATAGCGAAGAGTTTGAACGATATCTTTAGGAAACAACTTGAGGTGTAGACGACAAACAGAACATCCACAGATACACTAGGAGGGTTGGTAATAACCAAACATCCTAAAATTCATCGAGGATGTTGGTAACGACCAACCATCTTGAGACAAACGATGCCAATAACCACTAGACTTTAAAAAGGATATGGTAACGACCAAAATCGAGAGGCCAATAACAATTGGACTTTAAACAATGCTAGTCAAAACATTACTAGACTTACTGAGGATAAGGTGATAACCCTAAACCAGTAATAAGTAAATTTTTACACCGAATGTCAATCAGAACAATACTGGACTTTAGAGGATTGCATAGTAACGACTAGGCTTCCAAGAGGATATGGTGACAACCAAACAGTGATAACAATAACCATTGGATTTATACAATGCCAGTAACTATTGGACTTCTCAGGGATATAAATATTTGTCACAATAATACTTAAGCTAGACAACTTGACAAAGCTAAGGTAACAACCAAAGGGTAAGCCAGTGACAACAGGTCCGAAGCAAAGGGTTTGGTAATGACCAAAGGATCTCGAGATAACATCCAGTAACTACTGGGAGGGAACACCTGATGGATTCTTGAAAAAGAAAACTGCCCAAACGGATTACAAAGGCCACAGTCAGAACAAACCAAAATAAGAGGTATTCTGAAAAATGCACATGCTAAAGGTATAATGCAGATGCAATGCCAGACGACTCGCAGGGGAAAACAAAGAAAGACAGATAATGATCTATCACAGGGGAAACAAAGAGAATCACAACGAATCATATTGCTAGAAAATGGCACAAATCCTCTAACGATTCTGCTGGGGAAGCGATCTCTGTTCTTGCAAACTTGCTGGAGAGAGATCATGACTTCAATACAGCCGACCAAATCACAAATCAAAGATGTCGACCTTTTGTAGCGCAGAGGCATGGGAAAAGGAATCTCCATAGAATCTCATATACCTGAAATGATTGTACCAATGTTTCAACCATTCTATCCTTATGAGAGGAGTCTAAAATTTACACCATCATGTTGCGATCAAAGTTTATGTTTTGTCTGTTAATTAACTTTCTTTAAAACAATTTTGTTGTTTCAAAAACTTTTGCTTTTCAAAGATCATTATTAATGAAAAAGTGATATTTGTATAACACAAAATGATAGAGCATAATAGAGCACAAACAAAGGTTGGTCCAAATATGATTTTATTCAAAGATGGAAACTTACGAAAGGAAAAGTCCCATAGAACAATTACAATTTGGAAAAATGACAGTATAAATAAAGGCTTACATAAATCCAACAATCATCCAGTCCTAACTAGCTAAGAGTTGGTATGAAATGTTGTCTCTGACTAGAGTAGTGGGAAAGTGAGCCTTTTTGACGATCGTCTGCAGTAGTGACAACTCCCGATGCATTGAAATGCCTTTGTTGCTCATTTTTGTCTAAGCCGCCTTTCCAGGTTTTCGACTTAACGAGCTTTTCTTTTCTTTTGTTTTATCCCTAATTTTTGCCTAGATCTCCTTCATAGGTGATGATCCACCGGGATGCCCCCTTTTGGCCTAAGTTGCCTTTCCAGGTTTTCAACCTAGCGGGTTTCTTAGGCATAATATTTTCTTATTACATCTGAATTCGCGGGATGAGGGAACTGTTCACCATCCATCATTGTAAGGATCAGAGAGCCTCCAGAAAAGACCGTCTTCACAATGAATGGGCCATCGTGGTTTGACATCCACTTTCCACGCATGTCTCGACGTACTGGCAGAATCTTTCTGAGTACCAGATCACGCTCTCTATATTCCTTGTCCTGGACTCTTTTGTCGAAGGCTTTCTTCATCCTCTTTTGGTAGAGTTTACTGTGGCACATCGCTGTTATCCTCTTCTCGTTAATGAGATTATAGTATCGAACCTTTCTTTCATCTATTCAGCTTCTTCGAGCTTAGCTTCCATTAAGACCCTTAACAAAGGTATCTCAACCTCAATAGGTAATACTGTGTCCATCTCGTAGACCAGGGAGAAAGGGGTTGCCCCTGTTGATGTTCTATATCCGTGTATAGCGAATGGTAGCATTTCGTGACAATCTTTGTAGGTTACTACCATCTTATGCACAATCTTTATAATGTTCTTGTTTACAGCTTCAACAATGCCGTTCATCTTAGGTTGGTAAGGAGAAGAGTTGTGATGTTTAATTTTGAAATTGTCATAAAGCTCCTTCATCGTTTTATTGTTCAGGTTTATCCTATTATCTATGATTATCTGATCAGGGATTCCGTAATGATAGATAATCTCTTTTTTGATGAACCGGGCCGCCACCTACTTTGTTACAATTGCATAGGACGCGACTTTTACCCATTTGGTGAAGTAGTCGATAGTGATGAGGATGAATCAATGACCGTTGGACGCTTTGGGCTCGATTTCCCCAATCATGTCAATGCCCCACATTGAGAACGACCAAGGTGATGATAGCACATTCAGAGGATGAGGTGGCACGTGCACCTTGTCCGCGTAAACCTAGCATTTATGGCACTTTCGGGCAAACAGGATATAGTCAGTCTCTAAAGTTAACTAGTAATATCCAGCCCTCAAGATTTTCTTTGCCATGGCATGGCCGCTCGCATGAGTACCGAAGGTACCTTCATGAATATCTGTCATCAGCATGTCTGCTTCTCTTTTGTCAACACATCTGAGTAAGACCATGTCGTGATTTCTTTTATACAGAACATCATTGCTGATGAAGAATTTGGACGACAATCTTCGCACAACCCTCTTATTAATTTTAGAGGCACCGACCGAATACTCTTGATTCTGGAGGTAATTTTTGATGACGTGGAACCACGACTTTCCATCAGATTCTTCTTTAGCCATCATGACGTATGCTGGCGTAGTCTTTCTTTCAATGCAGATCAAAGGAGCCTCGTTGACGAACTGGACCTTCCATATTGATGCTAGCATGGCTAATGCATCATTGATATGATTTTCAGACCTCGGGACGTGTCTGAAAGTGATCTCGTCAAAATACTCGATCATCTCTAAAATGTAATCCTTGTAAGGAATCAATTTTTTGTCTCGAGTCTCCCATTCACCCTGGAGCTGATAAATCACTAAAGCAAAGTCGCAAATTACTTCCAGAATCTTAATGTGGAGGTCAATGTCAGCTTAAGGCCTAAGATGCAGGCTTCATACTCAGCTATGTTGTTTGTGCATTTGAAGCATAATCTGGCAGTAAACGCTGTATATCCTCGGGCACGGTTTTCCAGAACAACGCCAGCACCATGACCTTTTTTGTTGGATGCACCGTCGAACATCATCTTCCAACGTGAGCCAGGTTCAGGACCATCTTCAGGACTGGGTTCTTCTTTAGCTTTGTGAAGAGACATGACATCTTCGTCGGGGAAGTCGAATTTGAGCGGCTGGTAATCCTCAACAGGTTGATCAGCAAGGTAGCCCGACAAGACACTTCCTTTTATTGACTTTTGTGCAACATATTGGATGTCATACTCTGACAAGAGCATGCGCCATCTTGTAAGTCTTCCTGTCTGAGCAGGTTTCTCGAATATGTACTTTATTGGATCCATTTTGGATACCAACAGAGTAGTGTGACAAATCATGTATTGTCTCTAACGTTTGGCCTCCCAAACCAGCGCGTAACACGCTTTTTCCAACAGAGAGTAATGACTCTCGCAATCGGTGAACTTTTTGCTCAGGTAATAAATTGCATGCTCTTTCTTCCCAGATTCATTTGTTTGGCCTAAGACACAACCCTTTGATTCTTCGAGCACCATCATGTACATGAAGAGTGGTTTTCCGGGCACATGTGGGATCAATATCGGAGGCTCCTGGAGATATCCTTTGATTTTCTCAAATGACGATTGGAAACTATCATTCCATACAACCATTTGATCCTTCCGTAACAACTTAAAGATTGGTGTCCAAGTAGGAGTCAAGTTGGAGATGAATCTGGAGATATAGTTTAGTCTGCCGAGGAACCCTCTGATCTGTTTCTCCTTTTATGGTGCAAGCATTTTCTGGGTGGCTCGTACCTTGTCAGGATCCACTTCAATTCCACGTGGACTAACGATGAAGCCGAGTAGTTTGTCGGACTTGACTCCGAAGGTACATTTGGCAGGATTTAGTCTCAATTGGTATCTCCTAAGTCTTTTGAATAATTTTAGTAGATGATCAAGGTGATCTTCGCTTTGAGACGTGGCGATCATGTCATCGACATAAACTTCAATCTCCTAGTGCATCATGTCATGAAATAATGCCACCATGGCTCATTGATATGTGGCTTCAGCGTTCTTCAGACCAAAAGGCATGACCTTATAACAATAAGTGCCCCAAGGTGTGATGAAGGTTGTTTTTTCCATATCAGTTGGGTCCATTTTTATCTGGTTATAGCCGGAGAAACCATCCATGAATGAAAACACTGCAAAGCTGGTTGTATTATCCACCAAAGTGTCGATATGTGGTAGAGGAATATCGTCCTTTAGACTGGCCTTGTTCAGATCCCCGTAGTCTACGCACATTCTGACTTTGCCATCCTTTTTAGGTGCGAGTACAATGTTGGCCACCCATTCTGTATACTTTGATACTGCTAAGAAACCTGCGTCGATGTGCTTTTTGACCTCATCTTTGATTTTGAGAGCCATGTCAGGTCTGGATCTTTAAAGCTTTTGCTTAACCGGAGGACACTCAGGTTTAAGAGGGAGCTTGTGCTTCGCAATATCAGTATCCAACCCAGGCATATCTTGGTAGGACCAAGCAAATACATTTGTATACTCTTTGAGAAGCATTATCAGTCTGTCTTTAACCTCTGCCCCTAATGATGCCCCAATTTTGACCTCTTTTCTCTCTTCTTCAGAGCCCAAGTTGATGATGTCAATTTGTTCTTTATAGGGTTGAAGATAGTCGTCCTCATATTCGGTCATTTTTATTAACTCTTCAGGAACTTCAGAATCCTCATCACTCTCGTCTTCGACTTAGAATACCGGTGAATCAAAGTCAGAAAGAACTGGATGATCATCGGATCTGGCGGGTGAGGCAGGTTCTCTGCATGTGTTGAATGAGCTTAAAATGAGAAAACACACATAAGGAGATGCAAATGATGAGTTCTTTTTAGGTTTATTTTTTCAAAAAGTTGCCATTTTTCCTTTTTTACAAAAAAGTGAAAACAATAAAAATGCAGTGAACAACAAAAATGGAGTTTAACAAAACACTCATTCATTGATTTATCCTTAGTGGTCAAGTCGCTGTTGTCGAAGCTCAGTGTATTGCAGACTGTGATATTAGCAACGATAGTCAAATTGTCCCACAGTAATGTCTTTTGTTACATGGGGTTGTGTTAGTATTTTCAACAAATTTTGTCGATGGGCGGGAGAGCTTAGCTTAGTATTAATGACATAATTGAGATTTTGGATGGTGTCTGGTTGAGTTGGTCCACCACCTGGTAATCGCTTCGACAAATTATCCTCAGAAATTCTTTTTCATCCTCCTTGGGGACTTCTTTTCCTTTAATGGAGGGCTCCTTGGAGATGGCTTCCTTAGGAACAGTTTCCTTAGGAGTGGTAACGGTTGTTTTGGGAGCAGTGGCAGCTGCCTGAGGAACAGTAGAATTCTCCCTGGGTTGATATATTCGACCACTGCGGGTCATTTTGCTTTCCCCAACGATGTTTGACACCTCCTCCTATTTTCTTCCGGCCTTCATGTCGTACCAGGAATAGTCGTACTTCTACGATACAACTTTCGAATTAGGACCCAGTCCCCTCCTTGAATCGAATCTTGGTTTCGGTGGACCCACAACTGGTGCAGGGCTGTTGTGAAACACCGGCCTGACAACAGCGAGAGAAGCAAACTTGAACACTGCCTTCTTTTCAGATTTCTTCGGTAAATTGATTATTGGCTCAAACACTGAGACATCTTCTTTTTTCTTCTTTCCACATATTTGTAGCAAGCCTTCGTCAACCATTGGCTGAATGTCCCTTTGCACCAGGTTACAACCTTGTGGATTACGATGGCACTTACTGCAGCTTTCATGGGAACTCTAGATCAGTCCCGCCTTTATCAACATTTTATGCAACTCCATCAAAGGAGTTTTGACTTCACACACCTTGGAAATCAATTTTGTGTCTGAGTCCTCCTCTACAGCGTGGACGCCACCATGGTTAGGCAAAGGACAGTTTTCCATGTTAGGCTGATTGTCTTCAAATGAGAGTACTTTCTTCTCAATCAATTCTCGCATAATATGTTTGAGTGCTATGCAACCTTCGAGGTCATGCCCTGCAGCATTTTCATGGAACGCACATCGTGCGTTCAGGTCGTAATAATATGGTAGTAGAGTTGGAGAAGGACCCAACTTCCTAGTCTGATTTAGGCCTTATTGTACCATTAAAGGGTACAAATCAATGTAGCTCATGGGGATAGGCTGAATCCCTACTCTTCCGGTCTGAAAAGCAGGTCTTGGAGCTGGTGCTCTTTGTTGTGGTCGTACTTGCTGATTGTGATTTTGTTGATAGGCGTTAGGCGCCGGTTACTAGAAATTTTGCGGGTTCGGCCGAGGTTGAAACACCGGCGTGACTGCAGCTACATATTGTTGTCGCTGATAATTTCGCTGAGGTTATAGGCGATGTATCCATTGATTTTGCGGGCGGTTTATTCTGTTCTGAACCCTCTCATCGTACATTATAACATTAGTCTCTCCTTCCTTTTTCTTGTGGAAGTTGCCCGATGGCCTTTTCATTACGCTGGTGTTGGCCGAACTCATCACCTTGCCATTTTTTAAACCAGCTTCCACTTTTACGCCGACATCCACGATATCAGAAAAATTGGTCGTGATACTGCTAATCATTCTTTCATAGAATTTGGGTCTGACGGTATCCACGAACCAGTCAACCGACTCTTTTTCTGTTAGGGGAGGTTCCACCTGGGCGGCGGTCCCTCTCCATCTTTATGCGTATTCTTTAAAGTATTCCGAACTCTTTTGAGTCATGCTAAGAAGCTGACGCCGATCTGGCGTGAGATCCATGTTATATTTATACTGTTGAATGAATGCATCAGACAGATCTTGGAAGCAATGTATTTTAGATTGATCCAGGATTAAGTACCATTTAGCAGAGGCACCTTTGAGACTGTCTTGAAAGAAGTGTATCAATAATTTATCATTCTCAATATGTGGGGCTATCCGTCAGCAGTACATGATCAGGTGAACTTTCGGGCAGGTTTCCCCTTCGTACTTTTTGAACATAGGCATTACGAATTTGGGAGGAAATACCAAGTCCGAGACTAAGCACATGTCCTTGGCATCAGACCCAAAGACATTGTTCCCTCCTATAGCTCTCATCCTTCTGGCCATTATGTCCATTTCAACTCGTAGTTTCTCATGCTTCTCATCTTCAGTTTCGGACCCGTCGGGTATGTCAAATATCGGTTGATGATTGTTGAAAAATGTTCGAACCTGTACCTGAGCACCAGCCTGAGTGTATATGGGATTTTGGAAATCCGTCATTAATGGAACACTCTGTGGATTTGAATATGGCTGATGATTGAACGGTTGAGCATCACTGTATGGAGGCATGAAATCTCTGGCAATCCCGAAAGGATGTTCTGCTACTGAAGCTACTAATGGAGGAGGATTCGATGTCGTTGGGTTGATTTTAGACACTACTGTAGGTTGTGTGTCCATCTTCTCCTTGATTACCTGAAGGACTTCCATGATTTGGCTAACGTCACCAAGTAGCACTTCGACATCGTTGTTGATCTGATCGAACCTCAAGTCTTGATCTGCCATTCTCTTCTGAGTGTTGGCTCTTGTATTGTACCGATGATATTCAGTGTGACCCTCTCTCTTTCTGATAGCAATAGCACACGGGAGGACCGATGAAATGCAAAAATGAGATGCAGGATGAAATGTAGGATGCTAATGCAGACCACACATTCAAGGAGAACCAAAAAGTTTGTTTATAGACAAAATTAATGGATCAACACGTATCAACGTGATGAAAACAACAAAATTTTCATTGATAAAAGAGTTTTACAATATAAACTCTTCATTAACAAATTAAGCTTTTTCAATCATTTTACACAATGAAAGATTACTTATTCCCACAAGCCAGGGGTACAACCACAAAGTAAATCAACAGTTAAGGATCTTCTAACAAGATGACCCTTCTCCCTCCAGCAGTCTTGTCTCTTTCTGACTCTGGCGGAGTAGCTCCCAAAGTTTCGCATTTTCCCATTCAGCTTTCACCAAAGCAAAATTTAATTCTCCTCTAGACAAAAGCTTTTCTGGTTCCAGAGTAATGTTGTAGGAATGAGTATAGAACATCTTTAATGCTATTACTTTTGATCGAAAGAGATATTACTTCGAGACGAGACAACTTGGATTTTCCACAACAGTCATTCCTTGCAGTTTGGGGTGACACCAGGCATAGATAATCCGTGCTTCAAGATCCAGATCAACATCCTTTCCACAGAAGCAACTTTCTAGCTGGGTTGGCTCTGGTTCTTTCTTAGTGGGCTATCATAGCTGATTGCGGGCTAGGATAGGACTGTAATTGATGTATCTTCTAGTGCCGATTAGCGGTATACTTGGGAACTCCCCATAGCCGTGTATCACGGCTACTCCTCCACGGGTTAAGTCATACCAGTTGATGTCATAATGAGAGAGTGTAACCAATTTTTTAATCCACACATCACTGTCTTGAGTTTCCATAGAGGGAATGTCCTAGGCAATTGTGAAACAAACGACTTGCTTAGGAGTACTGTGCAGTAGGAGAATTGTCTAAGATTGAACACCTTCCACCGGTGAATGGTGTAGTAGGTATTAACCAAAAGAGTGGGAACTATATTTCTGACAAGAAACAGCTTGATAGCTTCTAGGCTGATGAACTCAGGTTTGCTGGGAGACAGGTATAAACCGTAAATCAAGAAAGCTAATATAGCTTCAAAGATTTCCAAATCTCCTCGATCATAATAGAAATCAACTCTTTCCATGAATGGTCTCGCCTCCATTCCGGTGAATCTACCCCTATTATCCAACTGGGTCGGAAGGTCAGTGGGCTCTAGGTGAAGAGCTTCAGCCACATCTCTTTTGTTTGGTTTCTTCTCCCTTCCATAGTTAGGTGTGAAGGTCATAGGTATTTTCAGATGCTCGGAGTATTCTTCCAAGGTTGGCAGTAATTGAAAATCTGGGAATGTAAAACAATGGTATAGCGGGTCGTAAAACTTTACAAGGGCTTGTAGCATTTCTTCATTTACTTATGTATCTAGCAGAGATAACAAGTCCCCATACTTGGCTATAAAAGCAGCAGGATTCCTTACCAGGCTCCTTAAGATCCTTAGGTTGTCTAACCTCAGGCTTGGGAATGTAATCATGTTTCTCTGATCCATCACTATGTATGCAAAAAAAATAAAAAATAACTTGAACTCCTTGAATGGTTAGCAAAATGCAGAATACAATGCAAAGACGCAACTAGTTTTACAAAACACAGAAGATAAATAAAGCAAAACCCTTGTTTCATTTATGTTGGGAAAAGTTACAACTTTTGAAATATAACCCAAGAAATGTAAGGCTACATCAGAGGAGAAGACTTAGGCCCCATGGTTAGGAAATCTGACAAGAATCCTATCAGTGCGTCCTCTTCAGTCTTTTCAGCATAGTATTCTCCATTACCAACTTGTCTATTATTCCTTTCCAAGCGCCAGAAGTTGGTGGGATATTCAAATACTCATGAGTACTTTGCGTAGGTTTGACGCTAGAGAAAAATAAATTCTCTTTCGACACATCTCTGTTAGTCAGGCGTCTTTTGAGCCACCCAATCAACTCATATTTGTCTTGTAACTCTATTTGCAATTTTGTCGTCTCAGCATGGAGAGTATTGTACTTGTCTTCCCAAGTATCCCTTTCGAGCTTTGTTCTTTCAAGAACCTCTTGGTATTCCTCCATATTTTCTGGAAGATGATGCGATGACAATCTGCATATTTTTCTCAGGAAGGTAAGGCATCTTGAGATCACGAGCTCTAGATTGGACCCACCGAGTGAATGGCTTAAAAGCTACACAACTCCTCTTCCCAAGGTCAGCTTTGGTTTTTCTCCGAATGTTCTTTCAAGCATCAATTGTACTATTTCTTAAAACTTTCTTCTGCTTCAGTGTTGAGGTAGAAGAAACCAGCCAATTAGATATTGTTAGGCTGATCCTTCATTGGGAATCCGAATTGACGTCTGGCCAAGGCAAGGTTGTAGCTGATCCCCCCTTGTACTCCCAAGAGTGGTACATTTGGAAAAGTACCACAACCATCAATGTAGACTCCTCGGTTGTAGGCAGGATCATACCAATGAATGTCTGCTTGAGTTAGAGACATAATCCTTTGAGGCCATCTCCAACCATTAGGATTTTCTTTGAAAGCATCCGTTCTTGGTAGATGATTGACAAACCATCTGTATAACAAGGGTGCACAACAGCTAATAGTCCCTCTACCTTGAAGGATCCTATGATGAATGGAATGATAAGTGTCACCTAACAAGGTGGGCACTGGGTTACCATTCAAGAATATGGTGATGGCAGTTAAATTGATGAATTCTTCTACCTCTGGGAATAACACCAAGCCATATATTAATAGAGCCAAAACTGCTTCGAATACGTCCATACTACCTTCCTTGGCAAGGTAAGTAGCTTTTCTCAATAAGTAAGCAGAGTGAAACCCTTTGACTCCACTCTTTGAAGTATGATTGGCTTTGACCCCAGATACTTCTAGATAGAGTGTGTCAGCAATTTCCTCCGGCGAGGGTAGCATCTCTAAACCACTGAAGGGTTTCTTGTCTTTCACGGGAATTCTAATGAAGTAGGAATACTCTTCTAATGTTGGCATCAACTGATAATCCGGGAAGGTGAAACAGTGTTACAACGGATCGTAGAATTGAACCAAGGTGCTAAGGATTCCTTCTTCCATTCTAGTCTTTACAATGCTCTGAATCTTTCCATATGTTTTCCCAAAGTCTTCGGATACCATTGTTCTTAGCTTTCTCAACTCCATTGTATCATGTTTATTGAAGTTATATTTCTTAGTGTTTCTTTTCCAAAAATCCATGATAACTAGGGTTACGCAAAAAGAAAATGACTGAGTTTTGCAAAACCAGCGCATCAAGATGAGATGCTATGATGACATGATGATATGATGCACACACATCACAAACATGCAAATGCTAACAAGCAAAGGCCCTACGTTCATGGTTATAAGCATGGAGCCAGGGTATACCCTCCCAAAGGACATGTACTAAGGTTTTCAATATACCTGTAGATCGGGTTCTATCAAGAGTGCCCAGAGTCATAGGTAAATCCCTCGGATATTATCAACCAACATGACTACTCAAGTGGGTCAAAAATATTCTCGGGATAGACTCGTCTGAGTGTAGCATCGCGTAACAACTATTTCGGGACTACTCCCTCATAGTCTTTGCACCACGTCCTAAAAAGGCCAAGTGAGGTAAGTGGGCAACTAAAGGTCCTCAGTTTCACGGACTCTCAGGTTGAAACAACTAATGAAATGCATGACTACTCATACACCATCAATTATCTCAAGGAGGTCTTAACTGAGCATGGTTACATCATATTTCAAACATATTTGGACTACTACCAATAGTCAACTATTGATCATACCATATCCTATCATATGTACACTTAAGTCCGGGTTAGGACTTATCTCGCCACTCAAGATATCACCCAAAGATCCAATGAAAACAAAACAGTTATATATTCACAAATATACAGGTACAGGTAAACATATAGAGATATAGCATATAAACATACAAAGTGGGCTAAACCCTAAAACAAATTAAATTGGATTTCCTCAGTGAAGTCACCATTTCTAATGCGGTGAGAATCAGATGTCAAGATATTGATTAACTTGAATCTTAATTCATTGAAATTCACCATCGAGCTTTAATTTATCCAAAGGAAAAGTTAAAGAACGAAAAAAAAAACCTTTTGCGCGATGTAACAACAACGCTAAAGATTTGGGGGTCGGGGTTGGTTATGCCTAGGGTAGGTATTTCACATCCTAGACATCTGTAGTACTCTACAAGAACCTTTTCTGTGTGTGTGTGTGTGTATGCTAAGTGATCTCAGTTGTTTGCTAGGATTATGGGATCAAGGTTAGGATAAAGTTAAGGTAAAGACCTAAGGATAGTTCTAAGTTTGCTCGCAAAGATATCGCATCTTATGGCTACGTATCCTTACTAGGATGGAATCAGAGCAACCGTAGTTCGCCTCACTAGGATTAAGGAATACGTGAATATGGTCAAGACTCCAAGGGGAACAAACATAACAATGTTTGTATAGAGTTTGACAAAATTCTCTAGGTCTAAGTTTAACACTCAAGAGGATTGACTTTGACAAAAGCCAAAAAGGGAAGTAAGTAATCATGACAATGATCCTTACATAGAGTTAAAGAAATCTATCTTAAATTTATAATTGAAGGAAACTCCTAACAAGGGTAGGTCTTTTAGACTTAAAGCAAAGTCTAATGGATATAGGTTCTAACTTAACTAAGTTAAAGGACCTAATGACTTAACCAAGTCAAGGGATGGGTAATGAGCTATCTATGACTGTGAAGTCAATAGAGAGACTTTCCTTTGGAAAATGGGAAACAACAAGGCAACTGGATGAGAACTAACAAAACCAAACCCTAAAAATTTTATGGTTCTAACAAGACACATAAATAAGTAAAATAAGGTTAAAGGATCATGTTCAAGAGGTTACAACATCAAGAAGCATGTTACAAATCAACAAAAGGTTTCAAGGCATGGTTTTCATGTTCATATCTTTACAAAAGCATGAATAAGCATGGTAAAGAAAAGAACAAAATGTTTTCAAACACAAAAACATGTTAAACATTCAAAAATGATTCATACAAGATCAATCATGCAAGAGAAATCAAGTATTAAGTCAAGGAAACTCATGAAAACAAGTAAAAACCCTAAAAAAAGGTCATATCTTTCAAGTGAATCAAAGTGTTTCAAAAATAACAATTTTTGTATTATTTCTTCAGAAATTGAAACTAGACATATCAAAGAGAAGTTTGCAAAAAGAATGACATCAAAATGATAAAAATCAAAGAAGTTATGCATAAATCAATTTACAAAGAAAAACATGGAAAATAATGGTAAGAAGATAGGAAGTGCATCCTATGGAGTTTGAACCCACGCCCTAAGGTTAAATAGTCAAAATCTTACATCCTCAGCTAACACGCTCGTGTGATAAATAAGGGGAGCCATCATAGTACATGGTAAACAACAATTAAATCATAAAAAGAAGCAAAAAGGTTAATCCGCAGGATCGAACCTAGGACTGGCAAGGCAAAGATAAATGAAAGAGCATGGTAAACCACTGGGGTGGTGATACATCCATTGTATCACCCCCATTCATAAATGAAAGTACCTAAACATGGCCCGAGGCCACCTCTCATGCGCCATGGATGCTGGGCAAGGACCTCAAAAATCAGGTTTGCATAACACCCCCTAACTCTCTAATTTCTCCATGGAATTGAGTGATTCAAAGATCAAACATGCTCATAATTTCCCAAGGAACACAATGGTACAATTTGTTTTTGCTAGTGATGCTTCTATTTTAAAAATCGATAGCAAGATCAAAATGACACCAATTTTGCAATTTCAACAGCATACTCTTATTCAAACATGATAAGTAGCAATAAATGGTTTATACACATCACAAACATCATATCAAACATGTTTACAGTTAATGCACATCAAAGCATAGCATGGTCTGAAAGTTTCAAGTTCTAATGACTTACCTCTTGAAGCCAAACTTGGAATCTCCAAGAGAGTTGATTCTAGAAGTGATTTGTTGGCTTGAACAACTTCAATATACCTCTAATATGGATGATTTATGGATAGTGTTTGAACTGTTTTAAGGTTTGGAAATGGTCAGAATAAGGACTTGGCTTTGAAAATGCAGAAAGTCAAAGTTTTCTGGATTGGTGGTTGACTTTTTGAGTGAGAAGTTTTATGGTGGGAGTGAGTGTCTTAACACCTTCAATACATCATATGTGATGTGTTTGAAGTGTTGGTAGAGGTGTTTGATGATTGTATGAGGTCTTGAAAGAGTTTGTGCAAAACAGATTTTGCTTCACAAAGAAGTTACCTTCAATGCTTGCAAGAAGGTTGTGATCTGTGGAACGAGAGAGATTTTGCGTGGTTTATAGCTTAATTTGGTGTAGTTTAGATGTAAAGAGGATGATCTATTTATAGGAAAACTTGGAAATCAAGTGGTATGGGCATATTGGCTCATCTTGCCAACTTTGCCCTTTTTGGAGGCAAAATATGCAAGATCAACTTGATATCTTTCTTCTGAGTTCTAGCCACCTCTCTATGAGTTTGATCATCACTTATAGCCTACAAATAGTGGTCTTGAAGTTAAAGGGAGGGAGAAGCTGATGTGGTTACTGAGTTGTGACAGAACTTGCAAAAACGTTTCTCTCTCATGCCACTTGCATCCACTTGCATGATTAAATAATTCAATTAATCCAAGATCTGAGTTTTGCTCGTGGATATGCATTCTAATATCCTCAATTAATTCTATAAGCACCAAATAATGAGTTAAGAAAGGGATTAAGAGAGGTTTGAATGGTTTATGCATGAAAAATGCAAGTGCTGAACTTGGTTTTGTGACATGGAAAAATGCCCAACTTGCCTTCTTCGATTCTCCGTAACCACACAGGTTAAGAAAATGCTCTTGTAATTTTTAAATATCCCCAGAAATGATCTACAACTTTCATGTTTTACACAAGTTCAAATTCCAAATGGAACTATGTCAAAATTTCTTGTGAAGATTCTCGCAAAAGTTGACTTACAAGCCAAGAAACATGAAAATTTTCTAAGTGTTGAAATTCTTCACAACTTACTGAGCTTATAACTCAAAATCTATGTATCTTTGGAACTCAACCCCATAGGAAAGTTTTTTAGTATTTCTTGAGATCTTTCCAACAAGCTTTGAACCACTCAATTCCTATGCGTGGTTAGGAAGTTATGGTCGTTTAAAGTTGTCTTAAAATTAGGGATTTCCATGAACCCTAGTTTCTTGATTTGCAAGTTATCCATCAACCCTTGATTAAATCTCCACCAAACTCACTAATTACGCATAAAATGATGTTGGGACTTGCTTGCTTAAATTTTGGGTCAAAACCCTAAAAGTCAAAGAGTTGACCTTCCAAATAGACAAACTGAACGACTGAAATCTTCAGGATCGACCCTCAGTGTGATGGGTTCTTTGAGCCTCTCAAACTTCTTGGTGAGACTTTAATAAGTCATAGGGATGTCATGGATCATGGTTCAAGCTTTGGAAACCTCATAAGATAATAAGTCAAACCTCAGTTGACTTTCTCCACTGAAAACCCTAATCAGGGTGCTGCACTGCCCTGCTCCTGTTCTTTTGGTACCAACCTTAAATAGCACTTTATTCTTGGAAAGATGTGAGTCTATTGATGACATGAAGACTTTATTTTTAGAAGATCAATCCAAAACCTTGACTGATCAGTTCACATGATCGTTGATTCTGACAGTGTAAAACCCTGATTCATCTGCATCTTGACAAAGATCAACTTGAAAAAGGTTAAGGTTAGGCAACACATGCTTGATGCTCCTAGAGTGATGATGGAATCTAGGGGTAAAAATTTGGGTTACGACAGTGTGATTTGCAACCATAGTGATTTGGTAGTGCGGACCTTTGATGGATCTAAAAGGTTTGTATTCGGTGAGGTGGTTTTGCCTATTCAAGTTGGGCCGGAAGTTTTTGAAACAACCTTCTACATCATGGATATTCATCCTGCCTACAGCTGTTTGTTGGGCCATCCCTGGATCCATTTTGCTGGAGCAGTTACTCCAACTCTACATCAGAAGCTCAAGTACATGGTTAAAGAGAGGGTTGTTACTGTCTACGGAGAAGAAGACATTATGGTTAGCCACTTGTCATCATTTAAGTATGTTGAGGTTGATGGGGAGATATGCGAGACCCTTTGTCAAGCTTTCGAAGAAATTCATATTTAGAAGGAGCCTCCCGTGGAGGATAAAAGGCCTGAGGTTTCGATGTCTTCTTTTAAAGAAGCACGTGTTGTGGTTGAGGCTGGAAGTTCCCAAGGTTGAGGCTAGGTTCTTGAAGTGTCGATGAAGAATGATAAGTTTGGACTAGGTTATAAGATGTCGCAAGCTCTGCCGAGATTCAAGAGTCCTGTCAAGTTCACAAGCGTCGGAGTCATTTTTTATCAGATTCATACAATAGGGGAAGACGAGGTCGATAGTGACTGTGACATGGATAGTTGGATCTGCCCCTGCATCCCAGGCCAAGATTTGTGCAACTGGTCTTCCGAGGAAGTCATCCTTGTCACTCGCGAAGAGTAATTTTTCTGGTTTTTACATATGTCAAGTCATGCGCTCTGCCCAAGGCGTAGTGACTCATTTGTAGGGCCACATGTGTTTTACTTTCAATGTTATCATGAATAAAGGACGATTTACATTCAAATGTTGTGCTCCCTATTTTTCCTTTTACTTTTTGCATCTTTAAAAATGGAAATGTGTTTTTGTTTTGTTTTGTTCATCTTTGCATCCTTAATAAAACATAAAATATCGCTCATGCATATCCACTCCCTCTGATTCCATCAATAATGATTCAGCTATGATTCGATATGACTTTAACAATCATTTTTACCATGCTGAATATGAGACTGATGAAGACAGTGAACTTCTTGAGAGGGTTGATATGAAAGTGACTGCTATTGAAGAAACTCAAGACCTAAGTAGTATAAAGGTTGATGAACTCATTGGTTCCCTATAAACCTTTCAGATATCCATCAATGACAGGTTAGAAAATAATAACAAAGGTACAACCTTTGTATCCAACACTAAGGAAGTTGGAAGTCGAGGTGAAAAAGAAGAGAGCTTGACAGATGATATCTCTCTTCTTAGGAAAAAAATTTAAGAATTCCTTGAAATATCTGAACAGAAAGGGGAGGAAAATTCTCAAGACAAGAGGTAAAACACCATTCCCTAGAACAAAGACAAGAATGAAGAAGAACCCAATAATGGGAAGGGTACTTATGCTTTGAATGTCGAGGCTATGGATATATTAGATCATAATTCCTTAACTTTCTAATGAGAGAGAAAAAAAGATTAAATATCACTTGGTCAGACTCTGAGAGTGAATGTGAGGAAGATGTTACCAATATTGTGATGGCATATCTTGAAAGATATGAGTCTAAAGATGAGTTCAGTTCTGAACAACTAACTAAAGAATAACTTTTTGAAACATACAGGCGTATACTCACAAAGTAGCAAGAGTCGTGCTTAACTGCAGTAAACTAGAAGAAAATCATAGATACATTTCAAAAGGAATCAGAAGAGTGTGAATATTGTCTCTACACGAAAAAGTCAGCGAAGACACAAAGTCGCCATCAATTTTTATTTATCCCAAAAGGAAAGGGAAAATATCAAGAAAACATTAAGAGAAAGGATAAGAGGGTCTCGCGACCAATATAATGGGTTCGGAAGCCCATTATGCAAAGGGAATATATTAACACCCCTCACATCCATCGTACTCGATGGGAAGAATTAGTTTGTGTTATGTGTAATGATGTTGCTAAGGTATTATGCTTTCTAAGAATGCTTCAAAAGGAAAATAAAAAAAGGTTTAGAAATATAGTGCTCGCCAAGGATTGAGGACGTCGTGCCTAAGTACCCTCATGGTGCAATGAGAAAGTCAGAGCGTCATAGTTTGCGAACTAAAGGTGAAAAGAGAATAATATTGTGAAAGAAGGTAGCTTGCCAAAATCTTGTAATCTCGTGCCTACGTATCTTCATTGACCAATGAAGAATAAAAGCGTTTGTAGTTCATGGGACTAAGGGTGAGAAAAGGTCTCGATCGCACAGGGGCGAGAGAAAAACGCTCAGTTAATTGTTAGTGAGTCATGGCGAGATTTTCACGGTGAGAAAATGGAAGTCATTAAGTGAAGTTGGAGTTGAGTTTCACATAGATGCAAAAGGTGAGTAAATATGGAAGGTGAAGAAAGGTGAGTTTATGTATTGTAGGTGGTGGTATTTGGTTTGTGAAGAAGAGGTATTCATGTTTTTTCTGAAGGAATTTTCTCCCTTTTTATTACTTCATTTTCAGTTGTGATGAGAGATTTTAAGTTGGTTTAGGGGATGTTACCACATGAAGTAAAGATGGAAAGAATGAGTTGATTTATAATTTTGTGATGAAAAATGCCATGGATGGTGCAAGGTTTTTGTTTACATGATTGAGGTTTTGGATAGTATGAGGTGATGATTATGGTGGTAGGAAGTATACTGAAATGTTAGGGATGTTATGGTTGAAGATTTAGTGTAGAAAAATGTTAAGTTTATGAATTTTTTTTTTTGTGTGATGAAAAGGAGGTTTGGTGATGATAGAAAAAAAAATCCTGAAGATGGGGTTATGTGTGTGCTTTTTTACTCTCCTTCTCATGCTATGTACACTAAAATATTAAGGTTTATTTTAAAAGAAGTAAAACAACAAAATAACTTTTTAAACCTTGCTAACTAAGTATTTCTTAAAATTGATAAAGAACAAAAATTTAATACTATTATAATAAAGAAAATGACAAAATAAAAATAAAATATTTAAAATAAATACTAAATTTAAATCTGATTAAACTATTAAATAAAATGATACAAAATAAAAAAAGAACTTTTTAAAACTTAATTGACAAGTGTTACTTAAAATGGAAAACAAAATTTTAAATAATATAAAAAGAAAATAATAAATAAAATAAAAATAATATATTTAAAATTAAATTAAAATTTTAAAAATTGATTAATTCAAATGGTTAGTTGTTGCGGTTAGAATATGATATCAAATTATTAATTAATTTGAATCGCATCTTTAGTTCACAACCGCTCTTTGATTTATCCGAAGGAAAAGGTCAAAAGAGGAAAACCTAATTTTGCATCGTAAAGACAATGCGGGGAGAGACCTAGGTAAGGGGTTGATTAAGCTTAGGGAAGGTATTAGCACCCTAAACTTCTGTAGTACTCTACAGGAACCTTTTGTTTATTGTATGCTTTTTTATTTTATTTTATTATCTGTTTGAAATATATTGCTAAAGGGATAGAGTGACCTAAAGACCTAAGGGTTAGTCCTAAGTTTACTCGGCAAGACGTCGCATCTTGTGCCTACATATTCTGATGGGAATGGAATCAGAGTAATTGTAGTTCCCCTCGAAAGGGAGGTTAGAAACGTCTTAACTGTGGTCAAGATTTCATTGGGGAGTAAGCGTTCATAGGGAAGCGCCTACGTGGAGTCTTGAAACTCCTATTTCTACGTTCAAATTGTTAATTGAAATTAGGGTTAAATTAAATATTCCACGGCGGGAAACCCTAAAACAGAGTATGACGACTCTTTGACCTAATGCTAGGGTAAAGGGTATTTTCGTCCACGGCGGGACACCTAGGCGATTAGGGTTTTGAAATGGTCAAACGTTAGGGTTATTGACTCGGCGGTCAAACGGCTAGACCTAATCCTTCGGAAGGAACATAACGCTAAATCATGCAAAACATGGCAAAATATTATATGGCAGAAATAAAGTGCGGAAAGTAAAGAAAGTGTCGCGACGATCACTCACGTAAATTACAAATCCCCAAAAAATACAAAATAAAATAAACCGCGACCATGGCCTTGCATAAATTACATCCATGGAACAAATTACAAATATGATAACGAAATATTTAATTAATAATAATCGGAGACTGACTAAAACCTAGCGGAAAACAAATAGAGAAGGTTAGTGGAAAAAAAGTTAGGCGGAAATCAATGACAAATAATAAAGCAATTAATAATGAAAGAAAGAAAAGGCAATTGGGAAATTTATTATTTTATTAATTTTGAAAAACTTTATTTTTAATTTCTGAAAAAAGAAATTTAATCTTAATTTTGAAACAATGGTTTTTAATAAAAATGTTTTAGTTTTAATTTTTTTAAAAAGGATTCAATTTAAATTTTTTTGAAAAAATAAGTTTTAGTTTTAATTTTTTTTATTATAAGAACAGAGTTTTAAAACAAGGTTTAACTAGCAAATATTTTTTAATTAAACTAACCATTTATTATGACATAATTACAATTTAAAGAAAATCAGAATAATAATAATAATAATATTAATAAGAAAAATATAAAATATAAAAAAATAAAAGGGGAAAAGTAGGCTTCACGCTGAAGCATTTCAATCTTTAGGTTTTTAGAAACCCCATCTTCTTCTTCTTCACGGTGGCGGCGTCGTTGCAGCTCCTTTGAGCTTTGCTCCATTCTTGCATGGCCGGAAACTATTTCTCTCCTTCTTCTTCGGTTTGTTCCACCTGAAAACAACAGAAAAACTTTGTTATTGACAAAAAGAACTGCTCACCTCGTTCGGGGTTCGAAGCGGTTCGCGGTGGTTTTGCGCCGTTTGGTGGATTTGCTGACACTTTCCTCTTCTGATAAGTCGTGAGAACGGCCGCCGTTTTTTCCTTTTGTATGCTCTCCCCTTTTTCTCAAATGCAACTCATGTTTATATAGGTAACAAATTAGGGTTAACTCTAACCTAATGCCTATTTTAAAGCCCAACTTAAATAATTAGTCAACTAAAAAAAACAAACTAAAACAAACTTAAAAGAATAAAATCTTTTCTAATATTTTTAATTTTATGATTTTTGGATGTTTTTATGAAAAATATGGAAAAAGTGAAAAAATAATATTTTTTAAAAAATAATTTAAATAAAATACGAAAATAATAATTAAATAATAAAAAAACTATTTTTGTTATTTTTTTATGAAAATAGAAAAGTTAGAATAAAAATAAAAGAAACAAAACAAAAAGTGAAGAAGGTGGGATTCGAACTCTCGACCTCTCACACTCACAACTACTTACACACTGTCTCTTGCCAATTGTGCCATTTTATTCATTCGAAATAAAGTGGCACTAGAAACTATGTAAAGGTAGGACAAATTTGGGGTGCAACAGATGCCCCTATTTAAATAGCTTCACCGGATGATTTGAGCAGCGGAGACTCGAGAAATCGCGGTGAAAGGGATTTAAATACAGATAACCGAAAATTTGGCCCCTAGATGCAGTGATATGTGTAACAGCCCAAATTTCATTAAATAATTAATTGTAGTAATTAATTGATTTAGTGGGATTTTATTTAATGTTGGAATTAATTTTTATTAATTGGAATTAATAGAGAATTGAAAGGAAAATGAAGGAAATATATAAGAGAGAAAGAAAAGAAAAGAAAGATAGAAAACATTTGGAAAGAAAGAGGAAAGAAGAAGAAAGGAGAGAAAGAGAAGAGAAGAAGAGGAAAAGTGGAAATCATCAAGAACCAACATCAAAGCTCCGATTAATCGAGGTAAGGGTGAGAAATGTTTCTATTTGATCATTGTATGATGTTATGTATGTTGGGTTAGGGTTTTGGTAGAGTTTCCATCACTTTCCATTTAGGGCAAAATGTTGGATAATCGGTAGATTGATGATTTAATCGGTTGAAAATGAGTAATAATGCCGTAGAATAGTCGGGTAACATGTATTGATGTTGTTTGTACTGATTTTGTTGTGTGAGAAGTTGGATGATGGTGGATTATGGAGGAGGAACAGAATAGGGTTCTGTTCTGCGCAGGTTCGCTGGCTCTCGCCAGGCGAGCAAAGGCGAAGCTTCGCCAGGCGAAGCCTAGCGAATGTTGGCGAATAATTATATTTAAGTCCCAGTGGACTTCGCTGGTGGGTTCGCCAGGCGAAGTTGGGTAGCGAAGGTTCGCCCAGCGAAGGTGCTGGCGAATGGTGGCGAATGAAGTCAGTAGCTACTGACTTGGGCTCGCTGGGAAGTCTCGCCAAGCGAAGCCTAGCGAGTGTTCGCTGAGGGAGTTCGCCAGGCAAAGGCCAGGCGAAGGTTCGCTGCGAGGGTTCGCCAGGCGAATGAAGGCGAATGTGACAGCATTTTTCTTTTGCTGTGTTGCTCATGTGGTGAGTGTTTGATTGATTCACATAGGTTAATACCTCTATGATATGATATAGATATGATCTATTGCGATGATGTGTGTTGTGGGTAGCCTACGGGCGTGAATCCTAGTTGATGTGCGATGCGTGTTAATGGTGATAAATAGAAATACATGTGAACATAATAAGTGATTATGTGTGTATTATTTAATGAATTTGCGAATGCTTGATGTGTATACAATTATGTAATGAGTATGCATGAGAATATTTTGAATATGTGTGCATAACTTATAATTGTATGATTGGTATTGTAATGAGAATACCTTGATTGTTGTGATAATTAGAGATACATGGGAATACAATGAGAAATGTATGTGTATCGTCTAATGAATTGTGAGTGCATAGATGTATGCGATTGTGGTGTGAATGCATGGGAACATATGTGATATGTGTGCATTGTTGTTGAATATGATGATGTGTGAAATGAATACATTGATAAATGTTTGATATATGTTGTATGTGCAATCATGATGAAATTCTCGAAGGGGTGAATTATTCGAATGCATGAGATTAAGATGTCGGTCTTAAGTGCATTTGTTGTGGTTGATTGTACATGCATCATTTAGTCAAGAGGCAATGTCTGTTAGTTTCGTGGAAACTAGTGGCTTGTCCCAAACCTAGAAGTGTGGGTTTGAAGGCTTAGAGGACGGGCCTTTGTGGTTATCGGTCTAGAAGTGTGGACCCGGTTTAATGTAAAAACCGAAAAAAGATAACGGGTTATCGGTCTAGAAGTGTGGACCCGGTTTAATGTAAAAACTGAAAAAAGATAACGAGAGTCGGTACCGCATTGCATGAGTTGCATTAAGTTGTTGAGTCACATTGATATATGACATATGCATGAAGTGATGCTTATGTGTGAATGATGAGATTGTGGAAATTGTAAGTGTATACATAATGTGGGAATGCTTTGTGAATATCCATGTTTGTCTATATATATGTGTGGTAAATATATATGACTAAGAGAATGAAGTGTGGTGAGAAATGTGAATATGTGTTACATGATTACCTATATATATATATATATATATATATATATATATATATATATATATATATATATATAATCTCATGCTTTGATTATTATGGTTATATTTCTCACCCTTCTGCTGTTTTATAATGCTCTATGAGGCATTGCAGATTAGGATGCTGGAGTCCTTTTGTGAAGATTAGTCTTCATTCTTTTGAGTCGGCTGCTCTGATATGTAACACCGGGTAGTTAGACTAGTATAGTCATTCTTTTGTGATACATTGCGATGTGTCAGCTTACGTGGTTTTGTAAATCTAACTGAATATGATATATTAATTTGGATAGCTTATGTGTACGTGGATTAATATTTTGAAAACGATCAAATGATTTTATCTTCCGCTTAAATTGAAAATGTTACATATTTTATGGAGCAAAAATGTTAAAGAGTTTGTTGGTGAAATTGTGGCATTCTTCTTTTATACCTTATTCTAAAACTTTTACTCTGATGAATTTGTATATGCTTAATTGTTTTATATGCATTTATTTGGGGTATAGAAGGGGGTGTTACAATAGTGGTATCAGAGCAGGTCGGTCCGTCCGGCCAAGTTGTTAGAGTGTTTTTCCCTGTGTGTTATTGATATGCGTGTGTTGCATTATCAATATGGGTTGTTCTTACGTGGTTCTGTGGTTGGAATTAGTAAGATGGTTGCAGGAAGGAACGACGAAGCGATTGCGGAGGCATTGACGAGATTGGCGGGGGCAATTGGGCAGAATCCTCCGGCCAATGTGAATGTGAGGAATCATGCTGATGATGGATTCCGTGCTTTGGGGAAATTCCAAAAGAATAACCCTCCGGTATTCAAGGGAACTCATGAACCGGACAAGGCACAAATTTGGTTGAAAGCTGTGGAAAAGATTTTTCGAGTTATGAATTGCTCGGATGCACAGAAGGTGCAGTTTGGGACTCATATGCTCGAAGAAGAAGCTGAAGATTGGTGGGGTAATACTCGCCAAATATTTGAGGAAGATGATATGGTGATTACGTGGGGTTTGTTTAGAGAAACCTTTCTGGAGAAGTATTTTCCAGAGGATGTGCGGGGGAAGAAAGAGATCGAATTTCTTGAGTTGAAGCAAGGTAATTCGACGGTTGCTGAGTATGCGGCGAAATTTGAGGAGTTGATCAAATTTTGTCCTCACTATAATACTGGTAATGCTGAGAGGTCTAAGTGCCTCAAGTTTGTGAACGGTTTGAGACCCGAGATTAGACAAGCTATTGGATATCAGGAAATCAGGCGGTTTTCTGAGTTGGTTAACAAGAGCAGAATTTATGACGAAGACAGTAGGGCTAGGTCCAGCCACTACAAGAGTCTAAGTGACAAGAAAGGAAAGGGACAATTCAGAGGAAAACCTTACGTAACTCCTGCTGATAAGGGGAAACAAAAGGTTGGTTTTGGCAAGAAGCCAAGTGGGGGAGTTTCTACCCCGGTTAGGTGTTACACTTATTGTGAAGCGGGGCATCGTGCTCCGGAGTGCAAAAGTGTTGAACCGAGGTGTTTTAAGTGTGGCAAGCCAGGCCACAAGGCTCTAGAGTGTAGAAGCGGTGCGGGTGTTACTTGCTATAACTGTGGTGAGCGAGGGCACATCAGTACCAAGTGCGATAAGCCGAAGAAGAATCAAGGGAGCGGGAAAGTGTTCGCTCTATCTGGATCTGAGACTGCTAGCGACGATCGATTGATCCGAGGTACGTGCTTCATTAATGGTACACCTTTGATCGCTATAATTGATACTGGAGCTACGCATTCTTTTATTTCTTTGGATTGTGTTAGAAAGTTGAATCTTGAGTTGTCTGTGATTGGTGGCGGTATGGTTATTGATACTCCTGCTATGGGTTCGGTAACTACACCGTATGTTTGCTTGAATTGCCCGTTGAGTATTTTCGGTAGAGATTTTGGGATTGATTTAGTGTGTCTTCATTTAGATCAACTGGATGTCATTCTTGGAATGAATTGGTTAAAATTCAATCGTGTGTATATTAACTGTTTTGACAAAACGGTTATTTTTCCCGACTCGGATGTTGAAAGGGAATTGTTTATGACGAGGAAACAAGTGAAGGAATCGGTACAAGATGGGGCTAAGGTATTTATGCTTATGGCAACTTTGAGGACTAGTGAAAGTGAAGAGATTGATGCTGTGCCCATTGTTAGATATTTTTCGGAAGTATTCCCTGAAGAGATAAAGGATTTACCGCCGGAGCGAGAAGTGGAGTTTTCGATAGATTTGATTCCTGGAACTAGTCCGATATCGATGGCTCCATATCGTATGTCGGCCTCGGAGTTAAAAGAGTTGAAGAGTCAACTTGAGGATTTGCTTGAAAAGAGGTTTATTCGTCCGAGCGTGTCACCGTGGGGTGCACCGGTGTTGTTGGTTAAGAAGAAAAAGGGTTCTATGAGGCTCTGTGTGGATTACAGACAGTTGAACAAGGTGACTATTAAGAATAAGTATCCACTTCCAAGGATTGATGACCTGATGGATCAGTTGGTTGGTGCAAGCGTGTTCAGCAAGATTGATTTGAGATCTGGGTATCATCAGATCCGCGTGAAAGCTGAGGATATTCAGAAGACGGCCTTTCGGACGAGGTATGGACACTATGAGTATTCCGTGATGCCATTTGGTGTGACTAATGCACCAGGTGTATTTATGGAGTACATGAATAGGATTTTCCATCCTTATTTGGATAAGTTTGTGGTGGTGTTTATCGACGACATCTTGGTTTATTCGAAGAGCGAAGGAGAGCATGCCGAGCATCTGAAGATTGTGTTATCTGTGTTGAGAGAGAAGCAGTTGTTCGCGAAGCTTTCTAAGTGTGAATTTTGGTTGAAGGAAGTTAGTTTCCTTGGTCATGTGATTTCTGGTAGTGGTATTGCGGTCGATCCGTCGAAGGTTGAAGCGGTGTCGCAATGGGAGACTCCGAAGTCAGTTTTTGAGATTAGAAGTTTCCTTGGTTTAGCCGGTTATTATCGTAAGTTTATTGAAGGATTTGCTAAGTTATCGTTGCCGTTGACACAGTTGACTAGGAAAGGTCAAGCCTTTGTTTGGGACGCCAAGTGTGAAGCGAGTTTTCAAGAACTTAAGCGAAGGTTGACGACAGCTCCTGTTTTGATTCTGCCAAATCCAGGAGAACCATTCGTTGTGTATTGTGATGCTTCTTTGATGGGTTTAGGAGGTGTGTTGATGCAGAATAACCAAGTTGTAGCTTATGCTTTGAGGCAACTCAAAGTGCATGAGAAGAATTATCCGACGCATGACTTAGAGTTGGCCGCCGTTGTGTTCGTGTTGAAACTTTGGAGGCATTATCTGTTTGGTGCAAGATTTGAAGTGTTTAGTGACCACAAGAGTTTGAAGTATCTTTTTGATCAAAAGGAATTGAATGCAAGACAAAGAAGATGGCTTGAACTTTTGAAGGATTATGATTTTGGCTTGAACTACCATCCGGGTAAAGCGAATGTAGTAGCGGATGCCTTGAGTCGGAAATCATTGCATATGTCGGCATTGATGGTGAAAGAGTTAGAATTGATTGAGCAATTTCGAGATTTGAGTTTGGTATGTGAGAGGAATCCTTTTGGATTTAAGTTGGGTATGTTAAAGCTTACAAGTGGTATTTTGGACGAAATTCGAGAAGGACAGAAATCGGATTTGAGCTTAGCTGATCGGTTGACTTTAATCAACCAAGGCCGAGCTGGTGATTTTCGGATTGATGAGAATGGTATTATGAGATGTCGGGATCGAGTTTGTATTCCAAATGTTGTTGAGCTGAAAAAGAGTATCCTTGAAGAAGGACATCGTAGCGGATTGAGTATTCATCCGGGTGCTACTAAGATGTATCAGGATTTGAGAAAAGTATTTTGGTGGCCTAGTATGAAGAAGGATATCGCGGAATTTGTATATTCTTGTTTGACTTGCCAGAAGTCAAAGATTGAGCATCAGAAGCCATCGGGTTTGATGAAGCCGTTGTTTATTCTTGAGTGGAAATGGGATAGTATCTCCATGGATTTTGTATCGGGTTTGCCGAGGACGCCGAGTAATTTTGAGGCTATTTGGGTTATCGTGGATAGGTTGACTAAATCTGCTCACTTTATTCCTATGCGTATGGATTACCCTTTGGAGAAGTTGGCTAAGCTGTATATTGAGAGGATTGTGTGTCTGCATGGTATTCCGTTAAGTATTGTTTCGGATAGAGATCTGCGGTTTACTTCGAGATTTTGGGAGAGCCTGCAGAGTGCCTTGGGTACTAAGTTGCGTTTGAGTTCAGCTTATCATCCTCAAACTGATGGTCAGACAGAGAGGACGATTCAGTCGCTTGAAGATCTTTTGAGAGCTTGTGTATTGGAAAAAGGAGGGGCTTGGGATAGCTACTTGCCTTTGATTGAGTTTACCTACAACAACAGTTTCCATTCGAGTATTGGTATGGCACCATTTGAGGCGTTGTATGGTAGGCGGTGTAGGACACCATTGTGTTGGTTCGAGTCCGGAGAGAGTTCTGTTGTTGGACCCGAGTTAGTTCAACAGACTACTGATAAGATCAAGATGATTCAAGAGAAGATGAGAATTACTCAGAGTCGTCAGAAGAGTTATTATGACAAGAGGAGGAAGGCACTTGAATTTCAAGAGGGAGATCATGTGTTTCTTCGAGTCACTCCGATGACAAGTGTTGGTAGGGCACTGAAGTCGCGCAAGTTGTCGCCGCGTTTCATTGGTCCTTATCAGATTTTGCAAAGGATAGGAGAAGTGGCCTATCGTGTGGCTTTACCACCGTCGCTTGCTAATCTTCACGAGGTGTTCCATGTATCTCAGTTGAGGAAATACATTGCGGATCCGTCTCATGTAGTCCAAATAGATGATGTACATGTGAGAGATAACCTGACTGTTGAGACATCACCTATGCGGATAGAGGATCGGAAATTGAAGCAGCTTCGAGGTAAAGAGATTGCTTTAGTGAAGGTCGCTTGGGGAGGACCGGCTGGTGGAAATGTTACTTGGGAGCTTGAGAGTCGGATGAAAGAGTCTTATCCAGAGCTGTTTGAATCAGGTAACATTTTCGAGGACGAAAATTCCTAAAGTGGGGGAGAGTTGTAACAGCCCAAATTTCATTAAATAATTAATTGTAGTAATTAATTGATTTAGTGGGATTTTATTTAATGTTGGAATTAATTTTTATTAATTGGAATTAATAGAGAATTGAAAGGAAAATGAAGGAAATATATAAGAGAGAAAGAAAAGAAAAGAAAGATAGAAAACATTTGGAAAGAAAGAGGAAAGAAGAAGAAAGGAGAGAAAGAGAAGAGAAGAAGAGGAAAAGTGGAAATCATCAAGAACCAACATCAAAGCTCCGATTAATCGAGGTAAGGGTGAGAAATGTTTCTATTTGATCATTGTATAATGTTATGTATGTTGGGTTAGGGTTTTGGTAGAGATTCCATCACTTTCCATTTAGGGCAAAATGTTGGATAATCGGTAGATTGATGATTTAATCGGTTGAAAATGAGTAATAATGCCGTAGAATAGTCGGGTAACATGTATTGATGTTGTTTGTACTGATTTTGTTGTGTGAGAAGTTGGATGATGGTGGATTGTGGAGGAGGAACAGAATAGGGTTCTGTTCTGCGCAGGTTCGCTGGCTCTCGCCAGGCGAGCGAAGGCGAAGCTTCGCCAGGCGAAGCCTAGCGAATGTTGGCGAATAATTATATTTAAGTCCCAGTGGACTTCGCTGGTGGGTTCGCCAGGCGAAGTTGGGTAGCAAAGGTTTGCCCAGCGAAGGTGCTGGCGAATGGTGGCGAATGAAGTCAGTAGCTACTGACTTGGGCTCGCTGGGAAGTCTCGCCAGGCGAAGCCTAGCGAGTGTTCGCTGAGGGAGTTCGCCAGGCGAAGGCCAGGCGAAGGTTCGCTGCGAGGGTTCGCCAGGCGAATGAAGGCGAATGTGACAGCATTTTTCTTTTGCTGTGTTGCTCATGTGGTGAGTGTTTGATTGATTCACATAGGTTAATACCTCTATGATATGATATAGATATGATCTATTGTGATGATGTGTGTTGTGGGTAGCCTACGGGCGTGAATCCTAGTTGATGTGCGATGCGTGTTAATCGTGATAAATAGAAATACATGTGAACATAATAAGTGATTATGTGTGTATTATTTAATGAATTTGCGAATGCTTGATGTGTATACAATTATGTAATGAGTATGCATGAGAATATTTTGAATATGTGTGCATAACTTATAATTGTATGATTGGTATTGTAATGAGAATACCTTGATTGTTGTGATAATTAGAGATACATGGGAATACAATGAGAAATGTATGTGTATCGTCTAATGAATTGTGAGTGCATAGATGTATGCGATTGTGGTGTGAATGCATGGGAACATATGTGATATGTGTGCATTGTTGTTGAATATGATGATGTGTGAAATGAATACATTGATAAATGTTTGATATATGTTGTATGTGCAATCATGATGAAATACTCGAAGGGGTGAATTATTCGAATGCATGAGATTAAGATGTCGGTCTTAAGTGCATTTGTTGTGGTTGATTGTACATGCATCATTTAGTCAAGAGGCAATGTCTGTTAGTTTCGTGGAAACTAGTGGCTTGTCCCAAACCTAGAAGTGTGGGTTTGAAGGCTTAGAGGACGGGCCTTTGTGGTTATCGGTCTAGAAGTGTGGACCCGGTTTAATGTAAAAACCGAAAAAAGATAACGGGTTATCGGTCTAGAAGTGTGGACCCGGTTTAATGTAAAAACCGAAAAAAGATAACGAGAATCGGTACCGCATTGCATGAGTTGCATTGAGTTGTTGAGTCACATTGATATATGACATATGCATGAAGTGATGCTTATGTGTGAATGATGAGATTGTGGAAATTGTAAGTGTATACATAATGTGGGAATGCTTTGTGAATATCCATGTTTGTCTATATATATGTGTGGTAAATATATATGACTAAGAGAATGAAGTGTGGTGAGAAATGTGAATATGTGTTACATGATTACCTATATATATATAATCTCATGCTTTGATTATTATGGTTATATTTCTCACCCTTCTGCTGTTTTATAATGCTCTATGAGGCATTGCAGATTAGGATGTTGGAGTCCTTTTGTGAAGATTAGTCTTCATTCTTTTGAGTCGGCTGCTCTGATATGTAACACCGGGTAGTTAGACTAGTATAGTCATTCTTTTGTGATACATTGCGATGTGTCAGCTTACGTGGTTTTGTAAATCTAACTGAATATGATATATTAATTTGGATAGCTTATGTGTACGTGGATTAATATTTTGAAAACGATCAAATGATTTTATCTTCCGCTTAAATTGAAAATGTTACATATTTTATGGAGCAAAAATGTTAAAGAGTTTGTTGGTGAAATTGTGGCATTCTTCTTTTATACCTTATTCTAAAACTTTTACTCTGATGAATTTGTATATGCTTAATTGTTTTATATGCATTTATTTGGGGTATAGAAGGGGGTGTTACAATATGCAATGATATGGACAAAATAACACGAACTATAATGCTGACAATGCCATGAATCTAATATGATGCGTATGATGAAAATGAAAAAATGCACGGATGCAGACGAAACAACGTCACAGGGGACGACGCAACGAGGAAATGCACTGGGGAAGAAGACACGCGGTGGTGACAAGGTAACATAGGATCCACACGGAGACAGGACCAGGTAAACGACAGACGCTAGAGTTTTCGGGACATTCCTTGAAGAATCGAGCGGGATCTTCAGGACTCACCGGAAAACATATAGGGAGAGACAAACATCAGAACATTTCGGAAGAACGTCGAAAAGGAGACACGTCGTATCTGGAAGAACGTCAGATAGACATGACACGAAATAGTCGATGGGTGCCAAGTAAACTGGACTTTGTCCACAAGGTAAGACGCGGATAAAACACGACCTCGGGGAGAAAAATGCAAATGGGGATAAAACACCCATGCTGCCAAGTAACGAAATTCGTCCACAAGGTAAGACGCGGATAAAACACGACCTCGGGGAGAAAAATGCAAATGGGGATAAAGCACCCATGATGCCAAGTAAATAAATTCGTCCACAAGGTAAGACGCGGATAAAACACGACCTCGGGGAGAAAAACGCAAATGAGGATAAAGCACCCATGATGCCAAGTAGATTGGAATTCGTCCACAAGGTAAGACGCGGGTAAAACACGACCTCGGGAGAAAAAGCAAATGGGGATAAAACACCCATGATGCCAGGTAAATTGGACTTTGTCTACGAGGTAAGACGCGAGTAAAACACGACCTCGGGAGAAGAAAGCAAATGGGGATAAAACACCCATGATGCCAGGTAAATTAGACTTCGTCCAGAGGTAAGACGCGAGTAAAACACGACCTCGGGAGAAAAAGCAAATGGGGATAAAACACCCATGATGTGCATATGTATATGAATTATGCTATGATATATGATCACATGCAAATGCAGATGTCGATGACAAGGCTCGACTCTGTTGGTGAGATGACAAAATTGGAAGGCTGATTCCTCAACCTGATGGAAAATTGTGATCTAAACGCAGCGGAAAACAAAAAATTTCCTTTAGTGATCCTTACGAATGAGCATGGTCAGTGATAGAATCGTTACCTCTTTGTGGCGATTCAGATCTTTGATGCAGCGATCACAAGCGTTGATGAAGTGCAACGCCTCTACTCAGTCCACACGAACAGCTTCCGGTCACAGTGCTAGCTGCTTGCGAACGGAATTATTTGAGTGAGAAAAGAGAATCAAAAACGAAATTGCATCAACTGAAAGCTTCATCACAAGGGTTCCTTTTATAGACTCTCTTGTGGGCTGCGGGCTAAAAACCCAATTCACATGATCCATAATAATATTATATATTATTATAATAACTATTATTATAATAAATATATTTATTTTATTATTATTTTATAACCATTATAAAATAACAATAATTATTATTATATTATCCGAATTTCTATTTTTCACTTAAGTGCACCGTACCTTACGGCGTTCCTTTGATTTCTCTATCTCTCATCAAACTGTCCTTATGTGTGTGACCCTGTAGGATTTCGTAACGTTGGTAATTATATTAAATTATATATTTAACATAATAAACAGTAAGCGGTATCTAGCAACACATCACTGCTACCCAAGTCACGAAAATGTCATGTGATCTGACAAAACCTTTTTCGTGATAATATATGTATGTACAATTACCTTTTTGCCCCTATGTCTATATTGAACACAAGGCATACTCTGTGTCATCCTTGTCCAGTTCAATATTGGGCCCTTAGACATTTCTCCTGTTATGCAGGATTGGCAAATTCCATCTAGGACACTCATGTCCCTCAGCATGCTTCGTGGAGTGCCCATCAACTGTCTTTATGATCATCCAGTTACGGATAATGTTTGATCAGCAATAAAGCACCCGACTCTACATCTAGGGTCCATAGTGGTTTCAGGTCGAAGGGTGGTAATACACCATTATCACCATGAGAATAACTTATGACACTTTGCATAACATACTATGTAGTATTCTCATAGCAGGTCAATCCGGTATAAATATTACTCCTAATATTTATACCTATGTCAAGACTTGATAACTCTTTATCCATGATCCATGAGATGTGATCATCAGTCTATCTTCATAATAGTCTCAATGCTTTTAATGTTATCCCACTTTGCAATAAAGCTTGACTACGAATATTTTAAGAATAATGTCTTTATGTTTAATGGGATCTCATGATTAAGTCACACTTAACATTTCATTAAACAGACTAACTATTCTAGGGACTTTATTATTCTGAAAGACAAACATAATAAAGAAATGCCTTTTATTATTAAACGAATAATCTGATACAAGTACCAAAAAGTATTGGCCTCTAGAGCTTACACCAACAATCTCCCACTAGCACTAGAGCCAATTAGGCATACCCTTAATACCCATAGATCTAGTATGACCATCATGCTTCTGTTGCGCAAGAGGCTTTGTTAATGGGTCAGCGATATTGTCAAGTGTAGGTACTCTGCATATCTTCACATCTCCCCGATCGATTATCTCTCGAATGAGGTGATAACGCCTAAGTATGTGTTTGGATCGTTGGTGAGATCTAGGCTCCTTAGCTTGTGCGATAGCACCATTGTTATCACAATATAAACCAATGGGATCCACAATGCTAGGGACTATGCCAAGTTCACTAATGAACTTCTTGATCCAAACAGCTTCCTTTGCTGCATTTGAGGCAGCAATATACTCGGCCTCAGTTGTAGAATCAGCAACTGTTTCTTGCTTTGAACTTTTCCAGCTCACAGCGCCACCATTGAGACAGAACACATAACCAGATTGTGATCTAAAATCATCCTTATCTGTCTGGAAGCTAGCATCAGTGTAACCAATTACATCAATCTCTTCCTGACCTCCATATATCAAGAATGAATCCTTAGTCCTTCTCAAGTACTTAAGGATATTCTTGACAGCTACCCAGTGAGCATCACCGGGATCAGATTGGTACCTACTCGTTGCACTTAATGCATACGAGACATCTGGTCGAGTACATAACATGGCATACATGATAGATCCTATTGCAGATGCATATGGAATCTTATTCATGCGATCCCTTTCTTCCTTAGTTGAAGGGGATTGTGTTTTTGATAAACACAAACCATGTTGCATAGGTATGAATCCTTTCTTGGAATCATGCATATTAAAGCGTCTCAACACTTTATCTATGTATGTACTCTGACTTAGGCCAAGCAGTTTTTGTGATCTATCTCTATAGATCCTAATTCCTAATATATAGGCTGCTTCACCTAGGTCTTTCATAGAAAAACAATTCCCTAACCAAGTCTTCACTTGTTGCAAGGTAGGGACATCGTTTCCAATGAGTAATATGTCATCTACATATAATACCAGAAACACGATCATGCTCCCACTAACCTTCTTGTAGACACAAGGTTCATCTTCATTTTTGATGAATCCATATTGTTTTACGGTTTCATCAAAACGAAGATTCCAGCTTCTAGAAGCTTGCTTCAATCCATAGATTGATCGCTGTAACTTGCATATCTTTTGGGCATCTTGTGGTATGTCAAATCCTTCAGGTTGTGTCATGTACACATCCTCAAGAAGATTCCCATTAAGGAAAGCAGTTTTGACATCCATCTGCCATATTTCATAATCATGATATGCAGCGATGGCAAGTAAAATCCGAACAGATTTAAGCATTGCAACTGGTGAAAAGGTTTTATCATAGTCAACCCCATGAATTTGTTTATAGCCTTTTGCAACCAGTCTTGCTTTATAGGTATGTACCTTACCATCCATGTCAATCTTCTTCTTGAAGACCCACTTGCATCCTATAGGGTTAACTCCTATAGGAGGTTCTACCAAGGTCCAAACCTGGTTTGTGTACATGGAATCCATTTCAGATTTCATGGCTTCTATCCACTTCTCAGACTCAGGACCAGTTATGGCCTCTTTGTAGGTCACAGGCTCATCTTGATCCATGAGTAATACATCACCCTGATCACTTATGAGATATCAATATCTCTCAGGTTGGTGACGTATCCTGCTTGACCTACGCTGGTCTTGTTCTACTTGAGCAGGTTGCTCTTCCACAACTACTTGTGTTTCCCGCTCTAGTTCCTCCATAGGTGTTTCAATGTTTTGTGATTCTTGAATTTCTTCAAGCTCTATTTTCCTCCCACTGTTTCCTTTGGAAATAAAATCCCTTTCCAGAAAGACTCCAGTTCGAGCGACAAACACTTTGCCCTCAGAAGGATTGTAGAAGTAATATCCTCTTGTTTCTTTAGGATACCCCACAAATAAGCATTTATCAGATTTGGGCTCAAGCTTGGTTGAAATTTGTCGTTTGACGTAAACTTCGCAACCCCAAATCTTCATGTAAGACATATGTGGTTTCTTACCACTCCATATCTCATATGGTGTCTTATCAACCTTTTTGGATGGAACACGGTTAAGTGTGTAAGCTGCTGTTAATAATGCATGTCCCCAAAAGGAGTTTGGAAGATCGACGTGACTCATCATGGATCGGACCATGTCTAACAAGGTTCGATTTCTTCTCTCAGATACACCATTCCATTGTGGTGTTCCAGGAGGAGTAAGTTGGGATAGAATCCCATACTCTTTTAGATGGTCATCAAATTCTAGGCTTAAATATTCACCGCCTCGATCTGATCGAAGAACTTTAATATTCTTACCTAGTTGGTTTTGTACTTCATTCTTGAATTCCTTGAACTTTTCAAAGGACTCAGATTTGTGTTTCATTAAATACACATATCCGTATCTACTGAAGTCATCAGTAAAAGTGATGAAGTACTGAAAACCTCCTCTGACTGGTATGTTCAGTGGTCCACATACATCAGTATGTATGAGTGACAAAAGATCATTAGCCCTTTCACCTTTTCCTGTGAATGGGGACTTTGTCATCTTTCCAATTAAACAAGATCTGCATGTCTCATATGATTCATAATCAAAAGAGTCCAAGAGTCCATCTTTATGGAGTTTGGAAATGCGTTTCTCATTTATGTGGCCTAATCAACAGTGCCAAAGGTAAGTTGGATTCAACTCATTAGGTTTCAACCTTTTAGTATTAATGTTATAAATTGGCATTTCAAGATCAAGGACATATAGTCCATTATTCATTTTTGCAGTAGCATAGAATATATCATTCAAATAAATGGAGCAACAATTGTTCCTTATTATGAATGAAAAACCAAACTTGTCCAAACAAGAAACGGAAATAATATTCCTGCTAATTGCAGGTACATAATAACAGTTCTCTAACTGAATTATTAAACCACTAGGTAAAGTTAAAACATAAGTTCCTACAGCTAAAGCAGCAACCTTTACTCCATTGCCAACTCGTAGGTCAACTTCACCTTTTGCCAAATCTCTACTCCTTTTTAGCCCCTGCACATTAGTACAAATGTGAGAACCGCATCCAATATCTAATACCCATGATGCAGAAGTAGATAAATTAATTTCAATAACAAAAATACCTGAATTTGAAGTCTCTACTCCATTATTCTTATCTTCCAGGTACTTTGGGCAATTTCTCTTCCAATGTCCGGTCTTACCGCAATGGAAGCAAGTTCCCTCCTTTGCTATTCCTCCACTAGGCTTCAAAACAGGAGGAGTGGGTTTGGGTTTGGCAACTTCCTTGCCTTTCCCTCTACCACCCTGTTTGATGGGCCTCTTGTTCTGTTTCTTTCCATTACTGACCATCAGAATGGATTTCCTTTTTGTCTTCATATTCTGCTCAGCAGTTCTCAACATGCCTAGCAGTTCTGGAAGACTTTTGTCCAAGTCATTCATATTGAAATTCAGGACAAACTGACTGAAGCTCTCTGGCAACGATTGCAAGATTAGATCAATCGCAAGTTCTTTTCCAAGGGGAAACCCTAATCTGTCAAGGTTCTCCACATACCCAATCATCTTGAGTACATGGGGACTTACAGGGGCTCCCTCAGCTAACTTGTTGTTAAAAAGGGACTTTGAAACCTGAAACCTCTCATTTCTTGCTTGCTCTTGATAAAGCATTTTCAGATGTCCGATCATATCGAACGCAAACATGTTCTCATGTTGCTTTTGCAACTCAGAGTTCATGGTAGCAAGCATGAGGCAAGCGTTTCATTGGCATCATCGAAATGCTTCTTATAAGCATCTCTTTCTGCCTTTGGTGCAGAACTAGGAGGTTCCTCCTCAGGAACTGGTGTCTCCAAGACATACAGCTTCTTATCGTGCTTGAGGACAATCCTCAGATTACGGTGCCAATCCAGGAAATTTGTCCCAGACAATTTTTCCTTATCTAGGATGGATCGCAAAATATTGTTCGATGTGTTTGTTGTCATGGTAATCTACAAGAGAAATATGAAAATATAAGTATCATTAAAACAACATATTTAATTAGGCCTTTAATCAAATATGCTCCCACTATTTTATTCAAAACAAATGACCCTCATCATTTGATTCGGAAAATCCCGTTGGAAGACTTTCTAGTGGGTCGAGATCCATGTTTCACTTTGTTTTAAGTCAGCGTTAGGCTGATTACACAAAACTAAGTTATTTAGGTAGGAACTCCTTCCAATTGTATCTCATACAACTCTCGAATATTTTCAATTGGGTGAATAACTCCTTATTCTGATCCATCACATGAATCATTCCCAATTCTTGCTTCTAAACATATATAATCTTATTATAATTTGTTTAGTTAAGTTTGACCCATTGTTTTAGCAATTGGATATTACAATTATCCCATCACACCTTACTAATATAGAACATGCACCTCGCGTAGGCGAAACCTACAATGCTCGATACTAGTCTTGATGAGTGCTAAAAATTGGAAAGCATAAACTTAATATTTAATTTTGAGGGAATTTGTTATTAGTTTGATCTCACCGGCTTAACATGCAAAACGTCTCTCACATGCATCAACATACAATTACATGCATCAACATACATATAAAAAAGATACAATTATGGCCCCTAACGCAATTGTTCTCTCAAGCCAATGAGAGAACCTAAGCTAACCTAATAACGATCTAAGCTTCTCCAAGCATGATCTCCAAGGTTATCCTCCTTTAATATTGAATACTTCCTCTTTTTTTTTCATAACATAATATTACATTACATATAAGAAAACTCGTTTTACATACGAGGGAGTGAGATGAGAAAAGAAGTTACATAAAGAGATTGAGAGAGAGGCACGACACGCAGGCCGTATTCAAAAATCCCAAAACAATAATAAAGGATAAACTAAGGCCATAACTGATCACCACAAATAAATAATAATAAACACACTTTTATTATTAGTTTAAAATTCCGATAATTAAATAAACTAAATTAAATTTCGGCTGATTGATCATACTTGTACTGCCATTAATCCTAATGCAACAATTTCATGCCGTCAAACACAACTCGATTGATAACTCAATATGATAGATCAACATGTCATTGCTTCACCATACTAACGTCGGATTCCGAAGCGAATGAAAATGATGATCTTTCAAAAGAATTACAATCCTTATGTGATTGAATGGATGAAATCAAAACAGTATATCCTATATACCATCTTTGCATCAGAATTTCTTATATCTTATATAAAAGTGATCGATCTAATTGTGTAACCTATGGATGATCAATGTATCGCACAACTTCACCATACTAATGTCGGTTTCTGAAGCATAATCAACATCAATCATCCAAATCGTACACAACAGATGCCAAATTTAATTAATCGTTTATTGTTAAATTCATTCTGTGTTTTAATCGAATCAAATACAGAAAAGACGGAAATTTAACAGCTATCAGATCCATGGTTTCGTAAGTGGCTCTGATACCACTGATGGAAAATTGCGATCTAAACGCAGCGGAAAACAAAAAATTTCCTTTAGTGATCCTTACGAATGAGCATGGTCAGTGATAGAATCGTTACCTCTTTGTGGCGATTCAGATCTTTGATGCAGCGATCACAAGCGTTGATGAAGTGCAACGCCTCTACTCAGTCCACACGAACAACTTCCGGTCACAGTGCTAGCTACTTGCGAACGAAATTATTTGAGTGAGAAAAGAGAATCAAAAACGAAATTGCATCAAGTGAAAGCTTCATCACAAGGGTTCCTTTTATAGACTCTCTTGTGGGCTGCGGGCTAAAAACCCAATTCACATGATCCATAATAATATTATATATTATTATAATAACTATTATTATAATAAATATATTTATTTTATTATTATTTTATAACCATTATAAAATAACAATAATTATTATTATATTATCCGAATTTCTATTTTTCACTTAAGTGCACCGTACCTTACGGTGTTCCTTTGATTTCTCTATCTCTCATCAAACTGTCCTTATGTGTGTGACCCTGTAGGATTTCGTGACGTTGGTAATTATATTAAATTATATATTTAACATAATAAACAGTAAGCGGTATCTAGCAACACATCACTGCTACCCAAGTCACGAAAATGTCATGTGATCTGACAAAACCTTTTTCGTGATAATATATGTTTGTACAATTACCCTTTTGCCCCTATGTTTATATTGAACACAAGGCATACTCTGTGTCATCCTTGTCCAGTTCAATATTGGGCCCTTAGACATTTCTCCTGTTATGCAGGATTGGCAAATTCCATCTAGGATACTCATGTCCCTCAGCATGCTTCGTGGAGTGCCCATCAACTGTCTTTATGATCATCCAGTTACGGATAATGTTTGATTAGCAATAAAGCACCCGACTCTATATCTAGGGTCCATAGTGGTTTCAGGTCGAAGGGTGGTAATACACCATTATCACCATGAGAATAACTTATGACACTTTGCATAACATACTATGTAGTATTCTCATAGCGGGTCAATCCGGTATAAATATTACTCCTAATATTTATACCTATGTCAAGACTTGATAACTCTTTATCCATGATCCATGAGATGTGATCATCAGTCTATCTTCATAATAGTCTCAATGCTTTTAATGTTATCCCACTTTGCAATAAAGCTTGACTACGGATATTTTAAGAATAATGTCTTTATGTTTAATGGGATCTCATGATTAAGTCACACTTAACATTTCATTAAACAGACTAACTATTCTAGGGACTTTATTATTCTGAAAGACAAACATAATAAAGAAATGCCTTTTATTATTAAACGAATAATCCGATACAAGTACCAAAAAGTATTGGCCTCTAGGGCTTACACCAACAATCTCCCACTAGCACTAGAGCCAATTAGGCATACCCTTAATACCCATAGATCTAGTATGACCATCATGCTTCTGTTGCGCAAGATAAAACACGACCTCGGGGAGAAAAACGCAAATGAGGATAAAGCACCCATGATGCCAAGTAGATTGGAATTCGTCCACGAGGTAAGACGCGGGTAAAACACGACCTCGGGAGAAAAAGCAAATGGGGATAAAACACCCATGATGCCAGGTAAATTGGACTTTGTCCACGAGGTAAGACGCGAGTAAAACACGACCTCGGGAGAAGAAAGCAAATGGGGATAAAACACCCATGATGCCAGGTAAATTAGACTTCGTCCAGAGGTAAGACGCGAGTAAAACACGACCTCGGGAGAAAAAGCAAATGGGGATAAAACACCCATGATGTGCATATGTATATGAATTATGCTATGATATATGATCACATGCAAATGCAGATGTCGATGACAAGGCTCGACTCTGTTGGTGAGATGACAAAATTGGAAGGCTGATTCCTCAACCCATACATCATTGTCATTCTATTAAACTGTATCAAGTTGATAGTCCTTATAGGAAGGATGAAAAGCTGCTTGGGGATTTTTCAAGTACACTGCCCTAGATTAGACAAATTGATAATTGCTTCAGCTTATCTGATTCGTGAATAGGATTGTTTTACTGTATCCTCGGAAGGCTTGCCCCAGTATGAGTCTTGAAAATTTTCTGGATAAACCAAATCTGAGAAGATCTTGCCTTGAACCAATCTTGAACTGATTCTTAGACAGGATGTAAGCGGAACATGCCCCTGATAGGATCACTTGACCAAGTTTCTCATTATTTGAAAATTCCTTAGAGGAAAGCCATTTTGCAAACAAAAATATTCATACAAACATGGTAATGCAAAGTTCATGCGACCGTTGAAATCAAAATTATTTTTGAAAAATGAAAAATAAGTCGTTGGTTAGAACACGGTGGTTCAAGACGCTCAAAATTTAAAACAAAAGTGTATTTCCAAAATAAATGATTCACAAAGATCTTTTGGAGTTAGGTTACGCAACCTTGTTGTAGTATACTTTCAAAATAACCTTGCTTCAATTAGGTCTTTTGAGGGTTGTAACATGGTCTGGTTCACGGTTTATGAAACAAAAGGATAAAGGCTCAAAATTTATTTATACCCACCCAATCTATATGATGATCTCCATTCCTATTCTCAGTTAACTCCTATTATGCATTCAGGTTCTTATAGGTTAGGAATTGCACTAATGGTAGCAATGATGGTTCAGAAGTCAATGGACCTATGAAAAGCAGCCACTACTTCCCTATGATATTTGGTCATTTTGACATTGAGGATTTTCAGGGTAAAGATTTAAAACTCCTCTTTGTATTATCCCTAAATCTTGCCTAAACTGTTTTACAGTCAGCGGGATGCCCCAGTTTTGCCTAAGTTTCCTTCAGAGGTTTTGACTTAGCGGGCTTTTTCTTTTGATTTTTTTTTGAAACATGACTGCCTGGTTTAATGATTACGGTGAACCATCATCGATTTTTTGGCTTAAAAATAATCTTCGACACTTGTTTGTTGTGTGTGAAGGAAAATTGTAAGTGCGACCTTTATATGAAAGGTATATTGCATGAACACATAACCGAGTTAACTGAGAACTACCCATCCCCAGGTTAAAATTGCGGATTTTTTTTGTAAAGAAAGGAACTCCAACTTCTAGGCTCGAAGGGGTTGACAAGGGATTAACTTCCTTATTTCTCCAGTGTTTGGGAATTGAAACAATGCCTTACATCGTCAACAAGGTTTGATTGAAAGCATACTGACAGCAATTATGGATATAACGTTATCATCATCCTCCCTCCGATCTTAGCATTCCAAAAATTTGGACAACAAGTAAATATTTGAAAATAAAGCATAAAGATGCAAATAGTAGGCAAAATGAATTGACTCAAAAGTCGCAATGCTCATTTCATTAATGTAAAAGTACAAACATAATTTGAAAGCAAACAACTAATACGAAATAAGGAAAATGCAAACAACAAGGAATAAAAGGCCTAGTGATAAAACTTCATTTCTGAAGCACTGGCAAGGGATCCTTCTGAACATTCAGATGACCGTCTGTAAAATTAAGTATTCCGGTTCTAACCAATTCATGCACTCTAGCCTTCAGCGCAAAAAAATGTTCCAAGTCGTGGCCTGGGGCACCCTCATGAAAAGCACAATGGAGATCGGTCCTGAACCCAACCGGAGGAGGATTAGGAGGAGGTGGCGAAGCCTTTGTGGTGATCAGTCCTCGTCGAACCAAGTCAAGGTATAGCTCGGTGTAAGCCATGGGAATAGGATCAAAGTGGCTTCTGTTCCATTTCTGGTTTTGTCCGATAACTGGGCGTTGAGGAGTCTGAGCTGGTTTTCCTCTGGCAATCAGTATTTGAAGCATTTCAGTGAGCTTAGTCATGTCTGACTTCAACTCATCGATTTCCATTCGGACCTCTGCATTGTATGTCTCTTGCTCTGACATCTTATGTCTATAGTTAGCCCTGGTCTGATATCTGTGTCGAGGAATCAGCTTGACGACTCAAAGGTACACTGGAAGACGAGAGAACCGAGAATGAGAAACCGGGGGAAAAATGCAATGCAAAAATGTGATGCTAATGCCATGTAATGGTTCCAAGAATTTCAACGGTCGATTGCAAATATTCCCTTTTAGGAAAGTTGGAAAGAAATTTTTTTTTTACTCTAAAATGTAGGACCTTTTTGAATTTGCAAAGGACTGTTGAATTCCTTGAAATTGGAAATGATATGATGCTTTATGGATGCAAAGCACAAATACACACACAAAGGTCCTAGGTTAGAGGACAGCAAATGGAGTTAAGGTCTACCCTTCCCAAAAGGTAAGTACTATAGGTTAATTGTACCTGCAGAACAAGGGTTCTAAATCAATGTCCAAAGTCATCAGTCCATACTTCGGATATTATCAACTTTCCAACTAACTCGGAGGTTGATAATATTCTCGAGAGAACCTCTTTTGAGTGTAGTATCGCGTAGCAACTATTGTAGGACTACTCCCACATAGTTCCCGCACTACGTCCTATATAAGGCCAAGGTGGTGTTAAGGTACTACGGTCCCCAGTATCACAGACTCCAATTGAAAATAGTAAAAGTTTTCACGATTGCACTCAATCAACCGAACCATTTTCGAAAGGGTCTCAACTGAGCGGTGATTCTCAAGTCGACTTGGTCGGGACTCACTCCCGGCAAGCCTCGTCGAATATCTCACCTTCCTATAATAAGGTCACTCAAGTCCGGGTTAGGACTTATCTCACAATAACAAGTATCCCCACAAGGTACAATGATATATAAAAATAATTAATAAAATATCATACAATAAACAAAATAGGGGTAACCCTTAAAAATTAGGAGGATCCCCAGTGAAGTCGCCATTTTCTGTTGCGGTTAGAATATGATATCAAATTATTAATTAATTTGAATCGCATCTTTAGTTCACAACCGCTCTTTGATTTATCCGAAGGAAAAGGTCAAAAGAGGAAAACCTAATTTTGCATCGTAAAGACAATGCGGGGAGAGATCTAGGTAAGGGGTTGGTTAAGCTTAGGGAAGGTACTAGCACCCTAAACTTCTGTAGTACTCTACAGGAACCTTTTGTTTATTGTATGCTTTTTTATTTTATTTTTTTATCTGTTTGAAATATATTGCTAAGGGATAGAGTGACCTAAAGACCTAAGGGTTAGTCCTAAGTTTACTCGGCAAGACGTCGCGTCTTGTGCCTACGTATCCTGGATAGGGAATGGAATCAGAGTAATCGTAGTTCCCCTCGAAAGGGAGGTTAGAAACTTCTTGACTGTGATCAAGGTTTCAATGGGGAATAAACATATCTTAAGGACGCGCTTACGTGGAGTCTTTGAAACTCCTATTTCTATGTTGAATTTGTTAATTGAAATTAGGGTTAAATTAGGGATTCCACGGCGGGAAACCCTAAACAAAGTACGACGACTCTTTAACCTAATGCTAGGGTAAAGGGCATTTTCGTCCACGGCGGGACACCTAGGCTATTAGGATTTTTGAAACGGTCAAAAATTAGGGTTATTGACTCGGCGGTCAAACGACTAGACCTAATTCCTTCGGAGAGGATTTTAACGATAAATCATGCAAGATATAACAAATTTGTATACGGCAGAAATAAAGTACGGAAAATAATGAAAGCGATAAAGAAAGCATTGCGACGATCACTCGAGTAAATTACAAATCCCCAAAAAATGCGAAATAAAAAATAAACTGCGACCGTGGCCTCGCGTAAATTACATCCATGGGACAAAGACGAACAAATAAAATAATAATAAGCTGAAGCAAACAAATTAAGGAGTGTTAGACGAAAAAGAAAAAGGACGGAAACGTTAGGAACTTCTTATTTTTTTAATTTTTATTTAAAAGAGAATAATGGATTTCGAATTTTTACTAAAAACAAATGTGTTAATTTCATGGCTATTTTTAGATCTAAATTTAGAAGAGTTCATAACTTTTTGTGAAAAATAGAGTCTTAAATTTTATTATAAAAAAAAGAGTTTAAATTTTTATTATGAGAAAAAATAAAGATTTTTTATTATGAAAACATAGTTTTTATTTTATTATGAGAAAAAATAAAGTTTTTTTTTTAATGAAAAACAGAGTTTTTATTTTAGATTTATTAAAGGAAAAAGATTAATTAAGAAAAATGTTATATTAATTATTACTATTATTAAATCATAAACTAATAAACTAATAAAATAATAAAATAATTAATAATTAATAAAAAAGAAAAAAAAAGAAAAGGAACCTAATTAAAAGGGGAGGGGGAAACAAATCATTTGTTATTATAAGAGGTTTCTCATCTTCTTCATTCTCTTTGTCCCACGCGGCGGCCATTAAAGCTCCAAAGAGCTTTTCGCTCCATTTTTCCAAAGCTTCTCTCATCTCTTTCGTGTTGCATGTGCGGTTCCTCTCCCGCTGAATGTGTCCCTGAAAAAAAACCATGAAAACAAAACCATAAATCAATTTTGATAAATTTCTTACGGAATAACGGCTAGATTCGAAGCTTCTATCGGACGATGGTGGTGAATCTTTGATCTTGATGATGAAGCCTTGAAGGTTTTTCAAAAATCTCCCTGCTTCTGATAATTCGTGAGAACGACCGCCGTTTTTTCTTTTTGTCTCCTTCTCCTTTTATCAAATGCAACTCATGTTTATATAGGTAACAAATTAGGGTTAACTCTAACCTAATGCCTATTTTAAAGCCCAACTTAAATAATTAGTCAAAACTAAAAAAACAAACTAAAACAAACTAAAACAAACTTAAAAGAATAAAATCTTTTCTAATATTTTTAATTTTATGATTTTTGGATGTTTTTATGAAAAATATGGAAAAAGTGAAAAAATAATATTTTTAAAAAAATAATTTAAATAAAATACGAAAATAATAATTAAATAATAAAAAAACTATTTTTGTTATTTTTTTTTTATGAAAATAGAAAAGTTAGAATAAAAATAAAAGAAATAAAACAAAAAGTGACGAAGGTGGGATTCGAACTCTCGATCTCTCACACTCACAACTACTTACATACTATCTCTTGCCAATTGTGCCATTTTATTCATTCGAAATAAAGTGGCACTAGAAACTATGTAAAGGTAGGACAAATTTGGGGTGCAACATTAGTATTTAAGATAATAAAAATAAAATCGGTTTAAGACAAAAAATCGGATTGGTATGGAAATGCCCAAAAAAATAAAATGAATACACTAAAATGATCAGCGCGAATAAGCGACTCGGAAAAATACAGTGTTTGGTCAAATTTCAAAATAAATTTTTACCCGGATAAACGGTTCAGACTGATCAAAAATGCGATCGAAAAATATTCAAAAAATTAAAACGAGCACGCCAGGTTAAATTGCGTGAAACATAAATTAAAATAAATGACGTATGCAAGCTCAATTTTGAAACTTTTCATCCACTAATTTTTCACACAGTTGACCTTTAGTTTGACAAATTCGACTGTAAATTCGAAAAGTTTATCCTGGATGATAATTTGTGTATTATACATGATGAAAGCTAGTTATACTATATAGACGATGCAAAGCGAAATAAAGTCAGATAGCTGCAGGTTTTAAAATGCCTGATCAAAATTTGGAGTATGACACCTACACCATCACAGTTTTAGAAAAAAAAATGTCATCGCTAAACTAGGATCTAGGAAACTTGATACAAAGGGAAAGGAACTTGAAAAAGAGTTTAAACTTGCTTAATGAAATAATAAAGGTTGGAGATACAAAATAGATGAAGATTACCTCATAGAAGGTTGAGGTTCTGAAGTCGAATCACATGTCACAACATCGTGGTTAACATATGTCACCCTATCATATTAAGAACAAGAAAAACCTTTGATATGTCACCACTGTGGTATATATGTGTCGCTACTGTAAAAATCGGGCGCCGGCTATGACAGGAGAGTCGCCACCGTGCATTATTTATCCCAAAAGAGGGAAAGGAAACGCTCATAGAAAACCTAACGCAAAGAGGGAAAGGAATGGTTATCGCAACCAAATCCTGGATTCGGGAGTCGGTTACGCAAGGGGAAGGTATTAGCACCCCTCACGTCCGTCGTACTCGACGGGATCCACGCTTGTTTTCTATCTAAGGATGTGTTTATCTATCTACTCTAAAGGTATGGTCTAAAAAGAAAAGAAAATGACTCGGCAAAGTATCGCACTTTATGCCTATGTATTCCCGTCTGGAACGAGAAATCAGAGTCAACGTAGTTCGTCTAACTACGGATTATAGGGGAAGGTTGCTCGCCGAGATATCGTATCTCGTGCCTACGTACTTTCATACGGCATGAAAGATCAGAGCAAACGTAGTTCGGGCTACAGAAGACACAAGTTTGTCTGGCAGTTTTTTATCTCCTTATGAAAGGGTTTTCCAGATTAAGGGTCCAAGAGGATAAAAACAGAGTTTGATTTGTTTGTTTGAATTTTTTTACGAAAGAACTGTTTTTTAGAATGTTTGCAATCTCAGTCGCACTAGAGACTATGACCCAGGAGTGAACGCTTCGTATGTCACCCAAAGGGTACCACACTAAACATCCAGATTACTGGAGAGAGACCCTCCACCAACCTTTTCCCGGATAGCTTAAGGCTCGTAACATACGACTTCAATTAACCTTATTACTGTATTTTTGAATTTTTTTGAGATGAGAAGATAAAGACGCCTTAAAACTATGGTTGAAAGGGAATCTACCTACAATTATCATGCATGGTTTAGAAACCTAATGTCTATCATAATTCCCTCTTGCACAGAGGAAATCAGAGATCCTAGGGGAAAACAGCAAAAGAAAGCAAGCAGTAAACAATAAACAGTAAAATACATGCTATGCAACAGTACAAGCGAGGCAAGGGAGTCCGGCTCAACCTCAAACCTAAGAAAACAACAGGCAAGGGGAGACAAGCTCCACCTAAAACCTAAACGTAAGCAGCACAAGCAAACAGATAATACAACAAAAGAAAAATAGAGGAAGCAGCCCAAGCAGCAGCAACAATCTTCTACAGACAGCAACTTCAATCTTCAACAGTAGCTCTTGTCAGCAAAGTTGAATTGACAGCAAAGTTGACAGCAAAGAATCTTCATCTTCAAGCTAGCTCCTATCTTCAAGCTTCTTCAATTCTTCATCTTCAAACTCAAGCAAGCTCCACAAGAAAAGAAATTACCATAGAAATCAAGTTACAATGCTAGGAAACCTGATGAAGACCAAAGGAATTCATCAGGAACCAACATGGAAAGAAAGTGCATCCTCAAAAGTTCTACTCATTAAGGCATGCCACTCATCCCTCCAAAGGAGAGATGGAGCTTCCTTAAAAGGACTTTGCATCATGGGATGAGGATAGAAGTAAACAATGCATTCTATTTTTGAGGAAAAGAAAAGAACTAGTTCTAATGGCTCTCCCTAAAACCTTAATCCTATAAGCTTCTAAAAAGCTCCTAAAAGAGAAATAAAGCTTCAAGCTAAGCTCCACAAGCCAAACCACAACAGCTACAAGATGTCCATCACCTCCTCCAAAAAGGAAACCAAGCTCTTCAAGCTCCAAAGCCACCAACAAGACCAAACAAGGCAAGGCACCAAAGAAGGAACACCAAAGGCAACCCCTACTTGGGAATTATATCTAAAATAGAAAACTAAGTTGTAAAAATATAATAATTTTCCTAAGGTAACATGCATGTTTTAACATTCTAGGGTTAAAATATCAAAGCCTAAATCAACTTCTAGGTCCATTAAATAAATCCTAAATTGAATTGTGTCAAGATAAACCATAAGTTGGAAAGGCTCTAAACATCTCACCTAAAACAGAACCTACAACTGTTGAAAAATTCTAATAAAAATCCTAAGGGAGCATGCATATCTAACCTACAACATACTCAAAAATAAAATTCAGAAACCAAACCAAATGCTCAAACAAAAATCAACAAAATAGATAGTCAATTATGCAAAATTAAAGAAATAACATAAAAGAAAAAAATGCAAATAAAAATGAAAAATGCATGAAAATGCAATTTATTGATCCTAGAAAATCACAAATTGAAAGAGGAGCATGGAGATATTTTTAAAATATTTTTCTGATTAAAGATGGATTTATTGTGATTTTTGGAATCAATATGCATTTAAAATAAAACAAATATGAAATAAAAGAAATTAAAACTGAAGATAAAACATGGGGCGTTGGATTGGTAGACTGGTCAGCGTATCCAAAGGCTCAGGGGCGTGCCACCTCATTTAATGAAACGACAGCGCTTTGGAGTCAGAAGTCAACAAAAATGAAAACATAACACGGCCGTTGGATGATGCTACAAAGTCTTGGTTTCAACCAGATCTGATAGCTCAGACTTCATCTTCCTCAATTCAAATGCCAAATGGAGGGAACTCAAGTGTGGTGGTCGGAGACGACCTCCGGTCGTCCTCTCCGGCGAGCAAGTACTCACAGGCAACCAAAACTCATCAAACCTTACATGAAAATGCTCAGAATCTCACAAGGATCTCAGATATCCTATCCAAATTGTCTAACTCTCGTCAGGTTTCAAAACATGATTCAAGTTTCAGAGATCACAAACAAATTGATCATCACCAAATCACAATCTAATTGCATAGAAATGATCCTCACACTTCATACATTAACCTGATCTATCCAATTTCACTTAATTCCTTAAGATCAAACTAAATCGTGTCCAAACAGAAATTGCACTTCAACCTAAATTGTCTCTAATTGCTCCAATTTTGATCCATAAACGATCTATGTATCAACTAGATCCTAACCACATGCACAACATGAACTACATCTTCCTAGAATTGTGAGAAATCTGAAGTTTACATACCTGGTGTAAAAATATGAACAGATGTAGTTAGAGCATGATTCAGCCTTCAAAACTCTCCAGAATCACTCAAGGATGCAAGAGAAAGATGTTGTAAGCTTCAATTTGATCTGAATTGGCTTGGAAATGGAATCACGATTTCAACTTGCTCCCTTGCAATTCCAACTGCTATCTCTGATTTCACCATGAAATGAGCTCCAAACTGAGTCTAGAATCATCAAAAATCTTATATAGAGTGTGTCTATGGGCTTTAAAGGTCCAATCCAAGCCCACATCAACAATTTCAATTTTCTGTTTTTCCCTCCACTCTTGCACATGATAGTCACGAATTTGCCATCACAGCTTGCTCTAGAAGCTTCCTTTTACTTGCATAATCACTTATGAATGCAATGGGACCAAAATGAACACTTGAATTGCCTTGGTGAGGGATTTGGTCATGTAACTTGCATATGAAGAAACCAAATGATAACTTGTGAAATTCTCCCCTAACTCAAAAATCTACCAATGTCATTGTACTTGAAATGGTATTTCCAATCAAAATGAGCGTTTACTTGACATGTTTTGGTCACTTAACCGTTAATTTGAATTTTTCAACTTTGAATCCTTTTAAAATCTTCCTTTTTAAGCCATTTCAAACCAAATCTTGATATGAGGCAAATCAATTCATAATGACCTCTTTAATAGCCTAAAAACCACATTTTGAACAAGTTCCATGTTGAACAAAAATCCATTTGACAAGTGCAAGTTGGAGATTTTGACCTATGATTGAAAATGGCCTATAATCTCACTTTCCCAAAATACCCCTAACTTGTAAACCTCATAACTTGAGTTCTACAAATCAGATGGAAAACTTCTAATACAATTTAGAAAGCTAAGATCATGAGGAACAACATTCATGTTGGCAAAAAGTTCAGGTGAAACCTCCTTCTAGGTAAAAAATAGCTTGGAAGTCAGATGATTTTCACAGACAAATTTCAGAGGCATCTGAGGACTTATAACTTGTCTGGACCATAACTTGAGTTCTATAGATCCACTTGAGGACTTCTAGTACTAAAATTAAAGGTATTGATATTATCTACAAGTTTCATGTTGGCCAAAGATCCATTTGAAACTTGTATCTTGACTTATGTGGTCTTGAAGTTAGGCACTAAATAAGGGATTTTACACTGAAACCCTAATTTAGCAACTTCCCACACTCTTGACTCTTCTTGACTTGATCTTGGAACAACACCACAAATGTCTCAACATATCATTTCATGAACTCCATGACCTAAAAGTTGGCTTTGATACCCTTCAATTGCACAGTTGATCTAGAATTGACCTAGATGAAACCCTAATTGCTTGCACCTCAACTGTGGCTCTTGCATTTGACACAATGACTTGATTGAGCTCTCCCATGGACCTCTAGGCATTCCATGAGCTCCATACACATCCTCACATCCCTATGATGGTCTTCAATTGATCCTCAAGTTAGGAGAAAATCCACAAGCAAGAATCTAAACTCTTAGGCACTCAAACCACTTCTTGATGACCCTGATAACTTCTCAAGCTTGAATAAGACTTCTTGCTAGGTTTCTCTTGATAAGAATCACACTTGATCCGCTTCTATATGAATGATATCATGATATGAAAATGATATAACTATGCAAATGTTAATGCAATGAAACATAAACCAAGTAAGAAAAGAGGTTGGGAAAATTTTGGGGTGCAACAATATGGACATACAAGTTCCTGTTGTTTCAAATGACTTAAGTTAAAGATCATAGGTCGCAAAATAGACCATCCTAAGAAGAGGTAGAAATCCAATGCTTCACTATCTATCTCCTAAGCTCATCATAACACAGAGTTTCCTCGAGGAAATGGTGGTATGGTAATTATGAGGCTACCATGCTTGTGGATAGAGATAAGACTGCTTAAGGAAATCTTGCAAAAGGAAGAATCAAGGGCTCGGGGAAATTGATTAATCTTGTTCAAGAAGAGGTTCCACAAAGAAAGAGATTATCTACCAATAGTAGCTGGGTGATCAAAGGAGGAATTGGAACTTCAACAAGTATGAATAGTTGGCCAACAAAGGTAAAGAAGTTCTTATATATGAGAAATACTTGAATGGTTTGCATGACCTCGTGATTGATACAGTTTTTATGTAAGAATAAGAAAAAAATCCAATATGTCAGATAATATGTCTCAACATCTTTCTTATAAGTCTAAATTATCTCACGTGGATTGGGTCATTAAAGGGAAGGCTAATGGTAACGAAGGACGTCCTCCCAGTTTTTAACAACCTACAATGGTTCAGAAGAAGAAGCTGAAGAAAAAAAGTTGATATGACATAATATGATGGTTGGTAAAGCAGAAGTTAGTGTGTTAAAGTCTGGACATAAGGTTTATGTTTTAGATAAATATAATCTAGCTACTGTTGGAAGTTTAAGTGAGGTTCCTCTCAAGTATGGACCTTTGAGAAATCATCATGAGATTCTAGTGACTTCTGGAAAAGACTCCATGGAATCAAGATTAAATAGTTCAGATGTTCATAACGATGTGCCAGATTCACATGCTATTAACATAAAAATATATCGTATACTTCGACCTGATTCACATGCTATTTAGTGTCTTTTTATTATGTTTTTGTAGTATTATGTCATATTATTTTTGTTTTCAGTTAAATAGCCAAATGATTGTCGTTCACGAAAAAACAAAGCAGAACAGATGAAAAACGAAGATTTTGGTGTAAATTGTACACATGGCATCCCACATGGCATTGGCCATGGAGGTAGCCATGAGCTGGACCATTTCTCCCATGTTCCAACAGTTACAAGACCATGCCCACCACCTCTTATACACATGGCAGACGCCATGTCTAGATGGTGAGCGCCATTTTTGCTTTTCACAAATCAGTCAAAGGCAATTGTAGAATGAAGCCCGTGACTACCACTTTTCTGTCCCACAAATTTTGAAGCTTCTACTTGGCTTCCAAGGCATCTTATTAGTATAAATAGAACCTAGTTTTCAAGCTTTAATTTGTTTAATTTCTGCAGGATTTACATATTATTTCAAATATTTATTTTCTAAGAGTGAACTTAAGCGTGACACTTTCGTTCTTACTTTTGGAAACCGATTATGCGTTTAATTTCCGCGCGATTTACATACCACTTTAATTTCAAAGATTTGTTTTTTTAAGAGTGAACTTAAGCGTGACACTTTCGTTCTTACTTTTGGAAACCGATCACGCGTTTAATTTTCCGCACATTTACATATTTCTTTATTTGAAAGGATTCATTTTCTGAACCGAATCTAAGAGTGGCACTTTCGTTCATTTGAAAACCAATCACACACATAATTATTTCCCTAAATTATTTATTCTACAAACAAATTTATTATGTTTATCACCGTCATGTATAGCTAAATTTGTTGTGCTGGGATGTGAGGACCATCATTTCGACGGTACTCCATATGTTGTATTTGTAGAAACACTTTAGGTTTTTTTTTTTGTATTTTAATGCAACTTTTCTAAACTTAAATTGATCGGCCATTATGTGAAATGGACCGTGTTTCTGTTTACGTAATAACTGTGACTATGTCGAGTAAGATCGAAAGCCTTTCGACACTTTAGATAAGAGTTAGTTAGTTTTTAATTGGTAAAAATAGTGAAAGCGCTTTATTAATTAATTAAGAAAGTTTGATATTATTAGAAAGTGATTTTAAAACTATTTTATATTCGGACACGTTTATAGATTTAGTATCCGGTTAGCCGAGCATATGCTAATAACCCTTTGATATTAAAGTTTCCAATAAAAAACACTTTTTAACTGAGTCTTAGAGGTATTTGTATAAAAAAGGACTTTTTCACTTTAACGCAAAATGCGAGCGATGCCGCATGAGCGGCTGGTATAGATTAAATGTCAGGTCTGGTTCCGATTACGCTAACACGACGGTTCCTTTTTTATTAACTCTTTTTCAAGGTAAACAAAATTTCCCCACAAGTATTACTACTTAGGCAATATAAGTATTGTTTGATCGATGAGAATTACATTCCAGTATGCCTATATTCTAAATTTGAATTCATTCCTTAGTTTTTTTCTGTGTTCGTATTACTCTCTGTTTTCATTAGCTTTAGATAAAAATCGTAACAATAGTAATCGATAGATTGACATTGCTCTCTGTAGGGTCGATAATCTTTTATATTACTCTGACGTACTCCGTATACTTGCGGATAGCACACATCAAGTTTTTGGCGCCGCTATCGGGGACCAATTTCGTCCAATATCGTACCTTGTTGTTACACCATCTAGACTAATGCATTCTTATCTCTATTAAAATGTATTACCCAAAATTTCCCAACAATTACCACTCCCAGTATTTTGAGGAACTGCAAGATTCCCATAAGTCGAACCTCGAAATAGTAATGGAGGATTTCATTGCGATGCAAATAAAATTTAGGATCGAATATATGATGAGGCGCTTTGTAGAGACACAAACTCTCCAAAATGAAGAATTTAGAGAAAAAAACTCTCCACATTAATGAAAACCTTAGGTACCTTAACACCATGGTCGAGTCCCTTGCGACTCACAACGAGGAATTGGAGACTCAAATATCTCTGCTTGCACAAACACCTCTAGGACCCTCCACCAAGGAGCATGTGGATGTTATAACAACCAGTAGTGAAAAACAAATCGAAAATCCTAAGGAGAGTGATAATGAGGTTGAGGAGAGTTCTGGTGAGAAAAGTGTAGAGATTGAGAAAACCTCACCGACACCACTCGAAAGGGAGGTTGTCGAAGAGGTAGAGAAGGAAGCATTTTATGTTATTCCTCCTCCTTATACCCCATCCATTCCTTTCCCGCAAAGGTTTGTGGAAGCTAAAATAGACCCCCAATCCAAAATGTATGTAGTGGTATTGAAAAATATCCACACCAATGTACCCTTGTCTGAGGTCCTGCATAAAAAGAGAAAATTAGAGGACCATGAAACTAGGTAAATTACTAGTGTTAAAAGGGAAAGGTTAGCCTTCGAAGTGGTGGAAGAAAAAAGTACACCAAAAATTGAAAAGCTATTACTCAAGATAAAGCCAGAACCACCACCACAAGTTCAAAAGTTTGATCAATGTTAAAAGTTTGATAAGTGGCTTGATAAGTGGCCTTGGAAACTGAACAATGTTAAAAGTTTGATCAAGGAGTCATTCTCGAAAGAACCACCATGCGTACTTAAACTCATGGGTCGTCGAGCTAACGATGTAAAAAGAAGCGCTACGTGGAAGGCAACCCACGATTTTTTATTTTAATGTTTTCCTATAATTCTTTCAACTTGCAGAAAACAAAGAAATGTATCGCTTGTCACGTCTCAGCTACATCAAGGAAAAAATTATCTAGATAACGATTCTGGAGATGACTAGGTGCCTACGAACATTCTTATGAATGCCACTGCTGGTGGTGACACCAATGATGAGTATGATAGGAGAGAGCATGTCTCTCCCGTTCGTAACTCACCTCCTCCTCGTTCTTCCCATAGTTATGATCCATCTGCACACAATGCACCGTATTTTTCTAACACTTTTGCAGGTACCTCCTCCAGAAGCTGGAAATATGCTTAGCTGCTTCGAGAATTGCACAATCGAAGATCTCTTGATGATTAACATGATATCCTATTTTACACCATGTATCAGTAATAACAAGAGATGCAAGTTTCACTAACATTCATGTTCAAGTGATGCGAGAAACCCAAGCAAACATACGCATCATGCAAGACCAGTTTCAACAAATAAAAGTATCTCAAAATGCCCGCCGCCAAAGTAGAAGTGGTCAGTGAAGACAATGACAACAAGGGAAAGACCCTATTAGATTTGGTCGTGGTGGAACACGGTAGAATTCATATAGGTTTCATATATCCTTTTTCCACCATTTATCAAAACATTGAGGACAATGTTTGGTTTAAGTGTGGTGGAGCAAGATTGCCGCTTTCATTTATCACTTTCTAGGTAGATTTATTGTCTTTTAGTTTATTTCATGTTTTTAGGATTTTTTCTATTTTCCGTATTTTTTTCGAGTCATCGCATGTGTTGTCGAATCTTTATGCGTAGTTTTCAGTTGTTTATTGAATTTCTCAAAATTTTGACCTCTAACAAAAAAATTCTTTGATTCATGGCACGACACTCTGAATGTATATAGGATGTTTTTAATTTAGGTTGTGTTATTGAGACTTAGGAAAGTTTCGATAAAATCGATTTCATCCTAACACCCTAAACCTCATAAATATGCAAGGTCAATTTGAGTACCCATTATATCGAAACCTTAAGTTCAATTTTTAAAGTAACCCCTGAGTAATTTATAATAGCATACAACACCATCCTAAGCACACATTAAGTAAGAAGTCGATGCAAATAAGTGTATGATCTCTGGTTTAAAATGATTAGTTAAGAGGAAAAAAATGAATGATAAGATATGTTCCCTCTAAATTAGGTGGTCCTCACCAGATCACTTAGCCCAACGGTACAGACTCTTTAAGTTATATTGATGCTTAAGCATATTTGCCAAGAAAAAGAGAAAAATGAAATATGAAAAGATCATAGTCACAAACAGTTTTACTTACCATGTACGTGCAAGGATTAAGGGGTTAATGTGATTGCTCTTGAATGAAATTCGGTGAGAAAGAAGAAGATACATAGGTTGAGTTATAGTGGCAAGATTCAGATTAGTTTTCATAGGGACAAAGTTTTTGAAATTGTGTCGTTATAGTATCCTTGGTATTGATATTTAGTACCTATCAATCTAAGACTAGCATAACAGCCACGTATGATTAGAGTCTCGTTGCGCCTTTGTTTGAAATCATACAGATTTATTTTATCGTGTTGGTTGATTTCTTAAGGACAAGCAATTGCCTAAGTGCGGGGGAGTTAGATAACATGAAAATATATCGTTTATTTCGACCTGATTCACATTCTATTTAGTGTCTTTTTTATGTTTTTGCAGTATTATGTCGTATTATGTTTGTTTTCAGTTAAGTAGCCAAATAATAGTCGTCCATGAAAACGAAGCAAAACAGATGAAAAACGGAGATTTTGGTGTAAATTGTACACATGGCATCCCACATGGCGTTGGCCATGGAGGTAGCCATGAGCTGGACCATTTCTCCCACATTCCAACAGTTACAAAACCATGTCCACCACCTCTTGTACACATGGTGAACGCCATGTCTAGATGGCAGGCGCCATCTTTGCTTTTCACGGATCAGTCAAAGACAGTCTAAGAATGAAACCCATGACTACCACTTTTCTCACCCACGAACTTTGAAGCTTCTACTCGGCTTCCAAGGCATCTTACTAGTATAAATAGGACGTAGTTTTCAAACTTTGGATCATCCAATCTTAGTTCTCAGCATAGGCGTATATCCAGTTATTAGATTGATAATCTGTCACATCGAGGGGTTATTGCACCATTATTGTAACCGAGATTGAAGCATCGTAGTATATGAATTTTTAGCTTTCCGTCATTTTACATTCAAATCAGATTTACTCTCCAGCATTATACCAAATTCAAGTCTCCGATTTGGAGCAGATTTTATTTTATTCGCATTTTATTATTATTTGCATTACTTTTCGCCTTGCTTTAATTTGTTTAATTTCTACATGATTTACATATCGCTTTTATTTCAAAGATTTATTTTCTAAGAGTGAACTTAAGCGTGACACTTTCGTTCTTAATTTTGGAAACCGACCACGCATTTAATTTCCGCATGATTTACATACCGCTTTAATCTCAAAGATTTGTTTTCTAAGAGTGAACTTGAGCGTGACACTTTCATTCTTACTTTTGGAAATCGACCACGTGTTTAATTTTCTGCACATTTACATATTTCTTTATTTCAAAGGATTCATTTTCTGAACCGAACTTAAGTGTGACACTTTCGTTCATTTGAAAACCAATCATGCACATAATTATTTCCCTAAATGATTTATTTTACAAACAAATTTATTATGTTTATCACTGTCATGTATAACTAAATCTGTTGTGCTGGGATGTGAGGACCGCCGTTTCGACGGTACTCCATATGTTGTATTTGTAGAAACACTTTAAGGGTTGTTTTGGATTTTAATGAAACTTTTCTTAACTTAAATTGATCGGCCATTACGTGAACGGGTCTGTGCTTCTATTTACGTAGTAACTGTTACTATGTCAGGTAAGATCGAAAGTCGTCCAACACTTTATATAAGAGTTGGTTAGTTCTTAATTAGTAAAAACAACTAAAGTGCTTTATTAATTAATTAGGAAAGTTTGATATTATTAGAAAGTAATTATAAGACTATTGTTGGACGCGTTTATAGATTTAGGATCCGGTTGGCCGAGCATATGCCAGGAACCATTTGATATTAAAGGTTCCAATCAAAAAAACCTTTTAACTAAGTCTTAGAGGTAGTTATATAAAAAAAAAGACTTTTTCACTTTAACGCAAGATGTGATCGGTGCAGCGTGAACGGTTGGTATAGATTAAAGGTCAGGTCTAGTTCCGATTACGCTAACGCGACGGTTCTTTTTTTATTAACTCTTTTTCAAGGAAGAAAACATTGCCCCACAAGTATTACTATATAGACAATAGGAGTATTGTTTGATCGATGAGAATTACATTCTAGTATGCCTTTATTCTGAATTTGAATTCATTCCTTAATTTTTTTCTCTGTTCGCATTACTCTCTGTTTTCATTAGCTTTGCAAAAACACCGTAACAATAGTTATTGATAGATTGACGTTGGTCTCTGTGGTATCGATAATCTTTTAAATTAATCTAACGTACTCCGTCTACTTGCGGATAGTAGACATCAAGTTTTTGGCGTCGTTGTCGGGGACCAATTTCTTCAAATATCGTACCTTGTTGTTACCCCATCTAGACTAAGGCATTCCGGTCTCTATTACAATGTATCACCTAAAATTTCCCTACAATTACCACTCCCAGTATTTTGAGGAACCGCAAGATTCCCATAAATCGAACCTCAAAATACTAATGGAGGATTTCATTGCGATGCAAACTAACTTTAGGCTCGAATCTATGATGAGGCGCTTTGTAGAGATACAAACTCTCTAGAATGAAGAATTTAGAAAACAAATTCTCCATATTAATGAAAACCGTAGGTACCTTAACACCATGGTCGAGTCCCTTGCGACTCACAACAAGGAATTGGAGACTCAAATCTCTCTGCTTGCACAAACACCTCTAGGACCCTCCACCGTAGAGCATGTGGATGTTGTAACAACTAGTAGTGAGAAATAAATCAAAAATCCTAAAGAGAGTAATAATGAGGTTGAGGAGAGTTCTGGTGAGAAAAGTGTAGAGATTGAGAAAACCTCACCGACACCACCCGAAAGGAAGGTTGTCGAAGAGGTAGAGAAGGAAGCATTTTATGTTATTCCTCCTTCCTATACCCCACTGATTCCTTTCCCGCAAAGGTTCATGGAAGCTAAGGTAGACCCCCAATCCAAAATGTATGTATAGGTATTGAAAAATATACACACCAATGTACCCTTGTCTGAGGTCCTGCATAAAAAGAGAAAATTAGAGGACCATGAAAATAGGGAAATTACTAGTGTTAAAAGGGAAAGGTTAGCCTTCGAAGTGGTGGATGAAAAAAGTACACCAAAAACTGAAAAGTTAATACTTAAGATAAAGCCAGAACCACCACCACAAGTTCAAAAGAATGAACCACCCCACAGAAGGAAGAAAAGAAAAGGTGAAGGATATGTGAGATGGCTTGATAAGTGGCCTTGGAAACTGAACAATGTGAAAAGTTTGATCAAGGAGTCATTCTCGAAAGAACCACCATGCGTACTTACACTCCTGAGTCGTTGAGCTAACGATGTAAAATGAAGCGCTACGTGGAAGGCAACCCACGAGTTTTTAATTTAAAGTTTTCGTTTTATTCTTTGAACTTGCAGAAAATAAAGAAATATATCATTTGTCACGTCTCAACTACATCTAGGAAAAAATTCTCTAGATGACGATCCTGGAGATGACCAGGTGCCGACGAACATTCTTGTGAATATTACTGCTGATGGTGACACCGATGATGAGTATGATAGGAGAGAGCATGTCTCTTCTGTCCGTAACTCACCTCCTCCTCGTTCTTCACATAGTTATGATCCACCTGCACACACTGCACCGTATTTTTCTAACACTTTTGCAGGTACCTCCTCCAGAAGCGGGCAATATGATGAGCTGCTTCAAGAATTACGCAATCGAAGATCTCGTGATGATTAATGTGATAGCCTATTTTACACCATGTATCAGTAACAACAAGAGATGCAAGTGTCACTAACATTCATATGCAAGTGATGCAAGAAACCCAAGCAAACATACGTCATGAAAAAGTAGTTTCCATAAATGAAAGTATCTCAAAATGCCCGTCGCCAAAGTAGAAGTGGTCAGTGAAGACAGGACAACAAGGGAAAGACCATAGTAGATTTGCCCATGGTAGCACACGGTAGAATTCATACAGGTTTCATCTCTCGTTTTTCCACCTTTTATCGAAATATTAAGGACAATGTTTGGGTTAAGTGTGGTGGAGGAACCTTGCCGCTTTTATATATTGCTTTCTTGGTAGATTTATTGTCTTCTAGTTTATTTCATCTTTTTAGGATTTTTTCTGTTTTCCGTATTTTTTTTGAGTCATCGCATGTGTTGTCGAATCTTTATGCGTAGTTTTCAGTTGTTTATTAAATTTCTCAAAATTTGGACTCTAAACAAAAAGTTTCTTTGATTCATGGCACGACACTCTGAATGTATATAGGTTGTTTTTAATTTAGGCTGTGTTAGAGAGACTTGGGAAAGTTTTGATAAAATCAATACCTTCCTGAAATCCTAAACCCCATAAATATGCAAGATCAATTTGAGTACCCATTATGTCGAAACCTTAAGTTCAGTTTTTAAAGTAACCTCTGACTAGTTTATAATAGCATTAGCACCATCCTAAACACACACTAAGTAAGAAGCTGATGCAAATAAGTGCATGATTTCTGGTTTAAAAAGAGAAGTTAAGAGAGAGAAAAATGAATGATAAGATATGTTCCCTCTAAATTAGGTTGTCCTCACCAGATCACTTAGCCCAACGGTACAGACATTTAAGTTAAATTGATGCTTAAGCATATTTTCCAAGAAAAAGAGAAAAATGAAATATGATGAGATCATAGTCACGAACAGGTTTACTTATCATGTACGTGCAAGGATAAAGGGCTTAATGTAATTGCGCTTGAATGAAATTGGGTGAGAAAGAAGAAGATACATAGGTTGAGTTATAGTGGCATGATTCAGGTTAATTTTCATAGGGAGGGAGTTTCTGAAATTTTGTCGTTACAGTATCCTTGGTATTGATATTTAGTACCTATCAATCTAAGACTAGCCTAGCAGCCACGTATGATTAGAGTCTCATTGTGCCTTTGTTTCAAACCATACTGATTTATTTTACCGTGTTAGTTGATTGCTTGAGGACAAACAATTGTCTAAGTGCGGGGGAGGTTGATAACATGAAAATATATCGTATATTTCGAACTGATTCACATGTTATTTAGTGTCTTTTTATTATGTTTTTGTAGTATTATGTCGTATTATGTTTGTTTTCAGGTAAGTAGCCAAATGATAGTCGTTCAGGAAAAAACGAAGCAGAACAGATGCAAAACGATGATTTTTGTGTAAATTGTACACATATCATCCCACATGGCGTTGGCCATGGAGGTACCCATGAGCTGGACCATTTCTCCCACATTCCAACAGTTACAAGACCACATTCACCACCTCTTGTACACATGGCAGACGCCGTGTCTAGATGGCGGACGCCATCTTTACTTTTCATGGATCAGTCAAAGGCAGTTGAAGAATGAAGCCCGTGACTACCACTTTTCTCTCCCACGAATTTTGAAGCTTCTACTTGGCTTCCAAGGCATCTTACTGGTACAAATAGGATCTAGTTTTCAAACTTTGGATCATCCAATATTAGTTCTCATTATAGGCGTATATCCAGTTATTAGAAGAGATAATCTATCACATCGAAGGGTTATCGCACCATTGTTGTAACTGAGGTTGGAGCATCGTAGCATATGAATTTTAAGTTTGCCGTCATTTTACTTTCAAGTTAGATTTACTCTCCAACATTGTACCAGATTCAAGTCTCCGATTTGGAGCAGGTTTTATTTTATTTGCATTTTATTATTATTCGCATTACTTTTGACCTTGCTTTAATTTGCTTAATTTCCACACGATTTACATATCGCTTTTATTTCAAATATTTTTTTCTAAGAGTGAACTTAAGCGTGACACTTTCGTTCTTAATTTTGGAAACCGACCACGCGTTTAATTTTCGCATGATTCACATACCGCTTTAATCTCAAAGATTTGTTTTCTAAGAGTGAACTTGAGCGTGATACTTTCATTCTTACTTTTGGAAATCGACCACGTGTTTAATTTTCCACACATTTACATATTTCTTTATTTCAAAGGATTCATTTTCTGAACCGAACTTAAGAGTGACACTTTCGTTCATTTGAAAACCAATCATGCACATAATTATTTCCCTAAATGATTTATTTTACAAACAAATTTATTATGTTTATCACTGTCATGTATAACTAAATCTGTTGTGCTGGGATGTGAGGACCGTCGTTTCGACGGTACTCCATATGTTGTATTTGTAGAAACACTTTAAGGGTTGTTTTGGATTTTAATGCAACTTTTCTTAACTTAAATTGATCGGCCATTACGTGAAAGGGACTGTGTTTCTATTTACGTAGTAACTGTTACTATGTCAGGTAAGATCGAAAGTCGTCCAACACTTTATATAAGAGTTGGTTAGTTCTTAATTAGTAAAAACAGCTAAAGCGCTTTATTAGTTAATTAGGAAAGTTTGATATTATTAGAAAGTAATTATAAGACTATTGTTGGACGCGTTTATAGATTTAGGATCCGGTTGGCCGAGCATATCCCAGGAACCATTTGATATTAAAGGTTCCAATCAAAAACACCTTTTAACTAAGTCTTAGAGGTAGTTATATATAAAAAAAAAAGACTTTTGCACTTTAACGCAAGATGTGATCGGTGCAGCGTGAACGATTGGTATAGATTAAAGGTCAGGTCTAGTTCCGATTACGCTAACGCGATGGTTCTTTTTTTATTAACTCTTTTTTTATTAACTCTTTTTCGGACGCAGTTAAAAAATACTTTGCTTGAAATTGACCCGCTGGACAAAAAAGGAGAGTTCAGACAAAAATGGGGCATCCTGGCGAACCAAAAACAGAATAAAAGGTTCGGGCAAAAGTTAGGGATAAAATTGAAAAAATGTACACCCGCGAAGTCGAAAACCTACACTGGGCGGCTTCGGCAAAAAAGGGTATCCCGGTGAATTGAAAACCCGTAAAGGACGGTTCACGCAAAAGTTAGGGATTTGAAAAGCAAATGAATGCGGTCCGAATTTGATACTGCATTGCACATTGGTGCCGGAGAACACTTTAGGATTCATTTATCAGATACAACCACTTCGGAAAGTTGAATACCGGGAAAGCGCCAGAGTCAGGCGAGTCATAGGAGGATCAGCTCATGGTGTTTGTCTGCATCCCGTTGCCGACATGTGTACATATTTGTGTTAGTATTTATTCTTCCTGTGCATACTTGTGTACTTGTTTGTGCGTAGCTACCTCTTTTCAGGAGTTACATCCAGTGTACAAAACTCCGCCTATTTAGAGGCCCTATCAATAAAACATGTTATTCAGTACTCGATATTTGTTCTTTATTGTTTTGTATGTGAAAAAACGCCGATTGTTTTGACAAAACTAGCATGTACATAACGGTGTCGGCCCTTGCCAATAATTGCTAAAACTTTGAATTGACTGAAATGATGTCACGAATGCTAACCCGAATAGATTCGGTTGTATGGACTTGTTTTGTCGCGTTTGTGCTGTTTTGCAGGGTCCTTGCCTGTTTGAAGCAATCGAAAGAGAATTACTATGGCCTAGCCAGGGCATTGGATGAAAGATGTGATTACAGTTGATGTAAATCCCCACGCAGGTCGTGTTCCCGGAAGTGGAAATGGCGCTCCCCTTTATTGAAGGACAAGATTAATTCCCCAGAAGAGTATCTTAATAGAGATGTCTCCGGCAAGGTGGTAATCCCCACAGAATTGAGCATGTGTAGATGCAATCCCCAGTTGAGAAGGTTCTCAAGATGGATGACCAAGTCAAGATTGGTTCAGAGAGATGGTTTTTCTTTTTCCCCCGCAGGGTCAGTTATTTCCAACAAGAGTTGATAATCTCAAGATTGTGATTTGTATTCAGACAGTATGATTTCCTCCACAAGGACTCTCTATCCCGAGCAGAGTTGTTTAGCCTCAGAGTAGTGATTCCAGGTTGGTAGGCTGTGCTCAGACAGGGTACATTCCTCAAGGAAGATCCATTATCCCCAGTAGGGTCGTCTACTCTCTCCAGCAGAGGTTTCCTTCCCGGTAGGATCCTTTATTCTCCCCCCAGCGGAGCCAGTTTTGTCTCCAAGAGAGTCGTTTCTTCCCCCCAGCGGAGTTCTCTCTATTCAGCAAGAATTTCCTTTCCTCCCAGTGGAAATTAAAGTTCAGATCTCTCCCCAGCAGAGTTGGTTGTATGTCCTGGCATTTATTTTGCCAGAATACTTCGTGATACCCGTTCACTCCCCAACATGGTGTTATTTGTCCTCAACAGCAAGGATTGGTGAAGCAAGCTCGTCAGAGCTTATCCCCAGCAGCTTGAACCTGCATTTGCATCGACATATAGTGTCATATTTGCATCCACCAAATAAAACGCGTAGCATTTCCATATTGTATGGAGCATTACGCCATTATCAAACATACACATTTTGAAGCATAGATCAGGTTGATTGACTCTTTGCTTTCAGGTATTTTCTCAATAGGAGTATGGAGTTCTAAAGATCAGATGGTACTAGACAATCGAGGTCTCTCCCGGAGACGTGTGATGTAGTCCAGTTTATTGTTCCCCACAGAGTTGCCAATTGAGGCATTGTTGTACCCGACAAACGGGATGTTTTTTCAAGATTGTTGTGCATTGGCACGAGGTTTTCACGAAATCAAAATTCAGAGGTGGTCACTTGGTATTGACGTGAGTGTTTGACAGTCATTCTCGGAACATCCCCCAACGGAGATAGTTACTGCAAAGAATAGGCAAAGAAGCTATGTCCGAGAAGAAGTCAAAATTCCTGTGTGATGGGAAGATGAAGACGTTCTTGTGCGATGGGCAGACGAAACCGTTCCTGTGTGATGGGCAGACGAAGTCGTTCCTGTGTGATGGGCAGACAAAGACATTCCTGTGTGATGGGCAGATGAAGTCAGAATTCCTGTGTGATGGGCAGAAGTCAAAGTTCCTGTGTGATGGGCAGACGAAGACATTCCTGTGTGATGGGTAGATGAAGTCAAAGTTCCTGTGTGATGGGCAGACGAAGACATTCCTGTGTGATGGGCAGAAGTCAAATTTCCTGTGTGATGGGCAGACGAAGACATTCCTGTGTGATGGGCAGAAGTCAGACATTCCTGTGTGATGGGCAGAAGTCAAAGTTCCTATGTGATGGGCAGACGAAGACATTCCTGTGTGATGGGCAGAAGTCAGAATTCCTGTGTGATGGGCAGAATTCAGAGTTCCCGTGTGATGGGCAGACGAAGACGTTCCTGTGTGATGGGCAGACGAAGACGTTCCTGTGTGATGGGCAGATGAAGGTTTTTCTGTGTAATGGGCAGATTAGGATTTTCAGTAAAGTGGATAGAAGTATGTTCTCGTGTCAGATAGGCGGATGACGATTTCTTTACAGTTATACACAAAGGTGTGTTCCCGTTTCGGATAGGCGGATGAAGAGTTTGTGTGACATAAGCAAGAGGTGTGTTCCCGTTTCGGATAGGCGGATGATTTCCTCGTAGAGAGCATAATATATGTCCCATGACAAGATAGAGATGCATTCTTACAAAAGTCTTCTTCCGGTGAAGCCACTAAGGATTGTTCCAGTATTGACAGAATAGTGATGAAGTTGGATCAGTAAAAAAATTTTCCCCAAGTAGTGGTGTAGTTGTTTTGCAGTTGGCAAATTTCCGGGTTTATTGGTATTCAACCGTTTCGTACCTCGATTGTCTGAAGGCTCCGGGCGTTTCACCCAGTCGGGTCCAAATCGTTTGAATAGGGGTAGCTGTTGCACCCCAACATTAGGTTAGATTTTGATTCCCTTTTTTAAACCATAGGTTAGAGTTGTTGTTTCTCTTCTTTCTCAAAAAAATCAGAAAAATACAATAAAAGGATAAACATCAATAAAAGACTGTAAACCAATGAAACGTCATTTTTGTCCGCTTGGACCCATAATCAGGAGAAAACCTTTTTCAGAAGGATAAAAAACAATCAAGACAGACTTGTGTCGTACGTGGCCCGAACTATGTTTGCTCTGATCTTTCATGCTGTATGAAAGTACGTAGGCATAGGATGCGATATCCTAGCGAGCAACCTTCCCCTCCTTTCCCGTAGGTAGGCGAACTACGTTGACTCTGATTTCTCGTTCCAGACGGGAATACGTAGGCATAAAGTGCGATACTTTGCCGAGTCATTTTATTTTGTTTTAACCCCAGACTTGTAGAATAGATAGAATAACAATCCGTACCAGAAAACAAGCGTGGATCCCGTCGAGTACGACGGACGTGAGGGGTGCTAATACCTTCCCCTTGCGTAACCGACTCCCGAATTCAGGATTTGGTTGCGATGACCATTCCTTTCCCGTCTTTGCGGTAGGTTTACTTCGAGCGTTTCCTTTCCCTCTGTTGGGATAAATAATGCACGGTGGCGACTCTTCTGTTCAGCCGGCGCCGATTTTCGCAGTAGCGACAGCTGGCGACTCTGCTGGGGATCCAACGTCCCATAGCTGCTAAGGACTGCGATAGTTCCTTATGCATTTGGGATCCAATGTCCCTTAAGTGAGTCAATCCTAACGTTTGTTTTCCCGTCGAGGAATTTGTATGGATTTACATTTATGTCATTTACCTTCAGCACTATATTATTGATTATTGTTGTTATTGGGGGTTGTGACGGGTGTTTTATTATTGAGAGATAAGCCGGACCTGGGCTTGAGTGTACTTAGAATTAGAGTGGAAAGTAGCGCGCGCCCACTTGCTTTGCAGGTCTTGGTGTCCCGCAAAATTTACACTCAGACGAGGTTCCTCTGGTTGGCCTCCTGTCCCACCCTTTGGGTGGCGTGGGTTGCTGGTTAGTTGAATTGTCGACTCTGGGAACCGATCAATTGGAAGTTGGATAAGTGAGGCCTCTTCGGGATTTGATGATGCCACTCCTTCTGGGAATCGTATCATCAACCCTGAAAGTCTGTGACGCCGACGACCGCATAGGATGCCATACCATTGTCAGTTATTAAGACACCTACCTGTGAGAGGGTTTTGGGACTATGCAGGTAACTAGACCTCCAGATACCGGTTTGTTTCTTGATTTGAGATTCAGGATATTTATGGACAGTTGAGGGGTCTATCAGAGACCAGGATTGGAGTTATGTTATTGGGTCTATTAGAGACCGGGATTGGAGCTTCGTATTGGGTCTGTCTAAGACCAGGGTTGAGGATTTCTGGATGGTCTGTTTGAGACTTATGATGTGGTTTGGGCTTCTTAGCCATGGCACCTGGTTCCCTTGTTGCATCTATTTGCATTGCATTGTTGCATAACCATTATCATGTGCATTTCATTAACGTGTGTTTGTGCTGCAGGTGCATTTGCATTTTCCCTGATTCTAGCGTCCGGATTTCTGATTATTGATCATGGCTAGCTTGAGAAGGACAGTTGCATACAAATTACCAACCCCTGATGTTATTCCCCTGATTGGTTTGATTTCCCTTGCTGAGGAGGATGTCCAGAGAAGCTTCAGGATGAGTTACGGAAGACTGTTGAGGTTGGTTCGTATACCAACTGAGGTTGAGCTGGATGGGCTGTATACATTGATGCAATTTTATGACCCTGCCTTGAGATGCTTCACTTTCAAGGACTTTATTTTGGGGCCCACCTTGGAAGAGTACGCAGAGTTTGTTGAGCTGCCCGTGCAGAATAAGGTTCCTTTCATTCACTTTGACGCTAAGCCTAGGTTGGAAGACTTAGCAAAGGCTTTACACTTGGACGCTTCTGAGCTATTGGTGACTTCTTCGCGCGGGGTTCCAGGCTTCTCCCTCCAGTTCCTGATTGGTAAAGCCCAGGAATACGCTAAGAGTGGATGCTGGATAGTCTTTAATGCTGTGTTGACTCTGTGCATCTATGGAATAGTATTGTTTCCCAACATCCCAGATTTTGTGGACTTTGACGCCTTTCATTTGTTTGTCGCTGGCAACCCTGTACCCACATTGCTCGGGGATTTCTACCATTCGTTGCATTACAAGAATGAAAAGAGGAGAGGGAAGAGTGTTCACTTTTGTGTGCCATTGCTGAGCATGTGGTTTGAGAGCCACCTTCCTAAGAAAAAACCTTTGGTGGAGGTTGCAGATACAACTGACTGGCCGAAGCGCCTGATGAGACTCTCCTCTGAAAACATTGTTTGGTTTGACAGGGATTTGCTAGGGTCTGAGGTGATTTTCAGTTGCTCTGGATATCCAAACGTGCCTTTGATAGGAAGGAAGGGATGCATCAATTATAATCCATCTCTGTTTGTTCGCCAATTTGGATATGCATTGAAGGATCCACCTAGGGAGGAAGAAGTACAGGAATCTCTGTACTTCACTGGTGATGTGAACGGAGAATTATTATCCCAACTTCAGCATGCTTGGATACGCATCAACAGGAGAGGGAAACCACTATTGGGAAAGAACGACAGTCAAGCTTACGCACCGTACAAAGCCTGGGTACAAGAAAGAGCAAAACAGTTGCTAATGCCGTTTCCAGCTGTACCAGTCCATGTTCCTGTTCCAGTAGAGGAACCAACCACCGTTACCAGGGAAGTATATGAGCAATTTGTAAAAGAGAAGGAAGCCTTGCTGTTGGCTAATGAAGAATTAGAGAAAGAACTGGCTCAGCTCAGAAGAGAGAAGAATGAAGCTGCATACTCTCTCCAACAACAGACTGAAACAGTAGCTTCGTTGAATGCTAAGCTGGTTGAAGAGAAACAGAAATGGGAGCGTCTGGGAAAGGATTTTAAGAGTTCACATGATATGCTTGAATCAAAGAAAACGACACTAGACGTAGCTTATCGAGAAATCTCTTCCTTCAGCAAAACGTGGAATGCCACGCTGACCAATAACAAGGAAAGGGAGGGCAAACTAAAGCAGCAGATTTCTGACTTGGAACACCAGCTGAAGACTAGCAAGCTCAAGTACGAAGAGGAAGTTATGGCTAGATGGGCTCTTCAGGACGCATTGAATGAGGTAGCCAAACGCAAGAAAGAAGCTCGTTCCCAGAAGAGAAAGGTTGATGATTGCTTTGGGGACGGTGAATGGGAAGAATCTATCGAGGATTTGAAGCGTGTGATCAGGCGGGATGACGCACTGATTGAAGGATTGCTTGCTCAGCTGGACCATCCAAAGACCAAAAGGCTATTGAAGGAGTACAGGGGCTACGAACCTACTTGACTTGATTTGTATATTGTTGTTTTGAGCTGACCATCACCAGGCCTGTTGGTTGGGCTCATACCTTCTATTGTACTACCTCACATTGATGTATAACTTTGCCCGATCAGCTATATGCAAGTTGTTCTGTCTTCTGTGAATGATTATCATCCAATTATCACCGCACTGTCACGGCACGACACGACACAGAGCACATAGCACTAGAGTTAGGGAAATAATACGCCCTAACGCACAGACACATATTGCATTGCATGTGCATACATATTGCATTTATCAGCTAATTATTGAAACTGTATCTCATCTTCTGCATCTCGACAGGTTTACAGAATTGCAAGTCAACGTCCTCATCGGTATCCCACTCGCACAAACTGTAAGAAGATTATGGATCAAGTACAGCAAGAGATGCAGGAGATGCGGGAGAGGCTCACGCAGTTCATGCAGACTATGGAAACGGTTATGAAGGGGCAGGAAAACCTGCAGACTCTGGTGTTGCCGCTATTGGCAAAGGCAAATGGAGGTGGTAACGAGGACCACCACTCTGTACAAGTTGAGACTATTCATGGAGGCAGTGTGCATACTCCTCAGCCTGTAGTGAACCCTCCTGTGGTAAATGTGTCGGGCGCGAATGCGAACAACGGGGCTGGCACCAGAAATGGTAACAACGGAGTTGGAAACGAAGTTGTTGTTAATAATGTTGGACTCAAGGATGCCAATCTAGGGGGCGTCAATAATAACGGAGATAATGGTTTCGGAAACGCGGGTTTCGGATACAATGAGCAAGGCTTTGGCTATCGTGGTCAGGATGGCGGGTTTGGCTTTAGATACGACGGTGCTGGTATGGTTAACCAAGGTTATGGAGGAATGGCTAATAATGGTAACGGCACTGGATTCGTTAATAATGGGTATGGACCGGCTGGTATGAATCAGGGATACGGAATTAGAGGTCAAGGACCAATGATGAATCAGAATGTATTTGGCCGCAATCAAGGGTATGATGACTTTGGCAATGAAAATGTCAACTGGAACGAAGATCAGCAGGAAGATGCATTCTCTGGTAGAGGTTTTGACGGTCCTGTAGACAACACGCAGCGAATTAAGATGCTCGGGGAGCAGATGACAGGTGTTGTGAATCAAAGTGCTTCTGGTTTGGACATGACCACGATGGGACTGGTACCCGGTCTGAGGGTACCTTTGAAATTTAAGGCTCCAACTTTTGACAAGTACAAGGGATATACTTGCCCCAAGGGTCATGTGCGGTCGTACTATAGAAGAATGTCGGCTTATTCGAATGACGAAAGAATGCTGATGCATTTCTTTCAGGACAGTTTGTCTGGTCCTTCTCTTGAATGGTACATGGGGTTAGAGCCTACCCAGATAAAGACTTGGAAGCAGTTGGCCGACGCATTTGTGGCGCATTATAAATACAATAGTGACTTGGCCCCGAATCGGATCCAGTTACAGGGGTTGTCCCAAAAGAAAGATGAAAGCTTCAAGGAATACGCGCAGAGATGGCGCGATATGGCCGCACGAGTTCATCCTCCGCTGGATGACAAAGAGATGAATGATATGTTCGTAGGGACATTTACTGGTGTGTTTTATGATAAGTTGTTCCATACTTCCTTGGGTAGTTTCTCGGACCTAGTCTTGATGGGTGAGAAAATCGAAAGTAATATTAAAGTGGGCATATTCCGTGCTGAGGAATCCACTTCATCTGGAAATAACAGAAAAGGTTATGGTGGTCGCCGTCAGGGTGACACGAGTGCAGTATTCGGAGGCCGAGGCCGAGGCCGAGGTAGAGGACGTAATCACTACAATCATCCGCAACAGGTGGCAAGTGTCACAATTCCATTCCCTCAGCAATCAGTACCGTTACAGCAGATACCGCCGCAACAACAACCACAACAACAACAGCAGTAGCAGAGACCTAACCAGGGTCAAAGGAGATTTCCTAACACGAGGCCGAAGAGGGTTTTTGATTTACCTCCTTATACATATGCGGAATTGCTTCAAACATTGCTGGGTTTGAATTTAGTAGAAAAGAGGACCATGGCGCCAATGACGGGTACCCCTCCATTTGGCTTTGATACGAATAAGAAATGAGAGTTTCACTCCGGAGCTCCTGGCCACGACATAGAGACGTGTCATGCTTTCAAGCATGTGGTACAAGATCTTCTAGATAGCAAAGCCATCAACTTCGGGCAAGCTGGCCCAAATATCTTGAATTCACCTATGCCCAACCATGGGGCAAATGCTGTGTTGATAGAGGAAGAGCTGAATTTGGTATTGAGTGTCGATGAGCTCAAGACTCCACTGTGCGAGGTTAAAAGCAGATTGTTGAGAGGAGGTGTTCATCCGGGCTGTGATGAGTATTGTCTGGATTGCTGAGCTCAAGATGGGGGCTGCATTGAGTTGAAAAGAGGTATTCAGGCTTTGATGGACGGGGGTAGATTACAGTTTGACAGCACATCCATTGAGAAACCTGCGGAGGTTATGATGGATGAGGCTAATGATGTAGCGATGGTGATTATCCCACGAAAGACGATTACTATAACGGCGCCATCCAGGCGGCCAACGATCACCATCACAAAAGCGGGGCCTGTCCCGTATGAAAATACTAAAGCCGTACCCTGGACCTACGGGTTGGAAGCCTACTGCAATGGCGAGAAGATAGAATTGAATAAGCAACCAGCTGAAGTTGTTGACAACGTTGTTGGAACTGGTGGGATGACTCGAAGTGGAAGGATCTTTGTGTCACCAGAGGTAGAAGCTCAGCGTTTGGCTCGAGGAAAAGAAAAAGTGAACGAGGGTATACCTGTACAGAGGAATGAGAAGGAAACGTCACTGAAGGACGTAGAGGAGTTTATGCGCCTAATTAGAAAAAGCGACTACAAGATTGTCGAGCACTTGCAACAAACACCATCGAAGATATCCATACTATCATTGTTGTTATGCTCCGAAGCACATCGGAATGCATTGTTGAAGATTTTGGATACTTCATTCGTACCTCAGGATGTGTCTGTCAACCAGTTGGAAGGGGTACTGGCCCATGTGAACGCCGGTCACAGTTTGGGATTCACTGATTTTGATTTGACCCCAAGGGGGAGAGAACACAACATGGCGCTGCATGTTTCTGTTGAATGTCGGGGCACGGTTATGTCCCACGTATTGGTAGATACAGGATCTTTTTTGAACGTACTTCCCAAAAAGGCCATGATGAAGCTAGACATCCGGGGAATCATCTGTACACCGAGTGATTTGGTGGTTCGGGCATTTGACGGCACCTGAAGATCGGTGTTTGGATCGATAACGTTACCCTTGCAAGTGGGACCAGAGGTATTTGAAATGGAGTTTTACATTATGGACATTCACCCCGCGTACAGTTGCTTACTAGGACGCCCGTGGATACATGGTGTTGGGGCAGTTACCTCTACTTTGCACCAGAAATTGAAGTATATGGTGGGTGACAGTGTCGTTACCGTCTGTGGAGAGGAGGATATCTTGGTGAGTCACTTGTCCTCATTCAAATACATCGAGGTTGATGGTGAAATTCATGAGACGCCCTGCCAGGGGTTTGAAAGTTTGAAAATCAAGGATAAAGCTCCAGTCGTCAGTAAAGCGTCGGAAGTGGCCGTATCCTCGTACAAAGAAGCGCAGGCTTTAGTGCAAGCAGGAGAGACGAAGGGTTGGGGCCGTGTACTAGACATACCTGTGAAGCTGGACAGGTTCGGACTGAGTTATCAGCCGTCATCATCAGCGCCCATTGCAGGGGCACCAAAATTCAAAGGACCAGTGACGATCACGTCCAATGGGGTTTGCTTTGAAGCCATCAATGCTGTCTCCGATTCAGAGGAGGGGGATAGTGACTATGACATGGATGCTTGGATCCAGCCAAGCGTGTCGGGGCAAGGGCTATGCAACTGGCCAATTCAGGAATTTGTTCCCGTGACTACAAAACAGTAATTTCTTTATTTTTCAATTGTTGAATAACCCGGTGTCCTGCCCGGGACATCGTGACTTTGCTTAGGGTTACTCTTTTATGTACATTGTGATGTTTAGATCATTAAATAAAAAGGCGTTTTGTGTTGCATGCAAATATTGTGCTCTCTGTCTTTCCTGTTTTTGTTTTACAATAAAATGGCAACGTGGTTACTCGCTTTATGCACATTTTGAAGCATTTAACCATTTCTTTTGCAGGATAATATTTTCAGATGACATCATTGAACCGCCTATGACTCATTTCGACTTTGAGCACTCGGTATTTCAGGCCGAAGAAGAGATTGTTGAAGATGGCGACGTTCTAGAAGAGTTATCTTGGTTGGTAAAGCAAGAGGAACGAATCATTCTGCCTCATGAGGAGGTCATTGAAATTATTAACCTGGGGTCGGAAGGGGTTGAAAGGAACATCTGTATAGGAGCCACGCTGCAGAGCGACGTCAAGCGAAGATTGGTTGAGATGCTCAGAGAGTACAGTGATGTATTCGCTTGGTCGTACGAAGACATGCCTGGGCTGGACACGGATATGGTTGTGCACCATTTGCCACTAAAAGAAGAATGCCCGCCGGTTAAGCAGAAGCTTCGCAGAACTAGGCCTGATATGGCAGTGAAAATTAAGGAGGAGGTCCAAAAGCAGTGGGATGCCGGTTTCCTAGCTGTTACAAAGTATCCCTCATGGGTCGCTAATATTGTACCAGTGCCGAAAAAGGACGGTAAAGTCATAATGTGCATGGATTACCGTGATCTAAACAAAGCGAGCCCAAAAGACGATTTCCCACTTCCGCACATTGATGTGTTGGTTGACAATACGGCTCAGTTCTCTGTCTTTTCTTTCATGGATGGATTTTCGGGGTATAATCAGATCAAGATGGCACCTGAAGACATGGAGAAAACCACTTTCATAACACCGTGGGGAACATTTTGTTACAAAGTGATGCCCTTCGGACTGAAAAATGCTGGGGCAACATATCAAAGAGCGATGACTACTCTCTTTCATGACATGATGCATAAAGAGATTGAAGTATATGTAGATGATATGATTGCCAAATCCCAGACGGAGGAAGAACATTTGGTAAATCTGCTGAAGCTATTCAAGAGGCTTAGGAAGTTCAGGTTGAGACTCAACCCTAATAAATGCACCTTCGGGGTGAGATCGGGTAAACTACTGGGGTTTATCGTGAGCGAAAAAGGAATAGAGGTGGATCCTGCAAAGATCAAAGCAATACAAGAGATGCCAGTGCCTAAAACAGAAAAAGAAGTACGAGGATTTTTAGGGAGACTGAACTACATTTCCAGGTTCATATCTCACCTGACAGCTACGTGTGAGCCGTTATTCAAGCTGTTGAAAAAAGACCAGGCTGTAACATGGAATGAAAATTGTCAAAAGGCGTTCGATAAAATAAAACAGTATTTGCAGGAGCCTCCTATTTTGATACCTCCAGTGGCAGGGAGACCCTTGATTATGTATTTGACGGTTCTTGAGGGAAGTATGGGTTGTGTTCTCGGTCAACATGACGAGACAGGAAGAAAAGAGCATGCGATATACTACCTGAGTAAGAAGTTTACTGAATGTGAATCTCGATACTCAATGCTCGAAAAAACTTGTTGCGCGCTAGCCTGGGCCGCCAAGCGTTTGAGGCAATACATGCTGGACCATACAACCATGCTCATCTCGAAGATGGATCCTATCAAATACGTATTTGAAAAGCAGGCATTATCGGGGAGAATTGCCCGTTGGCAGATGGTTTTGACCGAATACGACATCCAGTATGTCTCACAGAAGGCTATAAAGGGGAGTGTATTATCTGAGTACTTGGCAGAGCAACCTATTGAGGACTACCAATCGATGAGGTTTGATTTTCCTGACGAGGATATCATGTACCTGAAGATGAAAGATTGTGAAGAACCGTTGTCGGACGAAGGACCAGAGTTGGGTTCAAAATGGCAGTTGATCTTTAACGGAGCTGTAAACTCCTATGGTAGCGGAATAGGGGCAATCATCACTACTCCATAGGGGTCTCACATACCATTCACTGCTCGATTGACCTTTCCAGTTACCAATAATGAAGCCGAATACGAAGCTTGTATCATGGGGCTTGAAGAAGCCATTGGTTTGCGAATCAAAAATCTGGATGTATATGGAGACTCAGCTCTGGTGGTGAATCAAATAAAAGGAGAATGGGAGACACGTCAGCCCAATTTGATACCGTACATGAATTACGCGAGGAGATTGTTGCCCTTCTTTGACAAGGTTGAATTGCATCATGTACCGCGAGCAAAGAATCAGATGGCTGACGCTCTGGCCACATTGTCTTCCATGTATAAAGTCAATTTCTGGAATGAGGCTCCCAGAATTGTTATCTCCCGGCTTGATAGACCCGCCTTCGTATTTGCCATTGACGAAGCATCTGATGATAAACCCTGGTATTTTGACATCCATAATTTCCTGAAAAACAAAGAATATCCGGCTGGGGCATCCAGTCACGATCAGAAGACTCTCAAGAGATTGGCGGGTAATTTCTATCTGAATCCAGACGGTGTCCTATACAAGAGAAATCACGACTTGGTGCTACTACGTTGTGCAGACGAGAAAGAGGCGAAGCTGCTCATGGAGGAAATACATGAGGGTATATTTGGTACGCATGCTGGTGGGCATGCTATGACGAGGAAGCTGCTGCGGGCAGGTTATTATTGGCTAACTATGGAAACTGATTGTTTCAAGTTTGCGTAGAAGTGTCATAAGTGCCAGATCTATGCAGATAAGATCCATGTGCCTCCGAGTCCTCTGAACATGATGTCGTCACCGTGGCCATTCTCAATGTGGGGAATCGACATGATTGGAAAGATCGAGCCGACGGCATCTAACGGACACCGTTTCATTTTGGTAGCAATCGATTATTTTACCAAATGGGTGGAAGCGACATCCTATGCAAATGTGACCAAGCAGGTGGTAGCCAGGTTTATCAAGCGAGATATCATTTGCAGATATGGAATCCCCGAGCGGATAATTACCGACAACGGTTCGAACTTAAATAACAGAATGATGAAGGAGCTGTGTCAGAGTTTTAAGATCGAGCATCACAACTCCTCCCCTTATCGACCCAAGATGAATGGCGCTGTTGAGGCGGCCAATAAGAACATAAAGAAGATTGTTCAGAAGATGGTGGTGACCTATAAGGACTGGCATGAGATGCTACCTTTTTCTTTGCACGGTTATCGTACGACGGTACGCACATCAACCGGGGCAACCCCGTTCTCGTTGGTATATGGAATGGAAGCAGTGTTACCACTAGAAGTTGAGATTCCTTCCCTGAGGGTATTACGAGATGTCCAACTGGACGAGGCAGAATGGGTGAGAGACAGGTTGAACCAACTGAGTTTAATGGATGAGAAGAGGTTAGCTTCTCTAGCATATGGTCGTTTGTACCAGAGCCGAATGAAGAAAGCGTATGATAAAAAGATACATCCTCAGAGCTTTCAGACGGGCAACCTTGTACTAAAGAGGATTCTCCCGCCACAGGCAGATCACAGGGGCAAGTGGACCCCCAACTACGAAGGGCCATACGTTGTCAGAAAATTCTTTTCAGGAGGAGCTTTGTTGTTGTCCACCATGGACGGTGAGGACTTTACATCGCCTGTGAATTCGGACGCAGTTAAAAAATACTTTGCTTGAAATTGACCCGCTGGACAAAAAAGGAGAGTCCAGGCAAAAATGGGGCATCCTGGCGAACCAAAAACAGAATAAAAGGTTCGGGCAAAAGTTAGGGATAAAATTGAAAAAATGTACACCCGCGAAGTCGAAAACCTACACTGGGCGGCTTCGGCAAAAAAGGGTATCCCGGTGAATTGAAAACCCGTAAAGGGCGGTTCACGCAAAAGTTAGGGATTTGAAAAGCAAATGACTGCGGTCCGAATTTGATACTGCATTGCACATTGGTGCCGGAGAACACTTGAGGATTCGTTTATCAGATACAACCTCTTCGGAAAGTTGAATACCGGGAAAGCGCCAGAGTCAGGCGAGTCATAGGAGGATCAGCTCATGGTGTTTGTCTGCATCCCGTTGCCGACATGTGTACATATTTGTGTTAGTATTTATGCTTCCTGTGCATACTTGTGTACTTGTTTGTGCGTAGCTACCTCTTTTCAGAAGTTACATCCAGTGTACAAAACTCCGCCTATTTAGAGGCCCTATCAATAAAACATGTTATTCAATACTCGATATTTGTTCTTTATTGTTTTGTATGTGAAAAAACGCCGATTGTTTTGACAAAACTAGCATGTACATAACGGTGTCGGCCCTTGCCAATAATTGCTAAAACTTTGAATTGACTGAAATGATGTCACGAATGCTAACCCGAATAGATTCGGTTGTATGGACTTGTTTTGTCGCGTTTGTGCTGTTTTGCAGGGTCCTTGCCTGTTTGAAGCAATCGAAAGAGAATTACTATGGCCTAGCCAGGGCATTGGATGAAAGATGTGGTTACAGTTGATGTAAATCCCCACGCAGATCGTGTTCCCGGAAGTGGAAATGGCGCTCCCCTTTATTGAAGGACAAGATTAATTCCCCAGAAGAGTATCTTAATAGAGATGTCTCCGGCAAGGTGGTAATCCCCACAGAATTGAGCATGTGTAGATGCAATCCCCAGTTGAGAAGGTTCTCAAGATGGATGACCAAGTCAAGATTGGTTCAGAGAGATGGTTTTTCTTTTTCCCCCGCAGGGTCAGTTATTTCCAACAAGAGTTGATAATCTCAAGATTGTGATTTGTATTCAGACAGTATGATTTCCTCCACAAGGACTCTCTATCCCGAGTAGAGTTGTTTAGCCTCAGAGTAGTGATTCCAGGTTGGCAGGCTGTGCTCAGACAGTGTACATTCCTCAAGGAAGATCCATTATCCCTAGTAGGGTCGTCTACTCTCTCCAGCAGAGGTTTCCTTCCCGGTAGGATCCTTTATTCTCCCCCCAGCGGAGCCAGTTTTGTCTCCAAGAGAGTTGTTTCTTCCCCCAGCGGAGTTCTCTCTATTCAGCAAGAATTTCCTTTCCTCTTAGTGGAAATTAAAGTTCAAATCTCTCCCCAGCAGAGTTGGTTGTATGTCCTGGAATTGAAGACATTCCTGTGTGATGGGCAGAAGTCAGAATTCCTGTGTGATGGGCAGAATTCAGAGTTCCTGTGTGATGGGCAGACGAAGACGTTCCTGTGTGATGGGCAGACGAAGACGTTCCTGTGTGATGGGCAGATGAAGGTTTTTTTGTGTAATGGGCAGATTAGGATTTTCAGTAAAGTGGATAGAAGTATGTTCCCGTGTCAGATAGGCGGATGACGATTTCTTTGCAGTTATACACAAAGGTGTGTTCCCGTTTCGGATAGGCGGATGAAGAGTTTGTGTGACATAAGCAAGAGGTGTGTTCCCGTTTCGGATAGGCGGATGATTTCCTCGTAGGGAGCATAGTATATGTCCCATGACAAGATAGAGCTGCATTCTTACAAAAGTCTTCTTCCGGTGAAGCCACTAAGGATTGTTCCAGTATTGACAGAATAGTGATGAAGACGGATCAGTAAAAAAAATTTCCCCAAGTAGTGGTGTAGTTGTTTTGCAGTTGGCAAATTTCCGGGTTTATTGGTATTCAACTGTTTCGTACCTCGATTGTCTGAAGGCTCCGGGAGTTTCACCCAGTCGGGTCCAAATCGTTTGAATAGGGGCAGCCGTTGCACCCCAAAATTTGACCAACTTATTTCACCTGATTTTATGTTTCATAGCTTTAGCATTTGCATATTAGGTCATATTAGGTCATGTACATAATTCATTCATCTGCATAGCATAGCATGGGCAAGCCATCCAACAAGGGACCGAGTGCCATTCTTATCTCTATGAGCCTATCAAGAGGTTCTTATTCAAAATTTAAGCCTATGCAAGTCATCAGAAAGGAATTGAAGCTTGAGAAGTTAGTGGACCAATCAGTGGGTTTTTCTCCTATCTTGAGGGGGTTTGAAGACTATCAAAGAGATTGTGGGCTATGAATTGAGGGCATGGAATGTATATAGACATCATGGAAGACCTAGAGGGTCATTTTTAGAGTGAGACAAGTCATTGATGTGATTACAAGAACTACAGTTGAAGACAGTCAATTAGGGTTTCATCTGGGTCAACCCTGGGTCAACCCTAAGTCAAATACTTGATTGAAGGGACATCAAGGCCTTTTTGAAGAATGGGGGATCCATCATTTGATATGTGGATATGGATGTGGTGTTGTGCCAAGGAGAAATCAAAAGAAATAAAGAAGAAGAGAAGTTTCTAAATTAGGGTTTCAGTGTAAAATCCCCTGATTTAGGGCAAACTTCCAAGCAGAATAATTCAAGATACAAGTCTCTAATGGATTTTTGGCCAACATGAAAGTTGTTCCTCATAATCTTAGCTTTCTAGAAAGGTATGGTATGCCTCAATCTGATTTGTGGAGCTCTACTTATGATCTTGACAAGCCAAGGGCATTTTGGGCATTTGGAGGTTATAAGTCATTTCAAGCATAAGGCCATATCTCCTAGTTCCAAGCTTCAAATGGAAAAATCTTCAACATCAAACTTGCTTAGAATGATGTTTTAAGGCTAGTAAGCAGGTCATGAGATGTTAAAAAGGCTTGTATCAAAAAGTGATAAAAAATCAAATTTTGGGTTAGAGGTCACAAACAAGCCATATGACATACCAATTTGATTGTAAAATGCATTTTAAAAACAATGGCATTGGCACATTTTTGAATTGAGCAATAATTTCATGACTTGCTTTATAAAAGTGGTTACTTGAAATGTAAGTCACTAATCCAAACCACTTAACAAAGCATTTGGAAGGCTATTTTGGTTGGAAACTTCCAAGGGAAGATACATGAACAATCTAGAAATTTCCAAGGGAAGATACATGAATAATCTAGAAAGTTCCAAGGGAAATGGATTTTATTATTTTGGGCTTGGGCTTCATTTCTAGAATATTCCAATCATCTCTATAAATGTTTAGAAACTCATTTGAAGCAAGGTTGGTGATTGATTGGAGTTGGATTGGAAGAGAGCATATCAATTTTCAAGAGAGAAAATCAAGTGGTGATTCTTCATTCAAGGCGATTTCGGTTCGATTCGAAGATTGTAGCACTTTCCTTGCATATTGTTGAACGAATTTGAAGCTTTCAGAAGTACGAAAAGAGTCGAAGATACTCCGTTTCGAAGCTCCGATCAAGGTATGTAAACCTCCACTTTCCCATGGATTTGGGATGAGATAATTAAAAATTCTCATGCGGTTAGGATCATGAACACCTATGGATGATTTTAGGATTGTTAATTTGGAGATTTTCTTCATTCCCTTTTTCTTTTTATTTCTGTTTTGAGGCCTGTTTGCTTTTATTATGCCAAAAATAGTAAAAAATTCAAGAAATTATGAAATTTTTTTCTACAGATCTTGATTATCTTAAGAAACTTTAGGCGCTGAGTTTGCATTTTTTAGATTTTTTTTGATTTAGTTATGAGTTTTCTTTCGTGCTAATATCCATTGGTGTACATAACTGTTCATCTGTTTTGTTTAATTTTGTTCTCTTTAATGCTTCATGATTTTGAGCTGATTTTTGGATATGTTTTAGATGATATGCATAGGGTTCCCCAGAAATTTTATTGGAATTTCTAGACGAGTCTAAGTTTAGTTTTGAATCCGCTTTTTAGAGCCACCGCCATCTGAATGTTCCCTGGACACTTTATAGGTTTTCCTTTAGAAAGTGACCTTAACTTTAGAGTTTGGTTTTAATTTTTTTACCATAGGTTGCTAACATCTTCAGGATATTGTATAATTGTTTTTAGATTTTTGTAGATTTTTTTCCCATTTTTTTTGCATTTTACATTCTGATGAGTATTTTGCATGATGTTTGTTTTGCATATTTAATACCGCTGTTTTGTAGAATTTTGTTCTCTCAATTGGTGATGATTCTTGCTTATATCTTTTGGTAGATTGTAGCTAACACTCGCATGTTCCCTTAGGAATTTTTGTAGATTTTCTAGATGTAATTTGCTTCTTTTTTAGGGTTGTTGATTAGGACCTTCCCAATTGATGGTTAACCTTGACCCCTTGCATGTTAGGAATTGTTTAGACCCCTTAGAAATGGATATAGGGTTTGATCTTCGATCTTGATAATATAGATATTAATATACTTTAGGGTTTCCCTTAGGATAATGTAATAAAACTTTAGAATAAAAATGGTAGTAAAAAAATGTTGAAATAGATATGGTGTAATAAAAAACTTAGAATAATTAGGGTTTTAAACATAACATAGGTGCAACAAAACAATTTCTTTTTGGGCTTTTTAGGTTGAATTAGAAGATGGGACTATAGGGGTATTATGGGTAAGTGTAGTAGATCCATTAGAATAAATATTAGAATTTCCCCTATTATATTAATATTTAGTATATTTTTGTAATTGTTTGATTGTATGGTGTGCCCGTTTTGGGGTTATTGCTTGTTATTTGGGCTTGTTGGGCTTGCTTGGGGTTTGGGCTTGGCTTGAAGATCATGGATGGTGAAGCATTGAAGACAAAGACAAAGTCAAGGATTGAAGAGCAAGTTCAAGAGTTGATGAAAATTGTAGCTTGCTTGTAGCTGTTGAAGATCACAGGAACTAGGAGCTAGGTAGAGCTTAGAGTAGAAATTTGATTCTTAAACATGGATGGCTTTGTTTGCCTCCATCCCTCTCTATGATTCAGAGTCTCTCTAGGATACTCACCCCCTTCCTTTGGAAGGCTTGGTGACAGTATCTAAGAGATAGAACTCTTGAGAGAAACATTCTACATTTTGTTAACAGTCTGTTTGCCACCTTTGGTGGTCAACTAACTGTTTAACATCTCAATTCATCCTATTAATTGTTCCTCATCCTGGAGAGTTTGATTTGAAGAAAAGCCATGAAAGATTAAAGATGGAAGTCATTGTTTGAAGAGTGTGTTGTTGAAGCTGTGCATGTGACTGCTGCTGTTTGAAGCCCTGCTGCTTGAAGCTGTGGAAGATGATTACTGTTAGAGTTTTCCTCCTTGAAGATAGATGCTTGATGGAAGCTTGTTGATGAAGACTTTGCTTGAAGATGTTGATGGAGCTTGCTGTGTAGAGTTGCTGTTTACGGTTTATTTTTTGCTGTTTAGAAGCTTTTGATGTATTGTTTGAGTTTCCGGGACTGTATTGTTTGCCAATTAATCTGTTAGGTTGAAAGTGAATTTTGTTCGCTTTTGCCTGTTGTTTTCAAGGTTCGAGGAAGAGCAGGACTCCCTTGCCTAGCTTGTACTGCTGCATTCATGCATTTTACTGCTTTACTATATATATGTTGTTGTTTTTCCGTTTATCCCCTTAGGATCTCTGTTTCTCTCTGCGCAAGAGAGAAATATGACAGACACTAGATTTTCATCCATGCATGACAACATTAGGTTAGATTTTGATTCCCTTTTTTAAACCATAGGTTAGAGTTGTTGTTTCTCTTCTTTCTCAAAAAAATCAGAAAAATACAATAAAAGGATAAACATCAATAAAAGACTGTAAACCAATCAAACGTCATTTTTGTCCGCTTGGACCCATAATCAGGAGAAAACCTTTTTCAGAAGGATAAAAAACAATCAAGACAGACTTGTGTCGTACGTGTCCCGAACTACGTTTGCTCTGATCTTTCATGCTGTATGAAAGTACGTAGGCATAGGATGCGATATCCTAGCGAGCAACCTTCCCCTCCTTTCCCGTAGGTAGGCGAACTACGTTGACTCTGATTTCTCGTTCCAGACGGGAATACGTAGGCATAAAGTGCGATACTTTGCCGAGTCATTTTATTTTCTTTTAACCCCAGACCTGTTGAATAGATAGAATAACAATCTGTACCAGAAAACAAGCATGGATCCCGTCGAGTACGACGGACGTGAGGGGTGCTAATACCTTCCCCTTGCGTAACCGACTCCCGAATCCAGGATTTGGTTGCGATGACCATTCCTTTCCCGTCTTTGCGGTAGGTTTACTTCGAGCGTTTCCTTTCCCTCTGTTGGGATAAATAACGCACGGTGGCGACTCTTCTGTTCAGCCGGCGCCGATTTTCACAGTAGCGACAGTGAAAAACAAATCAAAAATCCTAAGGGGAGTGATAATGAGGTTGAGGAGATTTCTGGTGAGAAAAGTGTAGAGATTGAAAAAACCCACCGACACCACCCGAAAGGAAGGTTGTCGAAGAGGTAGAGAAGGAAGCATTTTATGTTATTCCTCCTCCTTATACCCCACTGATTCCTTTTCCGCAAAGTTTCATGGAAGCTAAGGTAGACCCCCAATCCAAAATGTATGTAGAGGTATTGGAAAATATCCACACCAATGTACCCTTGTCTGAGGTCCTGCATAAAAAAAGAAAGTTAGAGAACCATGAAAATAGGGAAATTACTAGTGTTAAAAGGGAAAGGTTAGCCTTAAATGTGGTGGATGAAAAAAGTACACCAAAAACTAGAAAGTTAATACTCAAGATAAAGCCAGAACCACCACCACAAGTTCAAAAGAATGAACCACCTCACAGAAGGAAGAAAAGAAAACGTGAAGGATATGTGAGATGGCTTGATAAGTGGCCTTGGAAACTGAACAATGTTAAAAGTTTGATCGAGGAGTCATTCTCGAAAGAACCACCATGCGCACTTACACTCCTAGGTCATCGAGCTAACGATGTAAAAAGAAGCGCTACGTGGAAGATAACCCATGAGTTTTTAATTTAAAGTTTTCCTTTTATTCTTTGAACTTGCAGAAAATAAAGAAATATATCGTTTGTCACGTCTCAACTACATCTAGGAAAAAATTCTCTAGATGACGATCCTGGAGATGATCAGGTGCCGACGAACATTCTTGTGAATATTACTGCTGATGGGGACACCGATGATGAGTATGATAGGAGAAAGCATGTCTCTTCTGTCCGTAACTCACCTCCTCCTTGTTCTTCACATAGTTATGATCCACCTGCACACACTGCACCGTATTTTTCTAACACTTTTGCAGGTACCTCCTCCAGAAGCGGGCAATATGATGAGATGCTTCAAGAATTGCGCAATCGGAGATCTCGTGATGATTAATGTGATAGCCTATTTTACACCATATATCAATAACAATAAGAGATGCAAGTGTCACTAACATTCATATGCGAGTGATGCGAGAAACCCAAGCAGACATATACATCATGCAAAAGCATTTTCAACAAATGAAAGTATCTCAAAATGCCCGCCGCCAAGATAGAAGTGGTCAGTGAAGATAGGGACAACAAGCGAAAGACCATAGTAGATTTGGTCGTGGTGACACGCGGTAGAATTCATACAGGTTTCATCTCTCGTTTTTCCACCTTTTATCGAAACATTGAGGACAATGTTTGGTTTAAGTGTGGCGGAGGAACCTTGCCGCTTTTATATATTATTTTCTTGGAAGAATTATTGTGAATTTTTTTTTAAAGTAGTAATGTATTAATTTTTATTTACCAAACAAATTAACATTTCAAAAAAAATACCAAAATGGCAATGTTTGGAATTAGGCTAACAGACGTTCGCCAATTGGTTTGGCGAATTAGGCTAACAGCATCACAAGTAATTCGCCATTTGGTTTGGCGAAAGAGAGTATTTTGTGGGATTTCGCCAATTGAATTGGCGAATGAGAGTTATTTTAGGGTTTGTTGCATTTTCAATTTCCTTTTAATTATTATATAACATATTTTCGTTTTCATATTTTAAAATTTAATTGTTTTTTAATTTTAATTTTAATTTACTTTTTTGATTTAAGTTATTATTATTATTAACCATAAAAAATATAAATTTATAATCTAATTAATATTTATATAATTAATATTAATATTAATTTATAATATAATTTTTAATGTCATCTATAATATTAAAAAAATTAAGTTTAAAAGTTTAAATTATTTTATGAAATTATAAATTTAAAGTAAATTGGGTTGCTTGTTAAATCGCCCAGCTAGGGTTTTAAACTTTCCATATATATTTTTGGGGTGACATTCATCAATGGATGTATAGCCACCCCAGTGGTAATCACTTTGTCATCAAATGCACATTTCACCTTGGTAGCCTGGGTTCAATCCCTGAGGAAGATCAATCTTTTTGTATAATTATGTTTTTACATTTTTTTGCATTTTATTTTCACTTGTTGTGATGTATTTGCGCACTAACTTATTGTTTGTTAATTATCATTTTTTTTGGCTATAAATACGAGCTCAAACACAAGTTTTTTTTCACAACATTATTTCCTAAAAGACTAAAGCGGTAGTGCGGTTTGAGTTGAGCGGAGTCCATAATGTCTGCATTTCTGAATCAACGTTCTTCTTCTTCGTCATCAGCATCGGAGGAACCTTTTCCAACGTTTGATATAATGAAAAGAAATGCACTTGTGGTGTTTTCAGCAACAAAGCCTCCGATGAAGGTGCTCCTGTGGAATACGCAGACGTTGGAACACTTGCACAGGGAACTGAACCGCTGGCTAGAAGGGGATATTGCTCCAGGAGAAAAGATTAGGAAAATTGAGAGGTTGGTGGAGAAGACCGATAGAAACGGAGTTACTCGTGAATGGAGAAAAGTGGAAAATGATGCCGGCGTCCTTGTGATGATGTTGACACCAAAGGAGATAAAGTTGATGGTCGTGATATCGTAGACGCTCTGTTCCGGTGTTTTGGTGTATGTTTTTAATTTGTTGTTATGTTTGTTTAATTTATGAAAGTTAACTCTGCTTGTAATAGAAGGAAATTTGCAGTTACCTCTGCCTGTAATAGCATGAAATTTGATTTTAATCAAATGAAAGTTACTTTTGATTTAAATGGACACGTTTACAAATGAAACTATGATCTGCTGCTCGGACCAACGTTTGGACACGTCGTACGATTGTGTCCTGGTTGCCGACACGAACTACACAATCTCACTAGCTTATCCGAGGTATCCATCTCGGTTCGTATGCGCGTGCTGTTAGGCCGACCCTTCTTTTTTCTGCGCATCAAGTCATTATGCCAAACAATTTGGCCTTCGTATTCGGGCCAATAGTCCTCCTTTGCCAACACCTGAAAACTGCATGAGTAGACATTGCATAGACTTATGACTTGGTGAACTGAAGAAAGAAGGTTGGTTGGGTCCTGGCGCGCCTTCGAACAAGCTGCTATGACATGAGAGCAAGGCAATCGGAATGCTTGAAACTTTCCACAATCACACCAGCTCTTATCTAATTCAACACGATAACATCCCCTGGGCCTTCCTTCATTGTGATCTATAGCCTCGGCAACACTGAACCAACCAGCTGTACGGTCAAATATTGTGACCACGTGGGTGTTGGCTTTGGCAGCTTCGTCTTTCATGAATTTCATTGCAGTGTCACTGTACAGCTGACCCGATTGTAATACCGAACCCCACTTCGCACGCCTGCTATCAAAAAGTGATCCCATCCTAAAATAGGTTGCCTTTACCAACGCAGTTATTGGGAGGTTTCGAATTCCCTTGAAAACAGAATTCATTGACTCGACGAGGTTGGTTGTCATGTGGCCCCATCGCACCCCATTGTCGTATGCTCGCGTCCATTTCTCCCTATCAATGCCGTCAATCCATCTTAATGCATCCGCGTTGTTCAGTCTAATCTCGTCACGGTAGTATCTGAATGTTGGTTCAGTTAGTGCATACCCTGCGTTCACAACCTTCTTCCGCAGCGTCCTGTCTTTGATCTCCCTCATGAAATTTTGGGCAATATGCCTTATGCAGTAGACGTGGGTCGATGGAGGATCCTGCCAACCGTTGTCATGGTTGTTGTAAGCACTCTCGATGGATGGGTGTCGATCGGAGATCAAACATAAGTTAGGTTGGGGAGACACGTATGACCGTAGGTTTTTTAAGAAAAAACTCCAACCCCCAGCAGTCTCCCCTTCAACTATGGCGAAGGCTATCGGGAAAATGTTGTTGTTCCCGTCTTGTGCCACAGCCATCAGAAGTGTGCCCTTATATTTCCCGTAAAGCCAGGTTCCGTCAATCTGAATTATAGGTTTACAAAATGCAAACCCTTTGATGCATGGTTCGAATGCCCAAAAGACTCTGTGGAAAATTCCATTCCCAGCAACATAACTCCCGTCTGGTGTACAAGCAGGCAACGTCTCCAATATCGCAACAGTTCCTGGAGAGTAGTGTTTAAGGGCTACTAGGAATTTAGGAAGTTCCTTGTATGACTCCTCCCAATTTCCAAACACCATTTCAACAGCTTTATTCCTGGCTATCCAGGATTTTCGGTACGAAGGAGTGTAGTTGTACCTTTGTACCATATGCGCAATTATGGTACTCACCTTCAAAGATGGGTTGTCGCTGACGACTGATAGAATCTCATCACAAATCAACTTAGAGTTTAGTTTGCGATGGTCTTGCATCGGGTTCGAGATGATACAGGTGTGGGACGGACCCATTGACCCTATCTTCCAGGAATCGCTTCTCTTCCTGAAAGATGCTTTTAATTTGAACGGGCACTCCTCGTTACGGCAATAGATCATATACCGCGTTGGATTTGAGTGATCAACCTTGTAATCGGCTGACAATTCCATGTGAAACTGTTTGATAGCATGGACACAATCTTGTTTTGTACGAAACTCGTCGCCCTCTTTAAGTTGGCCCCGTGTTGTGTAGTTGGGGATGTAGAAAACATCCGTTGGGGGTTCATCATCAACTAAGGTGATATCAGTCATGTGATTTGGTGGACAATAGACATGCTCAGGTTGAACTTCAACCTCAGGATTGTTCACCATCTCGTCAACAATGACCTCAGGTGCTTCTTCTTCTTCGTCCACGACATTGACTTCGGGGTGTTCATCTTCAGAATCGCAAAAAACTTGTGACGAATCAAGTTGTTGAGACAGTTGTTGCTGTTGTAACGTAACGTATACCATGATTTCTGAGAACCCTGAATACTCGTGAGTGCGGAACATGTTACGCACGTCTTCATCATCTCGCACCTTTAAAGGAAAAAATTTGCACGAATCAAGTCCGCCAAAGAATACTGGGTTCTTGTATACTATTTGTCCAACTGGACCGCACTGCAGTTTTTTTTCGATTCTTGACTTCAGGTGTGAAAAATTAGACCTTCTGTCAATTAAAAATCTTGTAACCTCCGTGTTTCTGAAAGTGTATCCCGAATCCTCACATTCGAAAGCTTCACCATTCATATGAGCGGCAATCATGTGTTGTGCTGTTTGAGACATTGTGGAAATTATGGTGTCTGAATAACGGGGTGTAACAATGTTTTAGTGTTTGAGTGTTTTAGTGTTTGAGTGTGTTTGATAAAGGCTTTATAAAATGGCCTTATTGCTTCTGAATGTTTGAGTGTTTGAGGGTGTTTGATAAAGGCTTTATATAATGACCTTAGTGCTTCTGAATGTTTGAGTCTTTGAGTGTGTTTGATAAAGGCTTTATAAAATGGGCTTAGTGCTTCTGGATGTTTGAGTCTTTGAGTGTGTTTGATAAAGGCTTTATAAAATGGGCTTAGTGTTTTTACATGTATCTATGTCTGCCTTACATTTATGGCGCATGCTCCATAATCAATAACGTGAACCACAGACTTGATATGAAGTGACAATGCAAACTTCTGCATTTACATGTGATGTTCATTTATCACGCATGCTCCATAATATGAATAAAGTATACTATGGAAAATAGTATGATGACATAAATAATACTACACTGAAGTATAATATGCAAAATCGTATGATGAAATAAAATAGTATGATGAAATAAATAATACTACACTGATGAAACAAATCACATTACGATGAATAAAAATATTATACAAAATGCTGAATAAATAATCACACTATGCAATGAATGAACCACTGTATGATTAGACGCTACACTGAAGGAATCTCCTTTTTTCACATGTGAACTGCATCCCTACATTGACCATGCAGGCCTACGAGCATCCGCTTTCACAGATTAGACTGGACACTGCATTACAATAAATGTCGTGTAGCCTGTTTGATTAGACGCTACACTAAAGGAATCTGCACTCACACCACACATATGTCACGCCAAGTGCTCAGCATGCACCCACACAACACATTTGTCACGCCACGTGGTCAGCATGCACCCACACAACACATTTGTCACGCCAAGTGCTCAGCATGCACTCACACAACACATTTGTCACGCCACGTGGTCAACATGCACCCACACAACACATTTGTCATGCCAAGTGCTCAGCATGCACCCACACAACACATTTGTCACGCCAAGTGCTCAGCATGCACTCACACAACACATTTGTCATGCCAAGTGCTCAGCATGCACCCACACAACACATTTGTCATGCCAAGTGCTCAGCATGCACCCACACAACACATTTGTCATGCCAAGTGGTCAGCATGCACCCACACAACATATATGTCACGCCAAGTGCTCAACATGCACTTACACAACACATATCTCATCACAAGTTTCAAGCATGAACTTAAAACATATCCACCCTTGGAATATAAATATGGGGTATGTACCCATCAAATTCTACTCACACTTAAAGTCTCCTACTCTCTTACTCTCCTACTCTCTTACTCTCCTACTCTCAAACTCGCAACCTCCCAAAGTCTGAAACTTTCAAACTCCCAATCCTCAACAATGTCTGTACTAACCATGGGTGATTCTCATAGAGGGACGGCTGAAAACATCGCCGAGTTTGTAAGTCATTTAGTTCATGTCAATGTCTTACCATTTTGTCCAAAAAAAACTATAGTAATTTTGTGTAAAACACTATAGTAATTTTACTTCATTATTTTGCAGGATGTATCAAGGTTTCGGTGTCGTGTGCATGACTACATACCACACGACCCCCTCATTACAAACTATCTTATACATTGTGGGTTTGGGCGTGTGATCGAAATCAAATCTTATTCCCTTGACACAAAATTTATTCTAGCGTTGTTAGAACGCTGGAGACCGGAGACACATACATTTCACCTTCCTTGTGGTGAGTGTACGGTGACTCTCCAGGATGTTTATATGTTGCTCGGCCTACACATTGATGGTAAGGCCGTCAACGGCAAAGTTGGTGTCCCTGACCAACTTTGTGAAGATTTATTGGGCGCCCCTCTTTGTGAGGACGGACCTCAGGCAGGAAGCAAGGGCCGCCCGAGGGGTCAGGGTATTAACTTAAAATACCTGAGAGAACAATACAACGGTATTGTTTTAACGGATGAGAGCACCGAGTATGAGAAAATACAAAAAACTCGGTGCTATATTATGATTTTATTTGGCCACTTTTTATTTCCAGACGGCACTGGAAATACAATTCATACCATGTATTTACCATTATTGCGTAATATCAACAAAGTGTGTGAATATAGCTGGGGATCAGCAGTCCTCGCCCATCTATATAGCGCACTTTGTAAGACGTCCAAAAAAAATTCTTGTACTTTTTATGGTTGTGCCTATCTTTTGCAAGCTTGGGGTTGGTCTAGGATGCCACTGCTTGCTCCAATAAACAGAAATTCTTTTACTTTCCCCTACGGAAAAAAGTAAGTATCTTTTCAACATTATTTGCCAGCTACGTATTCTATTTCAGTTAATACTTTATAACTTGTGTTTGTTTTTTTAGGTGGTCAGTACCCGGGATGAATTATGAGAAATGTCCAAGGCACTCTATAATTCAATACCGCAACCTAATCGACCACCTTGGGCCAAACGATGTAACCTATTTACCCTAATTTTCTTTAATGTATATGCATAAACTTCAGACATCCTGTCTAACTAAATTTTATAACTATATTGTAGTTTGTCTGGATGCCGTACGAGGGTCTCGACCACCAGCCCAACCCCGACGATGCCGCTGTGTGGACAGCAAAGACACCTATAATTAGGTTCACTACGGTGGAGATGCACCAAAGTGATCGGGTCAAACTCCAATTTGGGATGCATCAAGATATTCCAGATGCTCCCGTAGACTTGGGGAAGTGGCATCAAAAACGGGTGGACGCACAGTGGATGATTGGTGATTGGAAGGAGTTTGCAAAGGAGTTGCGTGTACTTTGGAAAAGAAGAAGGCAATACGTCTTAACCGACAGTATTGTGCACGGGGCTAGGCCAAGTCTTCAATATATGACTTGGTTTAGTTCTGTCACGACAACCCAGCCTTTCCTGTCCCAGCCAACCTACTTGTCCGATCCAAGGGAACGCGGTTCTTCATCATACCCACAAATACCAACAGACACCCCCCATCAACAACAACCACCGTACGAAGACCATCAACAACAACCACCATACGAAGACACCCCCCACTCCATGCCAACATATACCCCCTATCAACAACAACCACCTTACATGCCACCAATCCAATCTCAGTCTCAACCAACTCACCAGTACAGCCCTGATATGTCTTTTGATCCTACCCCTGCCACCTATATCCCGGAAAACTCATTCGACCCTACCCCCTCCAACTACACCTCCAACCACCCACTATTTAACTACCACACACCACAACAACCAACACACCTAGACCAACCCAACTCCATGTACACTTTCGGACAACCATATCGTCCATACTCCACCCACCCTCCCCGACAATCGTACCAAAACATGGGCATTGCCCTTGACTACGGAAGTGCATGTGACATGGGACCTCCCGGCTATTGGGGTCAAATGATACAAGATCTAGCTGATACGCCGAGGCCGTCCCAACAGAACCCTCCACCACAACTCAACACACAACATCCTGACACACCACAACAACATCGTCGAAGACCTCGTCGCAACACGCGTCCCCCACAGTGTGGCACCGGTGGTCACTTGGATAGAGCCGATCATTAGGGGTTTTTTTTTGTAATTTTCATTATATTTATATTTTTGTTCGTGTATTTTTAATTACATTATAAATTAATATAATTTTATTTTATTATCACTTTATGTTTACGAATATATTTTAATTATATTAATATTCATTACATTATAAATTAATATATTTTATGGTTAATAATAATAATAATAATTAAAATTAAAAAACAATTAAATTTTAAAATATGAAAACGAAAATATGTTATATAATTTCATAAAATAATTTAAACTTTTAAACTTAATTTTTTTAATATTATAGATGACATTAAAAATTATATTATAAATTAATATTAATATTAATTATATAAATATTAATTAGATTATAAATTTATATTTTTTATGGTTAATAATAATAATAACTTAAATCAAAAAAGTAAATTAAAATTAAAATTAAAAAACAATTAAATTTTAAAATATGAAAACGAAAATATGTTATATAATAATTAAAAGGAAATTGAAAATGCAACAAACCCTAAAATAACTCTCATTCGCCAATTCAATTGGCGAAATCCCACAAAATACTCCCTTTCGCCAAACCAAATGGCGAATTACTTGTGATGCTGTTAGCCTAATTCGCCAAACCAATTGGCGAACGTCTGTTAGCCTAATTCCAAACATTGCCATTTTGGTATTTTTTTTGAAATGTTAATTTGTTTGGTAAATAAAAATTAATACATTACTACTTTAAAAAAAAATTCAATTATTGTCTTCTAGTTTATTTCATCTTTTTAGGATTTTTTCTGTTTTCCGTATTTTTTTCGAGTCATCGCATGTGTTGTCGAATCTTTATGCGTAGTTTTCAATTGTTTATTGAATTTCTCAAAATTTGGACCCCAAACAAAAAATTTCTTTGATTCATGGCACGACACTCTGAATGTATATAGGTTGTTTTTAATTTAGGCTGTGTTAGAGAGACTTGGGAAAGTTTCGATAAAATCGATACCTTCCTGAAATCCTAAACCCCATAAATATGCAAGATCAATTTGAGTACCCATTATGTCGAAACCTTAAGTTCAGTTTTTAAAGTAACCTCTGACTAGTTTATAATAGCATTAGCACCATCCTAAACACACACTAAGTAAGAAGCTGATGCAAATAAGTGCATGATTTCTGGTTTAAAAAGAGAAGTTAAGAGAGAGAAAAATGAATGATAAGATATGTTCCCTCTAAATTAGGTGGTCCTCACCAGATCACTTAGCCCAACGGTACAGACATTTAAGTTAAATTGACGCGTAAGCATATTTTCCAAGAAAAAGAGAAAAATGAAATATGATGAGATCATAGTCACGAACAGGTTTACTTATCATGTACGTGCAAGGATAAAGGGCTTAATGTAATTGCGCTTGAATGAAATTGGGTGAGAAAAAAGAAGATACATAGGTTGAGTTATAGTGGCATGATTCAGATTAATTTTCATAGGGAGGTTCTGAAATTGTGTCGTTACAGTATCCTTGGTATTGATATTTAGTACCTATCAATCTAAGACTAGCCTAGCAGCCACGTATGATTAGAGTCTCGTTGTGCCTTTGTTTCAAAACATACTGATTTATTTTACCGTGTTGGTTGATTGCTTGAGGACAAGCAATTGTCTAAGTGCGGGGGAGGTTGATAACATGAAAATATATCGTATATTTCAAACTGATTCACATGTTATTTAGTGTCTTTTTAATATGTTTTTGTAGTATTATGTTGTATTATGTTTGTTTTCAGGTAAGTAGCCAAATGATAGTCGTTCAGGAAAAAACGAAGCAGAACAGATGAAAAACGAAGATTTTGATGTAAATTGTACACATGGCATCCCACATGGCGTTGGCCGTGGAGGTAGCCATGAGCTGGACCATTTCTCCCACATTCCAACAGTTACAAGACCATGTTCACCACCTCTTGTACACATGACGGACACCGTGTCTAGATGGTGGGCGCCATCTTTGCTTTTCACGGATCAGTCAAGGCAGTTGAAGAATGAAGCCCGTGACTACCACTTTTCTCTCCCACGAATTTTGAAGCTTCTACTTGGCTTCCAAGGTATCTTACTAGTATAAATAGGATCTAGTTTTCAAACTTTGGATCATCCAATCTTAGTTCTCAGTATAGGCGTATATCCAGTTATTAGAAGAGATAATCTGTCACATCGAAGGGTTATCGCACCATTGTTGTAACTGAGGTTGGAGCATCGTAGCATATGAATTTTAAGCTTGCCGTCATTTTACTTTCAAGTCAGATTTACTCTCCAGCATTGTACCAGATTCAAGTCTCCGATTTGGAGCAGATTTTATTTTATTCGCATATTATTATTATTCGCATTACTTTTCACCTTGCTTTAATTTTTTTAATTTCCGCACGATTTACATATCGCTTTTATTTCAAAGATTTTTTTCTAAGAGTGAACTTAAGCGTGACATTTTCGTTCTTACTTTTGGAAACCGACCACGCGTTTAATTTCCACGCGATTTACATAACGCTTTAATCTCAAAGATTTGTTTTCTAAGAATGAACTTGAGCGTGACACCTTCATTCTTACTTTTGGAAACCGACCACGCGTTTAATTTTCCGCACATTTACATATTTCTTTATTTCAAAGGATTCATTTTCTGAACTGAACCTAGGAGTGACACTTTCGTTCATTTGAAAATCAATCATGCACATAATTATTTCCCTAAATGATTTATTTTACAAACAAATTTATTATGTTTATCACCGTCATGTATAGCTAAATCTGTTGTGCTGGGATGTGAGGACCTTCATTTCGACGGTACTCCATATTTTGTATTTATATAAACAATTTAGGGGTTGTTTTGGATTTTAATGCAACTTTTTTGAACTTAAATTGATCGGCCATTACGTGAACGGGACTGTGTTTCTGTTTACGTAATAACTGTTACTATGTCAGGTAAGATCGAAAGTCGTCCAACACTTTATATAAGAGTTGATTAGTTTTTAATTAGTAAAAACAACTAAAGCGCTTTATTAATTAATTAGGAAAGTTTGGTATTATTAGAAAGTAATATTAAGACTATTGTTGGACGCGCTTATAGATTTAGGATCTGGTTGGCCGAGCATATGCCAAAAACCCTTTGATATTAAAGTTTCTAATAAAAAACACTTTTTAACTAAGTCTTAGAGGTAGTTATATAAAAAAAAGACATTTTCACTTTAACGCAAGATGCTATCGGTGCAGCGTGAACGACTGGTATAAATTAAAGGTCAGGTCTAGTTCCGATTACACTATCGCGACGATTCCTTTTTTATTAACTCTTTCTCAAGGAAGAAAACATTGCCCCACAAGTATTACTACATAGACAATTGGATTATTGTTTGATCAATGAGAATTACATTCTAGTATGCCTTTATTTAGAATTTGAATTCATTCCTTAATTTTTTTCTCTGTTCGCATTGCTCTCTGTTTTCATTAGCTTTGGATAAACACCATAACAATAGTAATTGATAGATTGACATTGGTCTCTGTGGTATCGATGATCTTTTATATTACTATGACGTACTCTGTATACTTGCGGATAGTACATATCAAGTTTTTGGCGTCGTTGTCGGGGACCAATTTCTTCAAATATCGTACCTTGCTGTTACCCCATCAAGAATAAGGCATTCTTGTCTCTTTTACAATGTATCACCTAAATTTTCCCTACAATTACCACTCCCAGTATTTTGAGGAACCGCAAGATTCCCATAAATCGAACCTCAAAATACTAATGGAAAATTTCATTGCGATGCAAACTAACTTTAGGCTCGAATCTATGATGAGGCACTTTGTAGAGATACAAACCTTGGCTTATGTTTTCATTACCCAACCTTTTCTTTACCTGGCTTATATTTTCACTGCATTGTTCTAGCATTTGCATTTGCATATCATTGTTCATTTGCAGAGGATTAAGAGGTGTGCATAGCAAGAGGAGGTTTGTCAAAAGATTCCAAGCAAGCATGAGTGCTCATCAAGTCATCAGAAGCTGGTCAGAGCTCTTTGAGAAAGTGAATGGATGTATATTGTTTATCTCCTATCTTGGAGGTCAATTGAGGATCATATGAGGATCACAAGTGCATGGATACAGATATGATATGTTGTGAAGCTCATTGAGTGATTTGAGAGCCATTGTGGAGCTTACTCAAGTTGTTATATCATGTGCAAGAGGTTGCAGTAAAAGGATTGCACACCTAGGGTTTCATCTGCTTAGTGCAAGATCCATTGTGGATTTGGAGGAGATTAAGAATTAGTTCTAAGTCATTGGAGTTATGGATAGTTGTATTGAGGCGTATAAGATGTTATTTCAAGATCAACTCAAGAAGAATCAAGAGTGTGAGAAGTTACTAAATTAGGGTTTCAGAGGTTTGTCAGTGTAAAATCTCTTATTTAGTGCCTAACTTCAAGACCACATATCTCAAGATACAAGTTTCATCTCACTTTGATGCAAACATGAGACTTATAGATCATGTTCCTAGTTGTGTACTCTTCCAAGAGGCAGACTGAGCTTGTGAACATGTTGGGTACAGATTTGACTAAGGAGACTCGTTCCCGTGAATGTTTGGGTTTAGATCTGAAAACTGTCAGTGATGTTCTCACTTCTAAGAAGAAGGACTTGGATAGGGCTTATCTGGAGATTTCCAAGTTCAATGATCAGTGGAATGCTACTCTTACCAACAATAAGGGGCGTTAGGATAAGCTGAAGCAGCAGATCGCTAGAATGAAGACTCAACTCAAGGAAAAGGATGAGAGGATTGCAGATGAAGCTTCACTCAGACGTGACATTGATTGCAGACTGAACGAAGCTTTGGCAACCTTGGAGGAATACAAGCTGAGGGCTGATACGAAGAGGTGAAAGCTAGAGGAAGTCTTTGGGGAAGGTGCCTGGGAAGACTATGCTGAGGGTTTACAGACCACTATCAGACAGAGAGAGACACTCATTCAGGGGTTACTCGTCAGACCAGACCATCCTGAGACACAGGAGCTGTTGGAGGAGTTTCGTGCTCATTGCCACACCTGATTTCTTGCATTTCCTTTGTAGCTTGTCGTTTATATTTGTATTGACCATCACCAGACTTGTTGGTTGAGGTCCCTATGTTGATTCTTTGTACTCATTTGTATGCTTATACATTGCCTGTTGGGCCTTTTCTTGTATGTATGAAGTGTTTATCTCTATGCTTGACTATTGGTTTCCCTATGTCTCATTGTTCGCGCAGGAACTAGAATCGAGGGGAAATGTCCCTAATGCATATATATACATGTCTGCATTTTGCATAGCAGGTGCAGCGGAACCATTTACCTTTTTCTCCTATGGTTCGTTAGCTTGTTTCAAGATTAACAACCAGACAACTCACCGTTACTGCTCGGGGTAGTCAACACAATACTATGGATCAGATGCAATCAGAGTTGAGAAAAGTCCGAAGCCAGATGAGACAGTTCATGGGGGATATGCAAGATTTGTGTCAGAATCAGAATATGCTTAGGGAGGAGGTTCATCAGCTGAAGACTTAGATGGGCCTGATCATAGAAGTTATAAGAAATGTGTTAAGAAAGGAAGGGGATCAGGCGCCTGAAGCTGCAGCAGAGAAGCTTATTCCACCGTTTTTTGTGGAATCTTTCCCAAAACGTGATGTGTGTTGCACCCCAAAATTTTCCCAACCTATTTCTTTACCTAGCTTATGTTTCATTGCATTTCATATGGCATCAACATTTTGCATAACATTGGTTCTCGAGGCAGGGGATCAAGGGTCTCGTGGCTCAGGTTTCATTCCCATGCAAGCAACTAAGCAACGAGCATCAGAAATGGCATTTATTTTGCCCAGCGGTCGAGCGGCCGATTTTATTTTTCAGGTTATGCTCAGATCAAGAGACAACATTCAGTCTATATCCAGCATTATCACAGTCACAGTATTCAAGAGCAAGGGTCAAAAGCTTAGCAGAGCTCAAAACGGCGAGAAACAGGCAACCGGGCAGGTTTCCCTCCAAAAGGCGCCAAATTCAAAATTTTGAAGGTGTTATCGGTTAACACATATGCTTAACCGATTAACCAAAGGAAAATCAGCCAAAATTTGAAATTTTAACAGTGTTAACCAGTTAACGGATATGGTTAACCGATTAACCATAGCAGATTTTGCCCTGTACGTGATTTTGCAAGCCAATTGCACTTGGGGTCCGAATTTGATCACCTTGAAACTCATTTTTATGAAAAGAAGGATCTAGAATGTTCTTGAAAGTTGGTTATTTCAATTTTCCCTCCAGATTTCCATGCCTAGCTCCAAACCAACTTTCCAATCCAAAATCCAAACTCCACCTTTGGGATCCAAACCTAGATCATATTTAAGTGATCTACTCCAAACCAAAAGGAGCGAATTCTCATTTCTCACATTCATTTTTCAGAATTGATCCAATTCTCTCAAATTCTCTCAACTTCTCCATTTCCAAAACCCACACTCAAAGCTCTTTTTCATTAGGATTCATTGACTTTGCATTAAAATCAATGGATTCTTGAGCATAAACCTTCATCCATCCTCATCTTTGGATCAATTTTCATTCTCCATTTTCGTGCAAATTGAGATCTGATTTTGGAGCTTGAGTTGGAAGTGATTATTCAAAGCGTTTCGACTCGAATTTGGTGGATCTTCATTCGTACAACTACAATCGGCTTGGATCTCGAAGTTTTCCGGGTTTCTAACTTTTGAACTACTCGATTACAGCAAGATCAACACTAACCGGAGCAAATCTCCGCTTCGAAAGTTGGAGATTCTAGATCCTTAACATTTTTGAGTTTATTTGCATTTCCATGATGATTTTCATATTCGATTGAATTTTGTTATTTCGATCCGTGTGAATTGCGATTGTGTTGTGTAGACATGTTTGCGTGTCTATTGGTTTTCTGTTTGCAGGTGTAATTTCGTGCTTATTTGATAAGCTGATCTGTTGGATCACTTGATTAAGTGATTTTGTGCATTAAGTGCTTTTTCTGTTGCTATTTTTCACTTCTGGTACAGTGTTAACCGATTAACGTATATGGTTAACCGGTTAACCAATTCAAATATTCAAAATTTTCAAGGTGTTAACCGGTTAACGCCTGGTGTTAACCGATTAACACCTACGAATTTCCAGATTTTCACTTGTTTTACACAGGTTAACCGATTAACCCCAAGGGTTAACCGATTAACACTGCACCAGAATGCGATGTTTGCTGTTTTGTTTGCATGTTCGCATACCGGTTCAATCTGAATCATCATAGATCAATGTGATGTATTATGATTGAATTGTTTTGGCTGATTGCCACTGTTTATGATTGATTAATCATGATGTTGTTGACTTGTATGATCATTTCTTCAATTATTTGCATGCTTGTATGTGGTTCGAATCGATCATTCATTTGCATGTTTAATTGCTTTCATTTCTCGCTTTTCTCCATTTTAGCATCGCTTTTGAGGTCGAGACGCGCTTGTGGCGGTTGCTGCCCCACACACTTTTCCTCCCTCCCACCATTCTAATTGTGCATTTTTGTGTTTGCATTTCTCTACTTGTGATTGATTCTTCCTTTGTTCTTCTTGTGCTTTCTTGCCATGATCCCCATAGGATTCTTAGTCCCTCTGTTTAGGATGGGAGTAGGAGAGACATTAGGTGCTCAATCCAAGTATGCTAACATTAGGATAGATGTTTCCCCTTTTTATCCAAACTCTAGGATCACTTTGCATGACAACGTTAGGGTCGAGTTTCCCTTAGACCTTCTGTGCGTCTTATCTTCTCATATTCATACAATCATAACACGCTTAATAAAGATGATGGATATTGTGCCATGAGCCTTATACTTGGGAACTGGTGATTGAGGGGCTTCTCCGTAATTACCTAAATTGTTTAGTGTACGTTCTTAGGACGATATGCGACGCATTCGATCCTAGGTTCTAGACTTTAGTACAACATACATTATAAACACTCAAATTCAAAACACTTCTTCCCTAAAAACACAAAACAAATTCAAACCTTTTTCCTTCGGGATTAATCAGAACTTCTTTTCAGAAAAGAGTGTTGTTAAGCTTCGGTTCTACCGCAAACAGGCTTTGTCCCTAACTGCTGGAACGAATGTTTAACCCTACTCGGATAAAACACTTAATCAACTTGTGGTTTCGTGTCCGCCCGAACTACGTTCGCTCTGATCTTTCATACCGGATGAAAGTACGTAGGTACAAGACACGATGTCTTGACGAGCAACCTTTCCCTCTTTTCTCCCGTAGTTAGCCGAACTACGTTGACTCTGACTTTCCCATTGCACGAGGGAATACGTAGGCATGGAGCGACGATGCTCTGTCCAGTCTCTCTTCTCTTTTTTCTTTTTGTCCCGCAAGCCTGTAGCGTAGGTAGATAAACAACCCTTTTAGATAGCAAACAAGCGTGGATCCCGTCGAGTACGACGGACGTGAGGGGTGCTAATACCTTCCCCTTGCGTAACTGACTCCCGAACCCAGGACTTGGTTGCAATGACCTCGTCTTTTCCCTTTCGTCAGGTTTTTCCGATCATTTCCTTTCCCTCACTTTAGGATAAATAATGAAAGATGACGAATCTTCTGTTTTCCGCCGGTTGTTTTTCGTAGTTGCGACAATGTGCCTCAAAGATCTTCTGCATAATCTGAGGTTTAAGAATTTTCCCGTCAGCAGCCACCTCCTGTTCCTCAAGGTAATCCTAGAGTTAGGAGATATGGCCAAACGACGAAGCAACATGACAGAATCTTCAATCAGATCCCCATGACTTATGCTCAATTGTTGCAACTTTTGCTTCAACTTCAATTGGTCGAACTTCAGACTTTGTCTCCGTTACCTGACAAGCTACCACCCGGCTATAATGTGAGTGTTCACTGTGATTTCCATTCTGGGGCACTGGGGCATGATGTGGAGAATTGCAAAGCTTTTAAGCACCAAATTCAGGATCTAATTGATTCAAAGGAAATCGAGTTCGCGTCGGGCGGCGTAAGCATACCAGGTGGCCTTATTTCATTCATTGCAAAAGAGGTGGATGTTTCTGCTCTTTCCCCTGAACTTGTTTCGGGTCCAGATTTTGTCATGGAATCTATGACCTCATAATCTCCATGCCCACAGCTGTTTCCTGTTCCTAGGCCAAGCCTTAGGATGAAAGTACCCGAGCAAGTGGAGTCCCTGATACCTCAGACTCAACCTCCAGATGTTTCAACTGTTCAGGGTCAACGGTCGTACTATCGTCAGCCGCGTCAGCACGACAGGCAGGGGTCAAGGAAGCCAGAAAGGTACTTCACCCAGTTACCGATGTCGTACCATCGGATACTGCCAGAATTGATCAGAGAAGGGTTGATAGTGCCGAAGAAGATTAATTCAGAGATTCCACCATATCCGCCAGGTTTTGATGTCAACACCCACTGTGAGTACCATGCTGGGGCACAGGGCCATTCAACTGAAGACTGTAAGGTGCTTAGGAGCAAGGTTCAGAATTTGTTGGACTCCAACATGTTCTCAGTCACGCCTCAGAGTATCAAGATCAACAATCTTCTCTCGTCCAGTCGTGTGGGTTTAATAGTTAATGTTATAGAGCCAAGAGCATAAGTTTAGAAGATTATCAGTTTAACATCGACGAGCAATTCTAAAGATGGTTGGTTCAGCCGCATGTGAAGAGGTGAAAGCTATGTTCCCAGAAGCTGGTAAACTTTGTTTTATCACATCATTTCTTTGCATTTGTAGTTTCTTTTCTGTTTAAGTGCAAATTTCTTTTGTAAAACTGGTTTGCTTTCAATTGATAATGATAATGAAATGAATATGCAGGTTTTGATTAAATCCATTTGTGTTCACTAATTGCTTTTTATTGATGTCAAACGCTTGTTTAAGCGGAATCCGGGGAGGATGACGAAGTTTAAATACGCGCAAGCTTCCAATAGTATGCTTTTGAATAAAACATGCTGATGATGTACAGGGTTTGCTTCAATTTCCTAAACATCGGAGATATAAGGATGATAATCCCTAGTCAACCCCTTTGAGCCTAGTAGTAGGATTTTCTTTTTGAAAACGAAAAACCCTCAATCTTAACCTAAGGCAAGGTAGGTATCAGCAAATTTGACCGAGAGTTCACATCACAAAAGGAGTGTTCCCGTTCGAGGATCAATCACACCTCTAGAGGTCGTGCCTAAAAAACCACAGTGATTATTTGTTACCGACCAAGGAGTGAAACAGTCGCAATCCTTTCAACAAGTCAGACAAGCCGGTGTCACACGATTTGTTTTGAAAAAGAAAAGAAAAAGAAAAAGAAGAAGCCTGCTAAGTCGAATCTTGAGAACAAGTGGCTTAGGCAAAAATTAGGGCATCCCGCTGGACTTTGAAATCAAAAGAAGCTCAAAAGAGCCAGTCCAGGAAAAAGTTAGGGAAAAAGAAGAAAAGCGAAAAAGGATTACAAAAGAAAAATCCTCGAATAAACAATTCGTGTGACTCCAGACACCAAAAGACGAAAAGCGAGTGATTGTCACTCTGAAAATTTGTGGTTTCTCGAACCATCATTCCTGTCATCCAACCTTTGAAAGGTGAGCGTTTTTGTCGAATTAGGTGAATGTAGGATTGGAGAACATCAAGGATAATGGGTGGGTTAAAATAAACTTTAAGCCTTATGTCCTTTCTTGTTAACCGTGAACCTGACCACGTTACAACCTTCAAAAGTCCTAATTGAAGCAGGTTTATTTTGTAAGCATACTTCGGTAAGGATCCCATCGAAACTGACTCATAAAAGGATTCCAATTTTTATGTTGGTGCTGATATTGACATTCTGATTAGTGATTCGTCCGCTATATATATTATAAATTTTTTTCAGTGAACAGACTTGGATTTCAAAACTGTCATATGCATTTCATTAGTATATCTTGTGTGCAAAACAATTTTGTTTTACTTGTGAGTAAGCACTTAAATCAGGAGATTTTCTACAATGGAAATTCTGACCAGGATGGCATGCAGAACGCCTGAATACTCCTTAGAACCAGGGCAAGTTATATCAAGTGATTATGGGAGTCATCCATTCGTAGATCAGTCGATCTGGGGCAATCAAGTCGAGATTCGGTAGATCTCTCAGAGCCAGAGGTGCTGTTTCGTGAATCAGCCAATCAAGGGCAAAGTCATGGCACAACTGGGGCATGCCACCCTAGGAGCCTAAAAGCTAGCCTTACTCGAAAGTCTACAGCACTTCTAAGTTCAAAGTGCTCAAACCATCAGGGTATAGAGATTTCAATTTCCCTCTCGAGGAAGACTTCTACAGAATCCCACAGGCGGGGCAAAATTGGAAACAGAGGGATGTATCTTTTCCATATTTTCAGAGTTTATCAAAGTCAGTCGAGCGGGTTCAATCAACCTTCAAGTTCATGGTGAATATCAGGAAGTCACAGAAATTTGACCTGTATTCAGATGGGACAGTTCTCAATGTCAGTTGTACCTGACTGTTCACAGAAGATCTGAAACCCGCGCGCACTGGGTATTATCAGAGGTGTTTTTCCGGTAGGATCACCATTTTCCCCAGTGGTGGAGTGTGAGCACTTATCCTCAGCAGAGTGTCGGTATGCACTCTTGGCTTGGCATCTTAGACCAAAGTCTCCAACAGAGCAAGGTTGTCCCCAGAAGGGTCGAGGTTGATAATCCCCATGCAAGTTAAGTGTGTACGCTTCTCCCAGCCGTTGATCAGTACACATTTAGTTTCAGCAAATTGTAAGTATACACTCACTCCCCAGCGAGTCGAGGTTGGATTTCTTCCCCCCCGGGCAGAGGTGGAATTTTTCCAGCAGCGGGGCAAATTCAGGATTTTGTTTGCCCATAAAGTCTGAATGTGTGACCGTGTGTCCCCTCAGAATTCAGATGGCTGACTTAATTGCCAAGCAGAGGTTGATCGTTGTTTCCCTTAAGTGCTCATTTCTCTGAGCAGGTTAGCAGAATTTTCTCTATCCTCAGCAAAAATCAGCATGAAGTGGTGTAATCTATAGCAGAGGCAGTTTATTCCCCAGCTGAGTAATTCCCGACAGGGCAGATTTTGATCTTCAAGAGGAGAAAAGTTACTCCCAGCTGTGTGTTTTGTGCCCTAGAAGGATGTCGTTGTCCTAACTTAAGTTAAATGGCAATTGGCATGTTATCTTTCCCCTAGCAGGGTGGCTCTGGGTTTTCTCCTCAGCATTTATTTTGCTGATTTGGTTTCGTTGCATTTTGCATTCTATGCATAGCATCCTCCAAACGCGTATCATTTCGATTTTGTATGGAGCATTACGCCATTTTCAAACATATGCAGGTGAAACATAAGTCAGGTCGTTATCTATTTGTTTCAGGTATGTCTCCAGAAAATTGATCTCTCTACCTTGGTGGTATCCAGACCTCGGCAAAAGATCCATGATGGACACGTTTATCTTATTATGTGTTACCCAACAGAGTTACTTGGTTAAGTTTCTCTTTGTTCCTTAGCAGAGTTACTTGGTTAAGTTCCTTCGCGCTCCCAAAGCAGAGTTATTTGGTTAAATTTCTCTTTTTTTTTCTTGCTAGGGTTGCTTGGTTAGGTTTCTCTCTTCCCCAGCAGAGTATTCTCAGGATATGTTTATCAGCTTCGGTTGAACTTACCTTTGGGTTCGATGCTCGCTTTTATTTAGCGAATGCTTGACGGCGATGTCAGATGTCCTGACCTTTGGCTTCGATGCTCGCTTTTATTTAGCGAATGCCTGACGACGATGTCAGATGTCCCGACCTTTGGGTTTGATGCTCGCTTTTATTTAGCGAATGCCTGACGGTGATGTCAGATGTCCCGACCTTTGGGTTCGATGCTCGCTTTTATTTAGCGAATGCCTGACGACGATGTCAGATGTTCTTACCTTTGGGTTTGATGCTCGCTTTTATTTAGCGAATGCCTGACGACGATGTCAGATGTCCTTACCTTTGGGTTCGATGCTCGCTTTTATTTAGCGAATGCCTGACTGTGATGTCAGATGTCCCGACCTTTGGGTCTGATGCTCGCTTTTATCTAGCGAATGCGTGACGGCGATGTCAGATGTTCTTACCTTTGGGTTCGACACTCGCTTTTATTTAGCGAATGCGTGACGGCGATGTCAGATGTCCTTACCTTTGGATTCGATGCTCGCTTTTATTTAGCGAATGCCTGACGGCGATGTCAGATGTCCTTACCTTCGGGTTCGTTGCCTATTGGTTGCAATATATGCCCGACGGCAATGTCGGATGTTTCTCAATTGCGTAGATACTTGACGGTGAGGTTAGATGTTTTATCCCCTGCAGATGCCTCGCGGTGATGTCGGATGTGTATCAACTTCGTGGATTCCTGACGGCAATGTCAGATGTTGTTATCAACTCAATAGTTTTCTAACGATGATGTCAGATGTTTCTTCTCAAATGCGGGTTGAGCCAGCCTTCGGGTTCAATGCATATTGTGTTTAATGGTTCTGACGGTGATGTCAGATGTCTTACCGACTTGATGTTGAAGCATGACAGCGAGGTCAGATGTCTGACGGCGATGTCAGATGATTTACCGACTTGATGTCGATGCCTGACAGCGAGGTCAGATGTTTTCCTAAATTAATGCAGAGGCCTGACGGCGAAGTCAGAGGTTCACTATCCGCTACCTGATATCAGTTGATCTTTCCGACTTAGTGTTGAGGATCTGGAATTGGTAATCAGTTTGCTTGTTACCATTGCAACTATCAGTTCAGTTATTTCCGGATATTTTTTATCCCTAATCAGAGTTTGCAGTTTATTTCTGCGGTTGGCAACTTTCCGGGATCTTTGGTATTCAACCGTCTTTTACCTTGATTTTTTGAAAGTCGTTCGCTTTTCACTCATTTAGGTCCAAGTCGCTGGATTAGGGGCAGCTGTTGTACCCCAAAATTTGCCCAACCTTTTCTTTACTTGGATTATGTTTTCACTGCATTGTTCTAGCATTTGCATTTTCATATCATTGTTCATTTGTAGGGGACCAAGAGGTGTGCATAGCAAGAGTAGGTTTGTCAAAAGTTTCCAAGCAAGCATGATTGCTCATCAAGTCATCTGAAGCTGGTCATAGCTCTTTGAGAAAGTGAATGGATGTATATTGTTTATCTCCTATCTTGGAGGCCAATTGAGGATCATCTGAGGATCACAAGTGCATGGATATGGATATGAGATGTTGTGAAGCTCATTAAGTGCTTTGAGATCTATTGTGGAGATTACTCAAGTTGTTATATCATGTGCAAGAGGTTGCAGTCAAAGGATTGCACACCTAGGGTTTCATCTGCTTAGTGCAAGATCCAATGTGGATTTGGAGGAGATTAAGACTTAATTCTAAGTCCTTGGAGTAATGGGTAGTTGTGTTGAGGTATCTAAGATGTTATTTCAAGATCAATTCAAGAAGAATCAAGAGTGTGAGAAGTTACTAAATTAGGGTTTCAGAGGTTTGTTAGTGTAAAATCCCCTGTTTAGTGCCTAACTTCAAGACCACATATCTCAAGATACAAGTTTCATATCACTTTGATGCAAACATGAGACTTATAGAGCATGTTCCTAGATTTCTTTTGAGTACTAGAAATCATCCATTGGGTCTGTGGAACTCAAGTTATGATGCTAGCAAGTTAGAGGTCTCAGATGAATCATATTTTCAATCAACAAAAGTCAACTAACTTCCAAGGAACTTTTAGCCTAGAAGCTTGTATCTCCTCAACTTTTAATGAACATAAAATTTGTTCCTTATGCTCTTAGCTTTCCAAAAAGTCCTAGAAGTCCTACATCTCATTTGTAGAACTCAAGTTATGAAGCTTGCAAGGCATGGGTATTTTGGGAAAGTGAGATTATAGGTCATTTTGATTATAGGTCCTTTTCATGATCTTAAGCACTTCAAATGAAACTTTCTCCAACATGAAAGTTGCTTCAAATGATATCAATTTCATCCTAGAACACAAGTTTGTCATGAATTTGGCAAGGTTAGGGAGATTGGTGAAGAAATTCAATGGAAAAATGAACTTGAAGTCATGAATTAAATTGAAGTGGTTTTAATTCATTTACATGCCATATTTGTGCTCATTTTGATTCACATTGTCATAACAAGGAAGATGGATAAATCAATTTTGGTTCATAATGTGTAATACACGTGCAATTTAAGATTACTTCAAGAAGATGTTTCAAATCAAATATCCACCATTGGATCAAATTAAGGCTCAATTTCCATCCACATGATCAATTCACCTTGCCAGCAACTGATTCAAATCAAATTCAAGGGGAATTATAGGGAAACTCACGTGTGCATGAAGCTTGCATTTCAACTTTGGGCATTTTGAAATTACACTCCAATAAGGCCATGTTGGGCCTCCATTTGATTCTAGATCCATCATATAAAAGCTTCAGATGAATTTTGAGCATTCATTCAAGCATTTTCGTGAAGAGAGAGCACAATTGCAGCTGGAAAATTCAAGAGCATTTTGAAAATCGTGAATCAGAATTGAAGCAAATTCAAGCCAAATCAAAGTGATAATCATCTTCCTCGAACTTCATTGAGTGTTTCTGCACAATTTGGATCAAGCTTGAGCATAATTGAAGCTTAACCGGAGAGACTCTATTAGGTATTCTTCTTTTCCAAATTTCTCTCATAATACGCATCAATTTTATGCCATTTTTGTTGCAATCTGAAGACCTACACTTGTAGGAAAATTCTGGATAATTTATCGATGTGTTTATGGCAATTTTAGTTTTGAGCATGAAATTTCAATCGTTCGATTTGCTTTGTATGTGCATGATTAATGAATTTTGAGCTTGGATCTATGATCTACATGAGTTCCTCTTTTGATTGGTATAAGATTTCATGTTGTTTGATGTTGTTTTGAAACTGCAACTCCAGCTGCATTGCTGGAGAAGACGACCAGAGAACAACTCCGGCATCTGATTCAAGTGACTGGCGAGCTGATGTGGTTTGCCATGTGTACCTGTTGAATGTTTGACCAGACTGGATCAACGGCTTGGATTGTCTTGATTGGCTGATGTGTTTGTTTGACTTTCCATGCGTATTGGTTATGCGTTGCGTTTTGATGTGGCTGGCTTTGTGTTTTGATTTTGGGCCCAAAGCGCTATCTACACCCCCTCTCACTGAAGCCCATTGGTTTGAACTGTGGATCTTACTATTTGCACCGTGTGCTTCATTATTTTATTTTCTTTTTTTATTTCAATTCTGTTTTGATTTTATTCATTTTAAAATACCTCCAATGATGATAAAATTCCATAAAAATATTTTTGAGATACTATATTGTGTTAATTAATTTTTAGAATTTTTTATTTTAATTTTTGTTTTATTTTTCAATTAAAAAGGAATTTATTATTTGGAGGTGATTTTAATTGAATTTTTCCTTATTCTTAATTGTTTCTTGCTTGTTTCTTGAGCAATATTTTTCTCCAATGAATAAGGTTCATTCCTCATTTCAATAATGAGTTGAAGGATCTTTGAGGATGAGTTTTCCCCTGGTTTGACCATTTTTGGTTTGACTTTGACTTCATTTTGTTGACCCTCGACAACCCTCCTTCAAAGTGGAGCATCCTTGTGAATCAAAATCTTTGATGATGCTTTGAAGTGACTTTGGTTGTGATCTTTTGGCCTCTGGTTTCCAACTCTTTGATGTTAATTTGAGATTTTATTTGGTTATTTTTTAGCCTTTTTCCTATTTTTGAGGAAACTGGCAAGTCAAGTTACTTCTAAGGGTGGTTCATACACGTACTTGACCTAGTTTGATTTGGAAATGACACTTGTGGACCCTTTGAGCTCTCAAATATTCTTGATTCATATTGTTAACATGTTGAGCTTGCTGGTTGTCAATTTATAGGTCATACATTTTCTTGCTTCTTGTGCTTGAGTTGCATTCTTTTAGGCTTTCCATTTGAAGTTCAAATGTTAAATGTGTTTAAGACCTAGGTCTTTCTCCATGCCTATTCTTGCAATTCCTTTTGGTGTGTTTGATATTTGCTTTGTGCATTCTTTCTTCTCATCCCCACTTCTGTCCTAGGATCCTTGAGTCTCATTTGAGATGGTTTGGTCCCTCCTTTGGAGGTACTTTGAACATGTTATGAATGATGATTCTTTTGAGGACTTTTGTATGCTTTCTTGCTTGATTTCTTTTGTGTGAATTCTTTATTCATTTGTTCTTACATCTTCTCATATGCATGCTTGAAGTTGATATGTGCTTGTGGAGGCTACTTCCCAACTCTTTGTTCCTCCCTCACTTTCATTCTAATTGTGCATTACATGTTTGCATACTTGCATTTTTTTATGATTTGTTCTTCTTCTTCTTTTGTCTTTCTTTGCCATGTTCCCTTAGGACCTCTAATCTCTTTTGTTTAAGAGAGATTATGATAGACCATAGGCTTGAACCCATGCATGATAACATTAGGTAGCATTCCCTTTTATCCCAATCATAGGTGCATTTTGTATGAGAATATTAAGTTGAGTCTTAGTATCCCTTTAGAGTCTCTCTCTCTTCTCATCTTCAAACTTTCTCAAAACATCTAATAAAGGTTAAGGATTGAAGGATTGTTGTATGTTACGAGCCTTAAGTACTTGGGAAATGGTGATTGGGGGGGCCTCCTCTCAATTATCTAGAGCGTTTAGCGTATGTTCTTTGGACGATATGCGACGCATTCGCTTCTAAGTCATAGTCTTTAGTGCAACATAAATTACAAACAATAATCAATGCACTTCTACTCTAAAAAACACAAAAACAAACCTCAAACTTTTTATTCTTCAGGATCTTAATTTGGAAAACCTTTTTCATAAGGATAATTTTGTTAACTCTTGGTTCTACCGCAAATAGGTAACGCCTAAGTCACCAATGGTCGAGTTGCATACACCTAACTGCTAGAACTAAGTTTTAACCCTACTCGGGTAAAACATTTGAACCAACCTGTGGTCTTGTTAGGCCGAACTACGTTTGCTCTGATTTCTCATACCAGATGAGGATACGTAGGCACAAGACAGCGATGTCTTTGCGAGCAACCTTCCCCCCTTTTTTCACCCGTAGTCTTCCGAACTACGTTGACTCTGACTTTCCCATTGCACGAGGGAATACGTAGGCATAGAGCGGTGATTCTCTATCGAGTCTCTTTTTTTTTTGTCCCTGTGGCATGTAACTAGATAGTAAACACCCTTTTAGAAAGAAAACAAAGCGTGGATCCCATCGAGTACGACAGACGTGAGGGGTTCTCACACCTTCCCCTTGCGTAACCGACTCCCGAACCCGAGATATTGTTGCGATGACCTGTCTTTCCCGTTTTCGTTAGGTTTTCTATGTCATTTCCTTTCCCTCTTTTGGTATAAATAACGAACGGTGGCGACTCTTTTATCCATGTCGGCCCCTCTTTGTAGCGATGTGACACCTTAATACCATGGTCGAGTCCCTTGCTACTCACAACGAGGAATTGGAGACTCAAATCTCTCTTCTTGCACAAACTCCTCTAGGACCCTCCATCGAAGAGCATATGGATATTGCAACAACATGTAGTGAGAAACAAATAAAAAATCCTAAAGAGAGTAATAATGAGGTTGAGGATAGTTCTGGTGAGAAAAGTGTAGAGATTGAGAAAACCCCACCGACACCACCCGAAAGGAAGATTGTCGAAGAGGTAGAGAAGGAAGCATTTTATGTTATTCCTCCTCCCTATACCCCACTGATTACTTTCCCGCAAAGGTTCATGGAAGCTAAGGTAGACTCCTAATCCAAAATGTATGTATAGGTATTAAAAAATATCCACACCAATGTACCCTTGTCTGAGGTCCTGCATAAAAAGAGAAAGTTAGAGGACCATGAAAATAGGGAAATTACTAGTGTTAAAAGGGAAAGGTTAGCCTTCAAAGTGGTGGATGAAAAAAGTACACCAAAAACTAAAAAGTTAATACTCAAGATAAAGCCAGAACCACCACCACAAGTTCAAAAGAATGAACCACCCCACAGAAGGAAGAAAAGAAAATGTGAAGGATATGTGAGATGGCTTGAAAAGAGGCCTTGGAAATTGAACAATGTTAAAAGTTTGATCAAGGAGTCATTCTCGAAAGAACCACCATGCGTACTTACACTCCTGGGTCGTCGAGCTAACGATGTAAAAAGAAGCGCTACGTGGAAGGTAACCCACGAGTTTTTAATTTAATGTTTTCCTTTTATTCTTTAAACTTGCAGAAAATAAAGAAATATATCGCTTGTCACGTCTCAGGTACATCTAGGAAAAAATTCTCTAGATGACGATCCTAGAGATGACCAGGTGCCCACGAACATTCTTGTGAATGTCACTGCTGATGGTGATACTAATGATGAGTATGATAGGAGAGAGCATGTCTCTCTCATCCGTAATAGTTATGATCCACCTGCACACATTGCACCGTATGTTTCTAACACTTTTGCATGTACCTCCTCCAGAAGCGGGCAATATAATGAGTTGCTTCAAGAATTGTGCAATCGAAGATCTCATGATGATTAATGTGATAGCCTATTTTACACCATGTATCAGTAACAACAAGAGATGCAAGTGTCACTAACATTCATATGCAAGTGATGCGAGAAACCCAAGCAAACATACGCATCATGCAAAAGCAGTTTCAACAAATGAAAGTATCTCAAAATGCTCGCCGCCAAAGTAGAAGTGGTCAATGAAGACAGGGACAATAAGGGAAAGACCATAGTAGATTTGGCTGTGGTGGCACGCGGTAGAATTCATACAGGTTTCATCTCTCGTTTTTCGCCTTTTATCGAAACATTGAGGACAATGTTTGGTTTAAGTGTGGTGGAGGAACCTTGCCGCTTTTATATATTGCTTTCTTAGTAGATTTATTATCTTCAAGTTTATTTCATCTTTTTAGTATTTTTTCTGTTTTCCATATTTTTTTTCGAGTCATCGCATGTGTTGTCGTATCTTTATGCGTAGTTTTCAGTTGTTTATTGAATTTCTCAAAATTTGGACCCCAAACGAAAAATTTCTTTGATTCATGGCACTATACTCTAAATGTATATAGGTTGTTTTTTAATTTAGGCTGTGTTAGAGAGACTTGGGAAAGTTTTGATAAAATCGATACCGTCCTGAAACCCTAAACCCCATAAATATGCAAGATAAATTTGAGTACCCATTATGTCGAAACCTTAAGTTCAGTTTTTAAAGTAACTCCTGAGTAGTTTATAATAGCAGTCATCACCATCCTAAGCACACACTAAATAAGAAGCTGATGCAAATAGTGCATGATCTCTAGTTTAAAAAGAGAAGTTAAGAGAGAGAAAAATGAATGATAAGATATGTTCCTTCTAAATTAGGTGGTCCTCACCAGATCACTTAGCCCAACGGTACAGAAATTTAAGTTAAATTGACGCTTAAGCATATTTTCCAAGAAAAAGAGAAAAATGAAATATGTTGAGATCATAGTCACGAACAGGTTTACTTATCATGTACGTGCAAGGATAAAGGACTTAATGTAATTGCGCTTGAATTAAATTGGGTGAGAAAGAAGAAGATACATAGGTTGCGTTATAATGGCATGATTCATATTATTTTTCAAAGGGAAAGAGTTTTTGAAATTGTGTCGTTACAGTATCCTTGGTATTGATATTTAGTATCTATCAATCTAAGACTAGCCTAGCAGCCATGTATGATTAGAGTCTAATTGTGCCCTTGTTTCAAACCATACTGATTTATTTTACCGTGTTGGTTGATTGCTTGAGGACAAGCAATTGCCTAAGTGCGAAGGAGTTTGATAACATGAAAATATATTGTATATTTCAACCTAATTCACATGTTATTTATTGTCTTTTTATTATGTTTTTGTAGTATTATATCGTATTATGTTTGTTTTTGGGTAAGTAGCCAAATGATATTCGTTCAGGAAAAAACAAAGCAGAACAGATGAAAAACGAAGATTTTGGTGTAAATTGTACACATGGCATCCCACATGGTGTTGGCCATGGAGGTAGCCATGAGCTGGACCATTTCTCCCACATTCCAACAGCTACAAGACCATGTTCACCATCTCTTGTACACATGGCGGACGCCGTGTCTAGATGGCGGGCGCCATCTTTGCTTTTCATGGATCAGTCAAAGGCAGTTGAAGAATGAAGCCCGTGACTACCACTTTTCTCTCCCACGAATTTTGAAGCTTCTACTTGGCTTTCAAGGCATCTTACCAGTATAAATAGGATCTAGTTTTCAAACTTTGGATCATCCAATCTTAGTTCTCAGTATAGGCGTATATCCAGTTATTAGAAGAGATAATCTGTCACATCGAAGGGTTATCGCACCATTGTTGTAACTGAGGTTGGAGCATCGTAGCATATGAATTTTAAGCTTGCCGTTATTTTACTTTCAAGTCAGATTTACTCTCCAGCATTGTACCAGATTCAAGTCTCCGATTTGGAGCAGGTTTTATTTTATTCGCATATTATTATTATTCGCATTACTTTTCACCTTGCTTTAATTTGTTTAATTTCTGCACGATTTACATATCGCTTTTATTTCAAAGATTTTTTTTCTAAGAGTGAACTTAAGCGTGACACTTTCGTTCTTACTTTTGGAAACCAACCACGCGTTTAATTTCCGCACGATTTACATACCGCTTTAATCTCAAAGATTTGTTTTCTAAGAATGAACTTGAGTGTGACACTTTCATTCTTACTTTTGGAAACCGACCACGCGTTTACTTTTCCGCACATTTATATATTTCTTTATTTCAAAGGATTCGTTTTCTGAACCGAACCTAAGAGTGACACTTTCATTCATTTGAAAACCAATCATGCACCTAATTATTTCCCTAAATGATTTATTTTACAAACAAATTTATTATGTTTGTCACCATCATGTATAGCTAAATCTGTTGTGCTGGGATGTGAGGATCGTCGTTTCAACGGTACTCCATATGTTGTATTTGTAGAAACACTTTAAGGGCTGTTTTGTATTTTAATGCAACTTTTATGAACATAAATTGATCGGCCATTACGTGAACGGGACTGTGTTTCTGTTTACGTAATAACGATTACTCCTATTATCCAAAGCTAATGAAAACAGAGAGTAATGCTTACGAATAACACACTTCACCATACATTTTGTACGTCAAATTGACAAAGTTTCAAGTGCATAAGGAGAATGTTCATATTCATGAAGATATTCTCAAAGCAAGGAATAAGAATATAATCTTAACACCATGCTAATATTGAGTTACAATGTCCTTTAACTCATCAAGGCATTCTCAACAACCTCACACAATCATCTAGATTAGGATTTTTAAGCATTAATTACATCCTACTATCTTTTGCGCCTGAATTAGGGTTTTTGTCAAAAGGCACTTGTGGAAATCTTCTTGAGCAAGGCAAGGTTCTATGGCTTAATATAAATCCCAAGGGTTCCCTACATGTATCATGTTTCGTTGCAAGTCATTGCATAGGCCTCACTCAATGGAAAGAGGATTAGGGTTTCATTTGATCAAGAAAGTTAATTGTGGCCTCACAAAGTCAAACTTTTGAGTTTTTGGTCAAACATGGGCATTTCAAGTCTTCACAATTGTTATTATGAAGATGGATAATGAAGAATCATAAAATTAAGAAAGTTGACTAAATTAGGGTTTTGTGGAAATTTCATTAAGTATGAAAATCAGAAATTGTTCCTATCTTGCAAGATTCATAACTTCTTCATCCTTGATACAAATGAGGCAAACTTGTAATCAAATTGAAGAGGACATCATGAACTAAAGGTTTGTATAAGAAAGCAAGTCCAAAATATTTCTAGATCAAGAGATATGGAGAGGTAAAGTTTGGAAAAAGGAAAAATTCAGGTTTTAACACTTAGAATTTTTCTAAGCGGGGAAATTCAGCTTGAGGAGCATGTTTTCAAGTCCATTTTCATGACAATCCAAGTTCAATATCATTTTTCTTCCAACATCAAAGTTGTTAAGCATCTTATACGCTTTCCAATTATACCAAGAACTCATCATTTTGATCCCTAGAGCCCAAGTTATGATGCTCCAAAGTTGGTGTCCTAAAGTTGCCAAACTTAGCAAGTTTTTAGGCAAATTTTGAAGCTAACTTCCAAGGCACAATTCTTCATGATCAAAGTTTCATTTCAAAATATTTTCAACATAAAAGTTGTGGAGCTTCATATAAGATTTCATTTTATGTAAATAACTCCTCCATTGGATTTGTACATTTCAAGTTATGGCCTCCTAAAGTCAAGACATTTTCATGTTTCATGTTGGTTTGGTAACTTAGAAAATTTTCAAACCACTTGGTCAGTTTGTGGACACCTTTTCATATGGATTTCTCTTCATCATATAAGCCTCATCTAAAGATGTTATGAATATCAAAGTTGTTCATCTTTCTCCCTAGTTTCTTTCAAGCTCAAAAGTTAATGATTTAAGGAAAAATTCATCAAGTTATGTCGGTTCAAAGATGGCTTATGGGTTTGATTTCAAGGCAAGTCATGTCATGAGTTTCTTGAAACATTTGATTGATTCTTTCTTGCATGATCATGTACATGCCATTGTCTCACGCATATCATCATTCTTTGCCTAAATGGACCAAACAACTTCACATATTCATCATGCACATGCCTTATACCTCATGCATTTTTATTTGCCAAAGAAATAAAAGAATGAAAAAGTGTACAACTTTCCTCATGCAATCCTTCCTACGTGTTGACTCCATCCTACTCTTTTCATGCCTCATTTCCCCCTTATTCCACTCAAAGATAACACATGAATAATCACCCCAAGTGAAGAACCCGTGTGCACTCTTTCCACTCTTCTCGTTTTTAAATTTGAAAAATAAATCACTATAACAAACTTTCTCACGTTCCATTCACCATATATAACCTCCTAAAACCCTAAAAGCCATCACACCACTTCATTTTGCATCAAGTTCAGATCTGGAGCTACTCTCACCTTCAAGAAACTTCACTCATTTGAAGTTCTTAATTTCTAAAACTAAGTTTCAGTCTCTTGTAACATTCCACCTCTCTAAATACCTCTAAGGCACATAGTAGTTTTTCTTAAGCTTTTTGACCATGAACAAGGTGTAATTGACGTTGCTCCATTAGGTATTCTTCTCCAACCTAGTTCTCTCTTATTAGACGTGTTTTTGACTTGGTTCGGTTACCTCTGAAGCTCCACACTAGTGTAGGCAGTGTTTACATGTTTGTTGTCTCAATTTGAGCTTGTTTCAGTTTGGATGTCAAAAATTTATGCTCAATTTTAATGGTGTTAGCTTGCTTTAAAATGAATTATGATACCATATTCTTACTCTATGTGAAATTCCGTGCAAGTTGGTATAAGGTTTTGTTGTTTTTAATGAGGTTTTGTTTTTCGCTTCGGCGAGGCCACTGGAGAAGACGTCTGGAGCCCTAGCTCCGGCGTCTATGTGTCTTGCTAAGGTGTACGTGCTTTGAATTGTTGATTGTGGTGATGTGGATATGATATGGCAGTGATGTGGTGCCACATCATTTAATGAGGAGCCATGCATGTTCTTTTTGTTTTGGATTTTTTCTGATTATTGAACTGGGATTCGCACTTTATGCTTTCCACACCCCTCAAGTTCAACCTGATTTTGCTTCTGCACCCCTCATTGCCTATTTTGTATGTTTTATTTTATTTCTTTTTATTTTCAACTTTGATTTTATTTTTAATTGATAAAAATATTTTTAAAATCCATAAAAACACATTTCTATTCATTTAATGTCTCAAGATATTTTTTATTTTATTTTTCATTTATTTTTCCTATTTTATTTGGATTTATTTTGAGATGTGGTTTTCATTTTTCTGTCCTTAACTAGGGTTGGATCTCTTGATATCTTTTGTGTGCCTTCTTGATCCAATTATTTTACCTTGTTTTTACATTTAAATGATGAATTTTTAGATGCTACTTTTATGCTTAGATGATGAAGTTTTGGCTGCTTTTCAATTGGTTTTATGTGATCCTCGATGCATGCTCGATTAGTGACCTACATGAGTTTGTTTGTTTGATTTGGTGATGCATTTCTAAAATCCTTTTGGGATCTTTTTTATGTTTAATATTGATTATCTTAACTTGAATTAGAGCTTTGGATCCACATTTATTTGATCACTTATCTATTTTTTGGCTGAATTTTCAATTTGATGATGTTTTGATCATGAGTCTTGGATGTTCTTCACCTAGTTTCTTAGGATGGTTTTCTTGGGTGATCCTTTGATGTCAATGAATCTTGTATGCCTTGATTGACTTGTATGAGGTTTTGACCTTCATGCTTGGATGTATTTTTGTATTATCATTTTGCCTTGCTTGTCTCACATGATCATTTATTCCCTTTTATGGATGACTTTGGTTGAAGTTCTTGTTCATGCTTTAAATGTGCGTTCTTCTTGAACTTGCTTGATATCTTGGAGTTGATTTTGAATTGAATTGTTTGAGTATGTTTTTGAACTTCATGTTTTGATGGTTACTACTTTATCATTTGGTTTTTACACCTTGCTTGAATACTTGTTTTCTTTTGAAGATGATCATGGTGTATGCTTACCTAGTTTTGATGTATGTTATGAATTTGATATTTGATGATTATTCTTGTCATATTTGAGTTGATGTTTGAATTGATATTTATGTTCATGCTACTTCCCCATCTTTATTCCATGCCCTAACCGTATTCCTTGAAACATATGTGACTTGTTTTCATGAGATAATGATTTACAAATGCATAATATTTGTTGTGGTTCTGTTGGATGGTGTTGTACATTTCTTTTAGTTTTTGGATTGAATTGATCATGATATGGTGTGAGTTCTAACCTTTTCTTGATCCTTATCTTGTTTGACTCATGTTGTCTTTGTATGTTGGTCAATGGTGCTTGATTATGATTCTAAGACATGATTGCTTGTGCACTTCCTTGATTGCTTTTTCTTACCTATTTAAACTTGAATATGTGAATGCTTTAAGCATGTATTTGTGATGATTGAAAATGTGTATGTTGAGTGTGTGCTTTATCCATATTTGATGTTTTGATTCATATGATAAGCATACTTTGACTTTAACCTTGATGTTGACACTTTAGAATAGATGGTTGTTTATTCTTATCTTGTGTTGCTTTGACATCCTTCTTCTCTTCATCTCGTTTCTTCTCCTTTGAGTTTGGGATTCCTATTTTTTGTTGAGATTGAGTTTGTTTAATGTTTACTTGTGTTTGATCACATGTTCCCTTAGGGTTCCTAGTCCAACTTAATTTCTTATTAAGTTTGGAGTAGAATAGACTTTAGGTTCTCAATCATGTAAATGAAAACATTAGGGTAGTCCCTTCTTGATCTTAACCTTAGGTCAATCTTTTATATGATAACATTAGGTAGACTTCCCTTTCTTATCCTCAACTATAGGACCATATTGCATGACAACATCTAGGTGAGTTTCCCTTAGATTTTCTATTTGCCCTTTGAGTCTCACTTCTTTATCAAAACAAAATTAAAGCACTTAATAAAATGCAATGAGTATTGTGCGCCACGAGCCTTAAGTACATAGGAAGTGATAAGCGGGAGTCTCTCCTTACCTTGTCTAGAGTGGTTTGTATACGTCTTGTCTTAGGTCGATCTTATGAAGCATTCGATCCTATGTCATAGACTTTTGTATAATATGCATCTCAAACAAAGTCAATTCACTTCTTTTAAAATTCTTAAACAAATTGCAAACCATTTTATCCTTCGAGATTGCTTGTCAAACTTTATTTCAAAAAGAGCATGTTATTTCCATTCTACTGCAAACAGACATCGACCCTAACTGCTAGAGTGCGAACGTAGCATCACTCATAAATGAAACTCAACAATTCTTAGGCCAAACTATGAAAGCTATGATTTCTTCATTCTCGTCCGAATAAGGATACGTAGGCACAAGACGACACAGTCTTGGTGAGAAACCTTCCCCTTTCACCCGTAGTCCTCCAAACTACTTTGGCTCTGACTTTCCCATTGCACGAGCGAATACGTAGGCCTAGGAAGGTGAAGTCCTATCGAGTCTCCTTTTTTTTTTCCCTCTTTCCCTTTCCGTTTCCCGTAGCATGTAGGTTTTAGATAAACACACCCTTTGATTAGAACAACAAGAGTGGTTCTCGTTGAGTACAATGGATGCGAGGGAGTGCTAATACCTTTCTCTCGTGTAATCGACTCTCAAACCCAAGATTTGGTTGTGATACCATGTTCCTTTCCTTTTTTGAGGTTTCTTCGATCGCTTCCTTTCCCCTGTCAGGATAAATAACGTTCAGTGGCGACTCTGTTTTTCATCGGTTGTTTTTCGCAGTTGCGACAAAATGCAACCTTGATAATGATGATTTGATTTCTAACCTTGAATTTGCTCTAGAATATGTGAAGGCACAGAAGAAAGGAGTGATAAGTAAGAATAAAAGTATTCTCTTGGATTATACTACTAAGATCATCTCAAAGGAAACAAACTCTGTGAATGATATATTACCACAAAATGATGAAGAGAAAACTACATATGTAGTTATTATGATATTTGCTTATATGGATGTGGAAAGTAACCTCCGAAATTTCCATTGGAATGCCACTTCTGATATCAACATAAGAGATCGTGAGGATCTGATGACAGACACTTTGGTGGAATGTAGGACAGTGCAAACTGTTCAACAAGGGCTGACTGAGCATGAGTGTAAGATAACATAATATATTTGATATCTTCCTAATCATCAAGAAGAGAAAATTAAGGGTTGATCAATCGATAAGACGCCTTAGAACGTGAAGGAAAAATCAATTGCTCAAAGAGGAAAATGAAATGTCGCTCTAGATGTGCCAGACATCATGAGTAACATGGTGGTAAGTAAGGTCCATACTCAAAGGGAGAATGAGATAATTGTTATTGATAACTGTGAAGAAACCAAAATTCCAAAACCAAATGTTGAAGCAAATGCCATAGTCGGGAGGTTCAACATCTAGAGATGGTTGAATGACAAAGAGATTCTCAGACTCAATGTACCTTTCTTAGTTGAAGAAATTATACTGAAGGGGATGTGGTTGTACCAAAAAATGACATGTCTTGAAAAGGAGATGAAAAAAGTAGTTTTTATATTTAAGGAAATTATATAGTTGTTGAAGGAATCTTTGTGACAGACAAGAAGTTCATCTTGTTAAGTCACGAGTGTAATAGAATGAGTACATCTAATAGATGCTCTCATATTTCCAACAACATCATATCCTGGAAAAACAAGGAGAAAATCGATGTGATTGTACCTTATGGTGAAGCTAAACCTAGTGTTGTAGGAAGAAATGATAAGCAATTACTCTAGGTGAAAAAAAGGTAAAGAGGTTTAATGTGAAACAAGATGCCATGACATCAGTTTGGAATATCCTACAAACTATAAAGGGTTCAACAATTCCAAGTCAACAGAGTATAAATAAGCATCTTAGCATGTGTCATCACTTCAATAGGGAACTAGTTGAATAAAAGGTGGAAGCTCCTGAACACATGATACACATGAAAAAGTACATATTTAACTTATTTCTAAACCTCCTTTATCTGGATCAAAGTTACAAGAAATAATTTCAATTCTAAGTTGTGCTTTTCTTGCTTCTCTTCCACATCGAGTTATCTCTTTTAAAATGAGTCAAAATTGTGTTAACTCAAAGAAGAGACCATCTAATAAGGGAAACTCCTTCACGAAATCTATTGAAATATTTGGTGAGGAAATGTTTAAGAAAGATATTGGTCCCGTTGCAAATGGTGGAGAAATATTTGGTGAACCATCTGTTGGATCCTCTACAACTGGGAATAAGTCTGTCACCAAGAATAAGGCTATGAAGAAGAGACATGCTCAGAAACATATTTCTGACTTAGAGGTGGATAACTACTAGATTCCTTGCAAGAAATACAGAGGATGGATTGAATAATAAGTTCATATGTTCCATCTTATTTGTTTTGTCCCTTTTATGTTTTTAGATTTATAAAGGCTTTATAACCTATTTTATCTTTGTACTTTTAAGACAAATCTAATGTGTGCATCGTTTGATGTTTCTCTGGGTGTTTCTCATGCTCTGGCTGTGTATATGCTAACATACTAACCTATGTATGATTGAATTCTAGGTGTTAGTTTGAAGAACTAACCCTTTTCAAAATTATGGAAAAAAGGGGGAGTAGTAGTTGTTAAATGCTGAAGTAACACATGTTTCTATTTGGTACTAACAATCTCTAGTGAGTGCTAATGTTGTGCTCCATTCTAGATCATCGGGAAAACATATGGTCCTGGTCCTTGTATCTAAGAAAATAGATCAATCTGTGTTAGTAGTATACATTGCATATTATGATACCAACTATTAGTTGAATGTGTGTGCATGACTAAGTATGTGAGTGATTGCATACTGCTATATGTTAGCTATTAGGATTGTATGCTACTAACAATGTGATACTAAATTCATGCATGACTAAGTATGTGAATGATTGCATGATTGTCTATTTGGTTTGGAGCAACTTAATAGATTATATGTAAGCATCTGAATGTTAATGCTTTTGACTCATGCGGTTGTTGGTGCTTAACTCTAATACATGGAAGTTGTTGTCGCTTAAATGCTTTGAAGGTTTAGTGCATCTAATGGTTGTCACTTGTTCTCATGGAAGAAGTGTTATTTATCTTGAATAGTTTTTTTTGCCATAATTTTCCAAAGGGGAGATTGTTATTCCTATTGGATTGGAAATTTGGATTGACTGCATTAGAGAAATAACACTTTTGAGAAGTTTCCAAGTGTTCAAGATTGGTCTAGCTTTCTAAAGCTGTATGGAACTGCAAAAGGGACACATGTTGGGCGCGATGCTCCAGCATGTTGGTACGACATATGGGCCTTGTGCAATATGCACCCAGGTTGATGCATTTTAAAAGAATATTTTGAGAAGATTCGTTTATGTTTAATTGTTATTGGTTTAGCAATATCATTATTTGATTTATTGGATAGTGTCATACCGTAATTTATAACCCTAAGAATTCACCTCATTTTCATCATTTTGCATAGCATCAACCACCTTTTGTGCGTGTCTTTTATGTTTTGCTAACCCCATTGAAAATACAAAAATATGTATTTTGCTTGCTTTGATTACAAGCTAGGGTTTTACATCAAAAGTTCAAGCAGAAGATTAATCAATGATTTGTATGGTTCTCAACTTATCAAACTCCCAATTAATTAAACATGATCAAGAGTTTCCTTTCATCCACAATTAAGTGCAAGATTACATCAATGCAATTTCATCAAGCTCTAATTCATCTGGTACACCAAATTAGGGTTTTTGACCAAAGACAGCTTGGAGTTGACTTCTTCATATGAGCATGATCTCATACCTTAAAACATGATTCAAAGGTGTTAAGTATATCATTTTAGTCCATTCACGTCTTTGGATTAGCTCAAGAAGTTTGATTTGTTGACAATTAAAAGATTTGGGTTCAATTGATGATCAAAGTCAAAGTTTGACTTTTGGAATTTTTGGGAAATTATGGATTTCACAAGTCAAGGATCAATAATATATGAAATATGATTGAGTTTGATAAAGCAAAATCAAAGAAATCATTTAAAGATGCAAAATTGCCAAAATTAGGGTTCTTGAATTTTTCTAAGTACAAATTTCTATGATCAAGTGACCTAATTTCCAAGGCCATAACTTTTTATTCAAGCATCCAATGGAAACACTTGAGAGCTTCACTTAAATATGATATTTGATACTAAAAGTTGATGAAAATTTCAAGCCAAAAGATTTCTTGGAGTGGAAGATATGAGTGTCAAAATTTAGGGTTTCAAGTTGTTGAAAAATCCAAAATACATAGAATTTTTTCTAAGTTTTTGACCTTGTCAAGTGCATGAATTTGTGGATTCCTTGTGAACAATTCAAGCCGCCTCTTTTATTTCTTGATAGCTGAAATTAAATATCATATTTCATACTTCTTTTTGGTGAAAGAATGGATCCAAAATCCCTTACTAATTGAAAGATATGATTGTCTAAAGTTGGGATTTTATCATGATCAATATGGTTCAAACTGAACCAGATTTGTTTTCTATGTCATAGCCAGTTTGGTTGGCACGAACTGGAGTCACTTTTGCCAACTTCCCAAGCATTTTTAAGACATGTGATCAACATGAAACCTGCAGTTTCCCATAAGATCTTCATATCGGTACCAAAATTGTGGGAATTTGATCTCCATTCAAAGGACAAAAGCTCAACCCATCATGCCATCTTGAATTACTTTGGGCATAAGCATGGAAAGTAAATTTAATCAACAAACCACTTTTCTCAATTCAAGGGGGTTTGATCTGCATCAGAAGTGGTTGGTACAAGTTGAGAAGCATTGTAAGACAAGGTCAACTTAGAGGCTACTAAAGCAAAAAACACCTTTTGTACCTTGTACCACTGTTTTAGTTTTGATCAAATAGCCATCAAACTAAGTCAATGACCATTGATCCTTTGTTGTTTCATTTCACAATAAAATGAGAGCTTCATTCCTCAGAAAAATACACCAAGCTAGAGCAAGAAACATCATAAACTCATTACACTAAAATTCCAAAACCTAATTGTTTCCAAAAGCAAAAACTTCCAAATTCATCATTCAATCACCAAATCCTCATCCTTTCCACTAAAACACATTCCAATAGCCAGATTTAAGCTTCTGAAACACATAAGAGCACTCCATTTCACCCCATACCAGAATCCAAACTTTAAAAAATTCCATTGTTGCATAAAGAGCCATTTCTTCGAAACTCTTTGTTCTTGCGCTTTCCTTGCAATCTTTTCACACAAACACCTTACATATACCTCATATAACTTGCCTAAATAATTGAAACTTGATTGTAACACTCCAAACTCCATTTCCACTTTTCACTTTCTTCATTTGCAAGTTGATTTGGATATGACAATTCAGAGCATTTCAAAGCAAGCTAGGCATTCCAGCACATTCCTGGAGATGCAAGGAAGTTGTAGAAATCATCAAATCATCGCTGTAAGAGCATTTGAAGGTGCATTGGATACATTATAATAGGTAAGTTTTTAATTTTTGTTTCTCACTATTAGAGGCACCATTTGCATTCATTCAAGTTACCAATATGTTTGCCATGTTGCTGTGATTGAAAACCCTATGCTCTTGATCATTGACTGTCCCTATATGTTACTTAATTTTAGTTTGAAATTCTACGGTTTCTCTGTTTCATGTCAAAATTCTTGAGATAGAGAAAAAATAAATGAAATGTAATGACATATTTAGGATCCTTGTTCAGATTCGAGTGAAATTGTATATTTACATGTTTGATTTGGTTGAGAAATAAGAAAGTTCAAATCTTGAACTTCCAAGATCATCTTGAGGAAGAAGACGATGCAGCCATGCACACGTTTTCTTACTTTTTATATTATTATTATTATTACTAAGGGACTCTCCACTAGCAAGCCAGCCTTGGTGCAGTGGAGAGTGTGTTGGTCTTGGATGTGCATCCTGAGGGGCACACGTTTTCCTTTTTTTTTTTCTTTTAATTCTTTTTTCCTTTTTTTTTTCTTTTCTTTACTCCAAATTTATATTTTAAACTTTTTTTTAAATACTAAAAATATTTATATTATTTATTTCTCTTATTTTATTTTATTTACACTAAAAGAAGGTAAATGTTAATTATCTTTTAAATTGTTTATATTATTTATTTTAACTTAAACTCTAAAAATCAAAACATTTTATTTTCTTATTTATTTTTATTTTCACATTTTAAAAAACCTATAAAAATGTATTTATCTCTTTTATTTATTCATTAGGTTTCTATTTATAAATACACCTTTGGTTTTATTTTATTCTAAGATATTTTGTTTAATATGATTGTTGGTTGTGATTGTTCATACTTGCTTCAATAGTTTAGGACTTTGTTGATTATATTGACCTAAAATCTTGATGAATCAATGTTCTTGTTTCTTGTTCATGCGTTAGTATTGTCTTGTATAAACATGTTATGATTGATGATGATGTATTGATAACATGAACCATGTTTGTACTTGATGATTCATGTTGATCTTGTTCTTGTTTAGGCCATGTCTTATGTATACTTTGCATTATGATTGTCCTTTGTTTGGTCATGTAAAGATTGTTGTTATGTATCATGTTCCTATACTTAATTGTTGAAAGCCATGTTTATACTTATGCATCCATGTTCATCTTGTTCCATTGTTGCCTAATCCAATGGGAAGGACTTCTTGTTGACTTCATGTCATTTACATATGCATTCTTGTTCTCTTTTGCATCTTTCCCTATTTCATGATCCTTATCACCTTATATTGTTTACCTCTAGAAAAATTCCCTTAGCCTATTCACCCTTAGATGGTTTACAATTAGGTCCCGCTTTTCTCAAACTTAAATCTTTTCAATAGAAACATTGACATTAGGTAATTAACTTTTTAAAACCTTTTCTTAATAAATAATTCAAGACATCTTAAGCATATTCAAACATTTTCATAAGACTAAAAAACACAAACCTTATTCAAAAATTTTCCACTTGGCTTTTCAATTTAAAACTTTTTTTCTCCAAGAAAGATTATACATGATTCATGTCTAGTTGAGATATAAATCTCCTGCCCTATGACATTGTTGAGTAAGATGTTGATTCTTTTACACTTGAGAGAGTTATGTGGCATTTTGATTATACATCCAAGTTGGAGCTCTTATCTCAATGTGAACCAAAGATTCTTCTTCCATATGTTTGTGGCGATTTAGATGAGTATTCTCTATAAGATGACAACTTGTCTCTTCATTAAAATCCACCATAACAAATCCTTTTCAATTTGTACCCCGAACTACGAGGTTTTAGTCCTTGATTGGTACGTAGGCACAAGACTTCATGTCTTGCCAAACACAAAAACAATTAAAAAAAACACTTCTTTTCTCATCTCCCCAATCAATCAAATAGCAAACAACTCAACCAAAAACACAAATACAACAAGAGATTCATATATGATACTATAATACTTAGGGTGATAGTATTTTCCCTTAGTATAACCAACCTTCGTACCTTAGATCTCTTACTTGCTTAGTCTTTAGTTTTACTTTATGTTTTGCATGTTTATTTTGGGTTTATTCGTTCTTTTCCCCTTCCATTGGATAAATTAAAGATCGGTTGTGATATCTTATATTTTTTTTAGGCTAGTTAACCAATAGCTATGGTCTCTGAATCTCACCGCAACAGATAGTTGTGAAGATCAAATCAGATTTAAAAGAAATTTATATTTGAATTTGTAACAAAAGAAATCATATATTTTTGTGTGGAGATATTCAATGAGCAAATCAAATATCCAACATATTGTGCAAAGATTCTAGAAGAAAATAACTCCAGATCCACAAGGAAAAATTCCAAAGTTATTTTGCCATATAAGAAGCTCAAACCTACATTAGAAGACAAGCATTCACATTGAAGATTTTAGAGTGCTAGGCTTTATAAGAGTCATTGTTATTTTTATGTACACCTCTATGTTTCAGTAACTTGGGATAAAAGGTTTGTCTAGTTGAGTTGTAAATTTATCATTGTTATGTACACCTCTATATTTTAGTAACTTGACATAGAAACTTTGTCTAGTTGAATTGTAATATTCAACATCATTCATCTTGTACGATTGAAGTTGATCACTAGGTTTTAGTTATTGTTATATCTTATCACGAGTTGTGTGATAAGAAGAATATGAATATGTTCTCATGTTTGGAGGGGGGCTCTAAATAGAAAGTCATTGGATAGTGTTAGGAAGAGGCATTGAATAACATAGAGTTTGTTATTGCTTGTAAGTCTAATTTTACTAAACTACTAATAGTAAATTTTCTTTTTTGGGTTGTAGACTCAGTTCTTCTTACGTAGGTGTGGTTTCACTGAACTGAATAAACAATTGATTTTGTTCTTTATTTTTTCTGCTCTATCATCTATTACTTGTTATTGTAGTAGTTCTGGTATAACTTGTTGAACCGGTTGTCGAAACGTCAAATTTGATATTTATTCTCTGAAAAACATAATTTCAAAATGAACTAAAGTTCGTAATTATTTGTCAAAAACACAAGTAAATAATGTAATAATTAACTAAAATCTCATCACAAAGAACTATTAAAATTAGTTAATAATAAATAAATGTAATAGTTATAACTAATTATATTTAAATAAATTCAATAACTTACTATTCAAGTACTTGTAAATAAACAAATATTTTCTTTTATACCTTAATATTTATCTCAAATTACAATTACAATTTTATTAATTAAAAAACGTTAAAATTGTGCGTGAGAGATAAAATTAGTGGGAGAAATTGAAATTGTAACTTTGTAAGGATACAATTCACGTGGCAGATTTCAAATGAATCATTCTCACTCATGAGTGGTCAAACCGTCAAACCTATTACCGAAATGACCGTGGCACAGAATCTTAAATCATTTCTGTCCAAACTCAATGATGGCATACCCAAAAATAGAAAAACCAAAAAGAGGTTATGGCCCCTTAGGACAAAACAAAAACAAATATGAAAGGTTTTGTTTTTGTTTTGGATTTCTATTTCCACTTCTATTTTCATGTTCTGTAACTTTTGTCATGTGGTCCTAGTTTTGCTATGTCAAATTTTTAGTTTATATGGTCAAAAGAGATGTTTAAGTGAATTATTTTTATGAGTCTACTGTTTTTTTAAATAAAATTGATAAAAGGTATTACTAAATCTCATACACCACTAACGATAATCATAAATAAATTAATAATTGTGTAATTCGTCTTTGACAATCAAAATCATCATAACCTTTTTTTTTACTCATGGCTGATCGTTGAGAAAACCAATTACTATTAATTTGATTTAATGATTCTATAGTTGACTTATGGCTGGACATGGAACCATGACCTACAATAACATGTCAATACATAGCTACGGATGCGGCACCAATCACACCGGTATAAAATATGGTATTTAAAAAAAATTAAGATATATGTACGTTAATAAAAAGAATAATTTTTTTTATAAAATGTATAAATAGAGAATTAAACTGTTAGGATTATAATAAAATATAACTATAAAAATTTGAAGAAAAAAATATATGTTAAGATACATTTAAAAAAAATAAAACACATAAATGTACTGTTGTGAATCGGATATCTTTAAACAAAGTATAAACGGTTTCTTATCAAGAAACACATAAGGGTTAGGGTTAATAAAGAAGAAAACAACAAGGATTAGTTATTAAACTGTTATTCTTCCCTTTCTCTTAGAACAAGATTACAAGTATACAAGAATAACAAAATAACCTCTCTCCCTTGAAATCACGATTTTATCTTCCTATTTTTTCTTATGCCAAGATTGAGAAACTAGCATCCTATTAATAAGAAAAATAGTACACTAACCTAATGGGTTTTTTTAACAATTACCCATTATAAGTCAACTTAGGGTACAAGCTAACTTAAACAATTGGGCTTACAAGCAAGGCCCAATTCAACATGCTAACAACCCTAGCAATATTGACTAATGCATGTTAGAACAAACTTCGACTACAACACGCATTACTTGCGAACAGAGTTCGATCCAACGTCTCACAAATCTCCACCTTGGATCTAACTCTATAACATCAAGAAACTAGCTTTCTTCATGCAGCTTTATTAACTGCATACAGTGGAAAAACTTGCAACTGGGCAACGTCTTGGTGATCATATCAGCAGCATTATGATCTGTCGAAACCTTCAGCACTTGGACTTCTCCACGCTCGATTACCCCTCTGATGAAATTCAGCCTCTCATCAATGTGCTTGGTTCGCTCATGATAGGCTGAATTCTTCGACAGGTGTATTGCACTTTGACTATCACATTTAACAGTGATAACTCGACCTTGAAGTTTTAGCTCCTTTACAAAACCTTCAAGCCACAATGCTTCCTTCACAACTTCAGTTAGGGCAATATACTCCGCTTCAGTGGTTGATAAGGCAACGACCTTCTGAAGTGTTGCTTTCCAACTGATTGATGTCCCAAACATAGTGAACACATATCCAGAGATAGATTTTCTGGAATCCATACAACCTGCATAATCAGAGTCGACATATCCTTCAATTGCTGCTTTACTATCTTCACCTAAGGCTCCACCATAAATTAGGAATCTATTCAGAGACCCATTTCTGTACCTTAAAATCCACTTCAATGCTTGCCAGTGAGCCTTTCCAGGATTCGCCATGTACCTGCTTACAAGACTTACTGCATATGCTATGTCGGGTCTAATACAGACCATAGCATACATCAAAGAACCTACTATGTTAGCATATGGAATGTTATTCATATAAGTTCTTTCAACATCAGTGCTGGGACATTGATCTATACTCAGCTTGAATTGAGGGTTTGTCGGAGTCACAACATGCTTTGAATTCGACATACCAAACTTTTCGAGAACCTTCTGTAGGTATGCCTCTTGAGATAAGCATAATTTCGACTGCTTTCTATCTCTCCGGATGTCAATCCCAAGAATCCTGGACGCAGCTCCCAGATCCTTCATGTCGAACTCTTTATTGAGTTCATCCTTCACCCTCATTACCGCTTCGACATTGTTGCTTGCTATTAGAATATCATCCACAAAGAGCAACAAAATAGCAAATGAATTACCCGGTCGAAATCTGAAGTAAACACGGTGGTCGAACTGACTTCTGATGAAACTTATGTGTGCCATGAACTTGTCAAATCTCCTATTCCACTGTCGAGGAGAGTGTTTTAGTCCATATAAAGATCTATTCAGTTTGCACACATAATCTTCCTTCCCCCTTTTGACATACCCTTCAGGTTGCCTCATCAGGATTATTTCATCTAGATCACCATACAGGAACGCAGTCTTCACATCCATCTGTTCCAGTTCAAGGTCGAACTGGGCCACCATCGCAAGCAACATTCGAATGGATCTGTGCTTCACAATAGGAGAGAACACATCATTGAAGTCGATACCTTCTTTCTGAGTGAACCCCCTAGCAACCAATCTTGCCTTGTATCTCTTCGACATCACTCCTTTGATTCCTTCCTTAACTTTGAAAATCCGTTTACAACTGACTAACCTGGCTCCAGCAGGTTTCTTGATCAGTTCCTAGGTGTTGTTATCATGAAGAGATTTCATCTCATCATCCATGGCCTTCAGCCATTCAGTCTTCTTTCGACTCCTCATAACTTCTTTATAGTCTCTAGGTTCTTCATCTAGAACCTCACTAGCAGAGATTAAGGCATAAGCTATAAGATCTGCATACCCAAGTCTCTGAGGTGGCTTGATGACTCTCCTCAACCTGTCTCTTGCTAGCAGGTTGTCACTATCAATCTCCTCATCTTCGACAGCATCTTTTGCGTCTTCTTCGACTTCATCTAGGGTAAGCAATTCAGCATCAACATGCTCCACCTCAACAAGAATCTCTCCCTGTTCCAGCTCTTCGTCAGCATCATCAGTTTTCTTGAAAGCCATCTTTGCTTCATTGAAAACTACATCTCGACTGGTGATACACCTTCTGTGACCTGGCTCTAGGCACCATAGCCTATAAGCTTTGACTCCTTCAGGGTATCCCATGAACATGCACTTCAGAGCTCTAGGTTCGACCTTGTCTTGCCTAATATGAGCATAGGCCACACACCCAAATACTCTTAGTCTGTCGAGACTAGGTGGATGTCCCGACCAAACTTCTTCAGGTGTCTTCATTCCCAAGGCAGTCGAGGGACATCTATTTATCAGGTAAGGTGATGTCGAAACAGCTTCTGCCCAAAACACCTTCTTCAATCCAGCACTAACCAACATGCATCTAACCCTTTCAAGGATTGTTCGATTGAATCTCTCAGCTAAGCCATTTTTTTGAGGAGTACCTGCTACAGTCTTATGCCTTGCAATCCCAGACCCAACACAATAACTGTCGAATGCTTCATTGCAGAATTAAAGACCATTGTCGGTTCTCAACCTCTTAACCTTTCCGCCAGTCTGAGTTTCGACTAGAATCTTCCAACTTTTGAAATTCTCAAAAGTTTCATCCTTTGTCTTCTGAATGAATACCCATAGCTTTCTAGAATAGTCATCAACGATGGATAGAAAGTACCTTGCACCTGAGTGTGAAGGATTCCTTGCAGGCCCCTAAAGATCAGCATGAATATAATCCAGGGATCCATGTGTTCTTTGCTTGCCTTTGTTAAACTTCGCCCTATAGGATTTACCAAATACACAAGATTCACAAAATTACAACTTTTCGACTTTGTCACCTCCTAGCAGGTTCTGCTTCCCCAATTCGACCAGGCCTCTTTCACTGGCATGGCCCAATCTCATGTGCCATAATTATGTCTTCGACATAGATTTCGTGGATGCAACATTTGTCGAACCACTTACAACCTCAGCCTCAAGGGTATACAAGCCTTGTTTCTTCATGCCTCTCAAGACTTCCTTCGACCCCTTCATGACTCTTAGGATACTTTTCTCTCCTTGAAAAATGTATCCTTTTCTGTAGAATTCACCAAGAGAAATCAAATTTCTCTTCAAGTCAGGTACGTACCTGACTTCAGTCAATAACCTTATTGACTCATCATGGAGCTTGAATCTCACATATCCAATACCTGCAATTTTGCAAGATTTGTTATTTCCCAGCAATACAGATCCACCATCTTGATCACATAGCTCCTCGAACAAATCTCTGTTTGGAGTCATGTGCCAAGTGCAACCTGAATCCATAATCCACTCTTTCCTCAAGTCGCCACTTGAAACCACAAGAACATCAGATGAGTCGAAGTCATCTTGAACAATGGCTGCATTGTCATTACCTCCATGATCTTTCAGGCGTTCAGGGCACACCTTTCTTATGTGACCCTCCTTCTTACAGTGATAACATCGAATACTAGATGTTTCGCCACTATAAGACTTCTGTTGACTTTTACCTTTCTTCTTGTCGAACTTACCATCCTTTCGCAAGAATTTTCCCTTAACGGCAAACGTTCGCCCACCGTCGAAGGTTTATGCTCTTTTCATTCGTTCAAGTCCTTAGAATACAAGGCTGATTGAACTTCTTCAAAGGTCAGGGACTCCCTTCCATACAAGAGAGTTTCTTTGAAGTGAGCATGTGTTATGGGCAAAGCACACAACAGCAGCAGTGCTTGATCTTCATCATCAATCTTCACATCAATATTTTCAAGATCAAGAATCATCTTGTTGAACATATCCAACTGCTCAGCCAACACTTTGTCTTCACTCATCTTGAATGAATATAAAGCTTGCTTCAGGTAGAGTCGATTCACCAAAGATTTGGTCATGTACAAACTTTCAAGTTTTACCCATAATCCTGATGATGTAGTCTCCTTTGATACTTATCGAAGAACCTTATCACCAAGGCTCAACAATATTGCGTTGTGGGCTTTCTCGATCATGCCCGTCTTTTCTTTTGCCGTTAACGCAGCGTCCATGGCTGCCTCACCCTTCAACGCTTCCAAACAACCCTGTTGAACCAATAGGGCTTTCATCTTCAAGCGCCACAGACCGAAGTCGTTCACTCCGGTGAACTTTTCAATCTCATACTTTGTTGAAGGCATCTTCTCCACACTCACCGCACCAATTTGTTGTCAATCAGATACCTTTAAACAAAGTATAAACGGTTTCTTATCAAGAAACACACAAGGGTTAGGGTTAATAAAGAAGAAAACAACAAGGATTAGTTATTAAACTGCTATTCTTTCCTTTCTCTTAGAACAAGATTACAAGTATACAAGAATAACAAAATAACCTCTCTCCCTTGAAATTAGGATTTTATCTTCCTATTTTTCTTATGCCAAGATTGAGAAACTAGCATCCTATTTATAAGAAAAATAGCACACTAACCTAATGGGCTTTTTAACAATTACCCATTACAAGCCAACTTAGGGTACAAGCTAATTTAAACAACTGGGCTTACAAGTAAGGCCCAATTCAACATGCTAACAACCCTAGTAATATTGACTAATGCATGTTAGAACAAACTTCGACTACAACACGCATTACTTGCGAATAGAGTTCGATCCAACGTCTCACATGTACTATATTAATATTTAAGAAAATTACAAATTTCATTCAAAATCGAATAATAAAAAAATGAAGTACCACGGATATGATACAAGTATCCGGTACAAGTGTATAATTGAACGGTTACATTTTAATTTTAGAAGTACTCATGCTTCTTCAGAACCTGTTATACATGCTATGAGTGGAAAAATCAACAAGGAAAATGCATATTTTACTAAAATATTTTTGTTATGTATTAGAAATGATGAAAGTAATATTAATTAGAGAGTAAAATTAGAAAAAATGCATTAAAAATTAAAACAAATTATTCATTTTAAGATACTCTTTTATTTTAAATGGGTTACTCATTGTAGTAAGGAGTGAGCAACTTTTTTCTTCTTTTTTCATTCTCTTCGATTAACACCGACACAACAATTCTAAACTCCTTCTAACTTCTTTAACTATTTTTTTCTAATCAACAAGACATTTTCATGTTTGAATGAGATTTTGTAGACAGTTAATATACGAGATTCATGGTGTCTTCTTCTTTTAGTCTTGTTGTTGTCTTCTTCTTTTAGTTTTATCTGAGTCATGTTGTGTTCTTCTTTTAGTTCATTTCAACATAAATTGAGATTCATCAATTTAATGTTGGGCTGATGGTGTTAGAGGCGAGTCTGGATCCGTCCATTTATGTAGCCATCCAATTTTTCGATTTGTTTTTTAGATACTTGACACGTGGCGTTAAAAAAGTTCAACGGACAAGATCAAAACTGTAAAAATCAATATGAAAAAAAAAACAGTAATACAAGATTTAGATAGTGTGTCTCTCTCACTGCAATATTCCTCCCCCTCTTACTTGAACTCAACTAAACCGTTCTTCCCCTCCCACCGCACATCATTGTATCTTCTCTGTTCTTCAAGTAATTGTTTATCATCTTTTACAGTTATTCCCTTTTTCAATTTGGGATTCATCACAAGTAATTAAGATTACCACCACCATTGTGATTGAACATGAGTTACTTTTAATTTTTTTAGGTTTAATGTTTGTAACATGGTAATCATTACCCTTTTTTCGTTTCATTTCATTTTCCCTCCTTTCTTGCTGAACTTTCTTCTAGTAATTTCTTACAAGTCAAAGTACAAATAAATTTTTCTTGCTCTTTCTGCAACTATGGTGATTGTAATTTATGTTGATTTTATATTAAAGTAGTGGAATAAATGGAGCAAAGACTAAATGGGAGCAGATCTGAACTCGTTAGAGATAGAATTTTTAGTCGTTATCTCATTTCAATACATCCATTTTACCCGCAATCGAGAAACCTGCAATTCAAGCATACCCAACACTTGAAAGGTCAGAAATGGGTTGTCGTTTCCCAACCGCGGTTTTCATCAAATGAGATTTTATGGCCCAAAACCGCCTGTTGTCCCCACCGCTTGATTTATGTTACTTCAACTATTTTTTAGCTACCTCTCTTATCACTTCATGATTCCTCAAATGAAAAAATATTTAGAAAATATTGTTTATTCTATAAAACTCTCATAAGTATTACCTCCTTTGAATTCTCTTAGATATTTTCTTGTAGATAATATTTACCTGTGATTTTTTGTTTTTCGCTAAAAAAATTTATTGGTATATAAAATATCAGGGGAAGTTAATGTATATTCTAAAATTAGATGGATTATTGATGTCATTTTCATTGCTTTTATAATTTATTCATTTGGTTTTTATTATAAGTAAAATAAATTTAAGAAGGTTAATGTATTTTTTGTATATAAAAAAAAGAAAGTTAATGTATTTAATTTAAAATTGATTAAATTATAGTTTTAGTCCTCTTATTTTAGTCAACTTATGAAATTAGTCCCCTCATTTTATTTTTTTTAACACTTTTAATATTTTTTTTTCCAGTTTTACTCATAAAAAGGCATGATGTGCCATTTTATTCATAGTTGGAACCATAAATATAACATATACATTTTCAGCTGGATAGCGATGACAATGGATAGGATACTATAGTACTCGTCCACATATTTGCAGTTTGAAAAAATCTTCATATCCAAGCATATGCCTTATGGGCACCAACATTTGTATCTTATTCAATGCTTCATGAGTACCTAAGTACCCATACCCATACCCATACCAGTTTACCTGCATCTCTAATAAAAAATTATTGATCAATGATAATTTATCAGTCATTTTAAGTTTTTAACAATATTTTTAAAAAAATTCAAGCATGTTACTATTGAGTTAAGAAATAAACAAACACTTATATTAAAATATATACAATTTTAATAACGATGTATTTAATAAAATTGATAAGTATACATGTATATATAATAATAAAAAATAAAAATATATAAATATATATTATGCGGGTATGGGACGAAGTAGATTTTAAGGTATCTGTATCCATACCCGCTTATTTTAGTGGGTAATTACACGTGCACACGCCCGTTGTAACACCCTAAATATCCCCTGCGTAAATTAAATAAAATTATCAGAGTAACACTTGACTATAGGTAACACTTCACTAATTCCATCACCATAGGAATTAACTACTCGCACCCAATCCACACAATGGGATTGAGGCTCACCAAATCTCGTTACCATCACCATAGATAATGCTTCACTAATTCCATCACCATAGGAATTAACTACTCACACCCAATCCATCACCATAGGAATTAACTACTCACACCCAATCCATCACCATATAATTGAGGCTCACGGACCACCGTCTCACACCATGATGCATGACATATATAATAGACATGAAACAACAACAAAAAGTACAATGACATCACCTTAGTCAAAGCACTACACCAATACTGGCCACCATGCACCAAACACATGTTATACCATTCAGCAACAACAACACAACGACAAAGCAAGAAACAACAATGCATTACGAATATGTCACACCATAACATAAACACTATAATTCATTTAACATCATCACACAACAATTTATTCATTTTTCAGGTACTGAAACTAATTTTAGAATAAAGTTCATCGCGTTAGCTTCTTAACGCTTCGAACGACACTCGAATCGGACACCCGAAACTCAAGATATAATTTTTAGAAAATTTTCAAAAGAAAATCCCAGTGTAACCGGTTACACCTCTGTAACCAGCCCTTATTACGCAATTCCTACTAAGTGTAATCGGTTACCTCAATCCTAGTAACCGATTACACCCTCATAAATTACCCAGAAAACACATTATTTAAACAATTTAACTGGTTACCCTCTTTCTGGTAACCAATTACACATGTAGCATAATCACTTTTCTTCTACTTTTTGACACAAAAATCACTTTTCTCCTTAATCCATGTCGCAGCACGAAAAATAACTGGCATAAAATAGAGTCGCCACCTAACGTTATTTATCTCAGTAGGGGAAATGAAACGATCAAAGAAACCTCAAAAAGGGAAAGGAACATGGTCTCGCAAGAAAATCTTGGGTTCGAGAGTCGATTATGCGAGAAAAAGGTGTTAGCACCCCTCACGTCCGTTGTAATCAATAGGATCCACTCTTGTTGTTCTAATCAAAGGGTGTGTTTATCTAAAAACTACATGCTAACGGAAACAAAAATGGGAAAAACAAAAGGAGACTCAATATGAGTTCGCCGTCCTAGGCCTACGTATTCCCTCGTGCAATGGGAAAGTCAGAGTCAACATGATTCGGAGGACTACGGGTGCTCGCTAAGACCTCGTCGTCTTGTGCCTACGTATCATCATTCGGATGAGAATGAAGAAATTAGAGAATTTTTAGTTCTTCCTACCACGGGTGGCTAAGTGTCTTTTATGAGCGATGCTAAATTTGCATTCCAGTAGTTAGGATCGATGCCTGTTTGCGGTAGAACAGAAGTAACATGCCCTTTCAGAAAAGGCTCGAAGAAATATCCTGAAGGACAAGATGATTTTAATTTTTTCAAAAGTTTTAAAAGAAGTAAGTTGACTTTGTTTGAGATGCGTATTGCCTTAAAGTCTATGACATAGGATCGAATACTTCGTAAGATCGACCCAAGGCGGGATGTATACAAAGCACTCCAGACAAAGTAAGGAGAGACTCTCGCTTATCACTTTCCATGTACTTAAAGCTCGTGGCATACAATACTCATCATATTTATTACATGTTTTGATTTGATTTGAGGGAGAGGAAAGAGACTCAAAGGGGCAAAGAAAAATCTAGGGAAACTCATACCTGTTAGAACACAGATTGGTTCTTAATAATATCTCTATGTTTTGATGATAACTATTATGAAATTTTTTATTTAAGAATTATATACTCTAAAATTTGCTTGAGAAGTTCTACTGCAGATAGTAAAGGAATTAACTCTCCAGAAGCAAATCAGAATTGAACACAAGAAATTAGCTAGACTCTGTAGCGCCAGATGCATACATTAGAAGATTCTGATTGCTGCCAACAGAAGACTCTGAGCGTAGCCTCCAGAAGGATCTGAAGCAGAAGCTCCAGAAGTATCTGAAGCAGAAGCTCCAGAAGAATCTGAAGCAAGTCAGAAGCATCTGAAGCAAAGAAGAATTTTGTATGAAGAGCTTTTCAAAGCATAGTTTCTACAGAAGACTCTGAAAGTACTAAAGCTGCCAGTACTGAAGTTCTGTCTCAAATATGCTCTAATATTAATCACACTGAAAGCACACCTGCTGCAGAAGAATCTGATTCAGCAAGACTCTGACCCAATTAGACTCTGATATATTTGCTGAAAACTGAAGAAGAAATATTCAAAGATTATATCCGTTGGAGTAAATCAAACGTCTCTTTCCTTATTTATGCTAGACACAAGAACACGGACAAAAAGGATTTTTCTGTGCTTTCTTCTTCTAGGAAAGGTCACTTGATGTGAAGACAAAAAGGCTCAGAACTTTTGGGCACTCTTCTCAACGTGCAGCTCACCTTAGATCAGCTGCCTATAAAAGCAAGACTCCACCAAATTCTTCAGTTGACGTTTTTGTATTGAAAAGAAATCAAATATTCAAGCTCTCACATTTTCATATTCTTTCTAAGAATTTAATTCATTGTTCTTAAACTTAAGAGAAATATCACTGTTGTGATAATAGCTTTTTAGAAGCAATTCTTACTCTTGTAATAGTTTTACATTGATTGTAAAAGATTTCCTTAAGAGGATCCAGTTGGGATCAGTAGCTCTTGAGAAGACTAAGAACAGTTGTTCTTAGGTGTTACTATTATAATCTGTTTGATTAAATAGTGGATTAAGTCCTTGATTGAGAAAGGAAAATCACTCTAGGAAGGGTGGACTGGAGTAGTTGAGTTCAACGAACCAGGATAAAAATACTTGTGTTTTTTAATTCTAAGTTTTAATCTTCATACTTATTCAACCCCCCCCCCCCCCCCCCCCCTTCTAAGTATTATCTCACCTTCAGTTGGTATCAGAGCTCCGGTTCTGTGTGTGCTACCACTTAACAGTGACAGTAAAGATCCAGAGAGAAATACTTTGATATATATTTGGTTGTTACTATGGCTGATAATACAATATCTAACACTAACAACAAATATGAAGAAAGGGACAGAATCAACACCAAACCCCCTATGTTTGATGGGGAGAAATTTGATTATTAGAAAGACAGAATTGAAAGTTTTTTCCTTGGATATGAGTTATCCATGTTGTCCAGAAGTATCAACAGACTCTGGAAGCACAAGGGAAAGAAGTTCAACAACTTCATAAAATCTAATCATAGAAAGGAATCTTCTGGGCACAGAAGATCTGGCAAGAAAGAAGTTGTATGCTATGAGTGCAAAGAACCTGGGCATTGTAAGAATGATTGCCCCAAACTTCAAGGAAAAAACCCAAGAAGAAGTTTAACAAAAAGAAGAAGGTTCTGATGGCAACATGGGATGACTCAGATGAATCTGAATCATCTTCTGAATCAGAAGAAGAATGTGCTAATGTTGCACTGATGGCCAGCACAGAAGATCAGGAAGAAGGAACTTCAGGATCTGAATCTGATTCTGAATCTGACGATGACGCTGAAGAGGTAATGGCTAAACTTACTAAAGAAGAACTTGTCAAAGTTTTATCAGAAGCTCTGAAAAGCTATAACAATATCAAACTCAAATACAAGAAGCTGAAAAGCAATCTTGAATCTGAAATTGATCTTCTGAAGGCAGAACTTGTTGAGCAAAAAGAAATTAATCTGAAAATCAAAAATGACTTTGAAATAACTCAATAAGAATCTGAATCTGAGGCTAAGTCATGTGAAAACATTTTAGAAAAATATGACTCTAGCTTTCAGAGATTCCTTACTAAAAGCATAGACAGAAGCAAGATGGCTTCTATGATCTATGGTGTTAGTGGGAACAACAGAAGAGGTATTGGATATGAATCTTCCTCTGGAAGTAATCCAAAATCTGTTGACAAACTCTTCATCAAGAAGACACCTCTGTACTCTCAATTTAAGTTTGGTCACTTAAATGACATTAAACACACAAGCTCTGAGAAGAATACTTATGTGTTTAAACCCAAGGCAAGTCAAAATAAACATTATGTTGAAAAACAGAAGTTTAGACAAACCTCCAGAACCACTAACCCTAAAGGACCCAAGAAGATCTGGGTACCTAAAAGTAAAATAATTCCTGTTGCAGATGTTCTTAGCAGCAAGGTCAAGACGCCAATCATGGTACCTGGACTCTGGATGCTCACGTCACATGACAGGAGAAAAGTCTATGTTCCAAAGCCTGGAACTTAGATTTGGAGGTGATGTGAAGTTTGGAGGGAACTAGAAGGGCAAGATCATTGGATCTGGCACTGTTTGAAATGGTAAACTTCCCTCTATTACTAATGTTTTACTTGTTGAAGGGTTAAAGCATAACTTATTGTCCATAAGTCAATTAAGTGACAATGGTTATGATATTACCTTTAATCAAAAATATTGTAAAGCTATTAGTCAAAAGGATGGCTCTATCCTATTTAGTGGTAAGAGGAAAAACAACATTTATAAAATAAATCTTTCAGAACTTAAAGTTCAAAATGTTAAATGCCTCTTGTCTATTAATGAAGAGCAATGGGTCTGGCATAGAAGATTGGGCCATATTAATATGAGATGTATATCTCAGATTAATAAACTTAATCTTGTCAGAGGACTCCTTAATCTGAAGTTCACTTCAGATGCTCTTTGTGAAGCATGCCAAAAAGGGAAGTTTTCAAAATCATCCTTTAAATCAAAAAATGTTGTTTCTACTTCCAAACCACTAGAATTACTTCATATTGATCTGTTTGGACCAGTGAAAACTGCATCCATCAAAGGCAAGAAGTATGGATTAGTCATTGTTGATGACTATAGTAGATGGACATGGGTAAAGTTCTTAAAACACAAGGATGAGTCACATTATGTGTTCTTTGACTTCTGCAAGCAAGTCCAGAATGAAAAAGATTTCAAAATCATAAAAGTCAGAAGTGATCATGGTGGTGAATTTGAAAATAAATATTTTGAAAAATATTTTTCTGAAAATGACATTGCTCATGATTTTTCCTGTCCTAGAACTCCACAACAAAATGGGGTTGTAGAAAGGAAAAACAGAACTCTGCAAGAAATGACCAGAACCATGATCAACGAGACAAATCTGGCAAAACACTTTTGAGCAGAAGCAATCAACACAGCTTGTTACATTCAGAACAGAGTGTCTGTAAGACCTCTTCTGAAAAAGACTCCATATGAACTGTGGAAGAACAGAAAGCCCAACATTTCATATTTTCATCCTTTTGGATGTACTTGCTATATACTTAACACTAAAGAGAATCTTAACAAGTTTGATTCCAAAGCACAGAAGTGTTTCATGCTTGGTTATTCTGAACGCTCTAAAGGCTACAGAGTATTCAATACTGAAACACAGATAGTGGAAGAATCTATTCATGTAAGATTTGATGATAAGCTTGGCTCTGAAAAGCCAAAGCAGGTTGAAAATTTTGCAGATAAAGAAGTAGTCTTCATTGACTCTGAAGTCCCAGAAGCAGACAAAATTCAAGTGAAGGAACCAGAAGCAACGCCAAATACTATTCCTTTAACTTCTCAGATGAATAATCTAAACATTTCTGAAGAATCAACTGTTAGAGGATCATCATCCAAAATTAAAGCTTCTCATCCAGAGAATGTCATTATTGGAAAGAAAGATGATCCCATCAGAATAAGATCTTTTCTAAGATCATCTGAAGCATCACTATTTGGACTGGTGTCAGAAATTGAACCATCTTCTGTTGATGAAGCTCTGCAAGACAATGATTGGATTATTGCCATGCAAGAAGAGTTAAATCAATTCACCAGAAATTATGTATGGGATCTAGTTCAAAGACCACAAGGATTCAATATAATTGGAACAAAATGGGTCTTCAGAAATAAGCTGAATGAGAAAGGAGAAGTTGAAAGAAATAAGGCAAGGCTGGTTGCTCAAGGGTACAGTCAACAAGAAGGTATTGATTACACTGAAACTTATGCTCCAGTGGCAAGGTTAGAATTTATACGCCTTCTTATTTCATTTGCTGCACAAAATAACATCACTCTGTATCAGATGGATGTTAAAAGTGTCTTTCTTAATGGTATTATAGAAGAAGAAGTTTATGTCCATCAACCTCCTGGATTTGAAAATGAAAAATTTCCAGATCATGTTTTCAAACTAAAGAAATCTCTATATGGTTTAAAATAAGCTCCCAAAGCTTGGTATGAGAGATTGAGCAATTTTCTTCTGGAGAAAAATTTTATCAGAGGCAAAGTGTACACAACACTCTTTTGTAAATCAATTAAGAAAGATCTTCTAATTTGTCAAATTTATGTGGATGATATAATATTTGGATCTACCAATACTATGCTGGGAAAGGGGTTTGCTACATGTATGCATGCAGAATTTGAAATGAGCATGATGGGAGAACTCAGATTCTTTCTAGGAATCCAAGTAAATCAAACTCCAGAGTGCACTTACATACATCAGAGCAAATATGTTAAAGAACTTCTAAAGAAATTTAACATGACTGATAGTAAGCTGACAAAGACTCCCATGCATCCAACTAGCTCACTTGGCAAGGAAGAGGTAAGTAAGAAAGTAGACCAGAAGCTCTACAGAGGTATGATTGGTTCTCTTCTTTATTTAACTGCTTCTAGACCTGATATATTGTTCAATGTATGCTTGTGTGCTAGATTCCAATCAGATCCTAGAGAATCACACTTGACAGCTGTCAAGAGGATTCTAAGGTATCTGAAAGGTACTTCTAATGTGGGTTTGTGTTACAGAAAATCTAATGATTTCAAATTAGTTGGATTCTGTGATGCTGACTACGCTGGAGACAGAGTGGAAATGAAAAGTACTTCTGGAAGTTGTCAATTTCTAGGAAGAAATCTAATCTCCTGGTACAGCAAGAAGCAACCCATAATTGCACTTTCAACCACAGAGGCAGAATATATTGTTGCTGCTGGATGTAGCACGCAGATGCTCTGGATGAAAAGTCAGCTAGAAGATTATCAAATCTTTGAAAGTAACATTTCTATCTTTTGTGATAATACTTCTGCAATATGTTTGTCTAAAAACCCCATTTTACACTCTAAGGCAAAACATATAGAAATTAAGCATCATTTCATCAGAGACTATGTTTAGAAGGGAATCATAAATTTGGCCTTTGTTGATACAGATCATCAATGGGCAGATATTTTTACAAAACCCCTTGTTGAAGATAGATTCAAATTTATTCTGAAAAATATTGGTATGGATTTTTGTCCAGAATGATATTTGTCAGAAGCAAATTTTTACAGATGCAAAAATGCCTAATGCTCTGAAGTATTTCTTCTGACTGCTTATTTATTTTATTAATTTGGTTTTGTGAAACTCTGAACTAACAATCCTTAGAGGATCTGAACGTTGGTTAATGTTTCATTTCTCAAAAGAATTCAGAACACATGCAAGCAAACACGTGTCACTCCAATTCTGCAAAGGTGGCGTGCACACAACTGAAGAGACGTTTGAGGTGAAGTTTGAATAGTGAAAATATTGATTTTCCCCCTAAATTGTCAGAAGCAATAAATGCTTGAAATGATTTTTATTCTTTTCATTTAATGCTTTGATTCAAACGTGCAAAATCTGACTGTTTGTATGCCTACTTGTTTTAGTATAAATACATGATCTCTCTTCACTTTCACACTTTTCACAATCTCAGAAAATTTATGCATTTTCATCTTCTCTTCTCTCTGCATAAAAACCCTAAGCGTGTGACAAAACCATCTTCAATGGCAACTTCTTCATCAACAGCTGCACAATTTCAATCTTCAATGGCTGCAGTGACCTCTGCTAACATGGGTGTTACTCCTTACTCTTCACCAAAAAGAACATTGTTAACCCCTGTTGAAAAGCTTGAAGTTCTGTGTGAATCAATGGTGGAATTTGATTCACTTGCAGAAAATGGTTTTGAGTTTCGTTCAATCATAGGTGCTCAAGGATGGGTGAAATATTTTGATAGACTGTTTGGACCAGTTTACCCCCTTCTTGTGAAAGAATTCTGGATCCATGCTTCAGTTTACCCTAAGTTTATCCTATCTTCTGTACTGGGCAAAGAGATTATAATAACAGAAGATCTGATCAGAAAACTTATTGGCTATGAGGAAACAGATGGAGTTTCACACTTGCCAGCTGGGCGTGTGGATATGGATGAAGTGTATGAAGAAGTGATGACTGCTGGTCAAGCTTCTAACAAGTTCAAGGATCTGAAGCCTGACTACAAGATCTGGGCCAAGATCTTCATGGGATGCATTCATCATAGGAAGTCAACAAACTCTCCAGACTATGTCAATAATAAACAGCTCTATTTCATGTATTGCCTCAGTCAGAGCAGCAAGGTAGATCTTCTATATATTCTCTTTATGCATCTGTGGAATCATATAAATGCCTCTAGAGAGTATGTGAAAGAAAAAGGACAGAAGATTAGAACCTAGATTCCTTTTGGAAGGTTAATCTCAGATCTTCTAACTGAGAATGGACTAGTTACTGCTCTGTACGCTGCTGGAGTTACAGAGGAATTGGAATTCATTATGGGAAAGCCTCTGAATGCCAAAAGTCTTCAGAGACTTAAAATAGTGGATGAACTCACAACAGCTCCCAAGAAGCTGAATGTTTCTGAACTGAGTAAGAAGAGAATTCCTATAGACGATTACCCTTTGTTCTATGCTGAAGAACCAAGGCACATTGTTGTTATGTATATTGATGAATGTAAGAAAGAAGGAAAGCCTGTTCCTGCAAACATTATACAGCTAGCAAGACAACCATTGCCTGAAGCAGAAGAAGAAGAAGAAGAAGAACCACCTAGAAAGAGGACTCAACCAGAAGCAAAAGCTGCATCTGTTCAGAAGAAGGTCAAGATTGCTGAGAAGTCTCAGAAGCTTCTAAAGAGGAAAGAATTTGGAGACACTCCTTCTGTACCTGCTAAAAGAATCAAGATCAAAGGTACTAAATCTTCTGTATCTTCTGCAAATCCTGTTGTTTTAAATGATTCTAATATTAAGTCTATTCCAAAACCACCCTCTACACAAAATACATCTGTTACTGCTCCAATTTCCATTTCACCTGAAAAATCATCTGTTCCATCACCAATTCCAACAAAAACAATTCAAACCCCAAAAATCTTTGTACCACAAACAACTCAACCAAAAATTCAAACCACACAATCTATACCACAAAAACAAACATCAGAACAACAACCTACAGAACAACAACCACAACCATCTGATCAACAAAAATCCTCTGAACCATCTAAACAAAAGCCATTTGAACAACAAAAGCACCCACAAGAAAAGCAACCAGAAAAATCATCTGAAACCCTACTGTTGCACCCCAAAATTTGCCCTCACAATACAAGACTTTGTGTTCTAAGAAGGTTCACAAGGTTCACAAGTTCTCCAACAACTTGCATAACCTTTCATGAAGTTCATAAAGTCCACAAGCTACTTTATGAAGGTTCACAAGGTTCACAAGATTCACAATTGGTCAGAAGAGTTGACAATTCCCTCAGACAATGCACCTCCTAAGCAGTGCATCCAAAACTAGGGTTTTGACTTTAATCAGGCTAAATGGACTTCCAAGACTTCAAGTGAGCTTCATAACATCTTATATGTGTATAAGAACCCCCATGTCAAGCTTCAAGACTTTTCTCAAAAAGTTTGCTCAGTCAGATGATCAGATAAGTCAAAAGCAGTCAATGCAGTTAAAAAGTCAAATTGAGGTCAACTATGGTCAAACCAAAGTCAAACTTCGTGATTTTTTTTGCCAACATCAAAGAGAGGGGTTTTGTGTTGCAGATTTGGTCCCAGGGGTATTTTGGTCATTTTACACAAATTCTACCAATTCCTTGAAGACGGGCTGTTATTAAAATTCTGAGGCATTTGATGCGTTATGGTTTTGAGGCATTTATCAATCACCAGTTCTGATCATATTGAGATTTGGCATTTGGTCAGTGGAGTTTAATTACGATTAGTTTTGCTGTTGATGCTGAAAATGTTGTGACCATGGTGCCCATATGAGTTTGGTTATGAAACAATTGGTTAACATTTTAATCGGATGATGAGATTAGGATCACAAATACCACTTGGAAATATTTATGTTTTATGCCTATGTTAATGAATTAAATACTTGTGGATTTATTCACATTTGTTTATATTTTTTAACTAAGAATAGAATATAAATAAATCCAAAACTTTGAGAATTTTATTTCATAAATAATGCTATCATACAAGAATGGGGATGTTGCTTCATATTTTACAAAGTACTGTTACAAGGAAGTACATTAAAATTCCCAAATCCTAAGGGATTACATTAAAGCATCTATCCTAAATCCTAAAAGTATCTAAAGGTCTTCGTGTTCGTATTTGAACTTCTCCATGAATCCTCAGCTAACCTGCACATCAAAAGAGAACAGACAGTACAGAAGGGGTTAGAAATTATTTTTGACACTCTCAGAACATCGTCATCATCGAGTGCCGGGAGTGGCACAACCGAAGCTGCGTCCTACCCCCGTTACCGATCCGCGCCGTTGGCGTCCGATCAGGTAACACCTGTTCTTATCATTACGGGACATCCGAGAGATAGAAGTGATAAAAGAAGCGGGACTGATTCGCTTTTGCCGCAATTGGATTTCCAAACTGATACAAGAGTAAGGCAACATAGTCAATCTGGATTCAGACCCGGATGCCGGCAGGTCTAAATCACTCTGCGCTCTAAGTTTTTTCCAACACCTGAAAATCACAACAGCATCAGTACTAGGTTCAGAATTCAGAACTCAAAACCTAAACAATTCATAAGCAGCATCAATTCTGAACCACATGGGTGAGTTCACAAAAACCAAGTCCCAAACACGAATAGAAGTAAAGGCTGCTGCTGGATCTCAAACTGCACCACATAAGAACAGAAAAGCTGCTACCAATCCTTATCAGAAAAATGAGATGCAAACCAAACTGCAATGTATCAAAAAGTTCAAAAGCATCAATTCAAGAAACAAGTTCAGCAGAAAGAAACCAGAAATACGGTGCAGTTCGGTAAAGTGACAAGGACAAGTTCAAACAGCAGAACCATTTCATATCAGCCTCGGGTCACTGAAAAAGAAGGGGAAAAATAAGTGAATTCCAACTGATAACCAAACTGAATGAAACAAGTCCGTCAAAACCAAACCAGTTCAGAACAAACATAAACATATCAGTTCATAAGATAAATGAGTGCACAAAACCATAGCAGTTCATATCAGTCATCGCGGCTCAGTTAATCAACATCATGGCCCAGCTCACAGTCACAGCCAAGGGGTAATTGAAACCATCATGAATTAAAAGAACCAAGTTCGTAATCATGTGGACGACAAAACTGTCATGAACATCAAAGCCATAATAAAAGGCCTGCATCAAAAAAAAACCAACGTGAATCCAGATAAAAGCAAGTCGAAATCAGCAATGTCCAGTTATCAGACAAATCAGAAGCAACAACATAATCAAAAGCCAGGATTGTAGTATCCTGTTCCGACGGTTCAGACAAATGTCATCACTACCGCGTACCCTTCTCGGCGGCAAAGACCAAGGCAAAACATCCATCCTGAAAGAAGAAGAAGAAAAGTAGGTGTTAGTAATCAGATGAACTCAAACAAATCGAAATCCAATCAGTATCAGATAAAATCAGAATCGTATCAAAAAAATCCCAATCCAATCCTAAAGAAGAAACAAGATTCAATCAGTACCAAGCAAATCCAATCAGCATAAATCCGAAATTGGAAAGAAGTTCAATCACAAGGACATACGTTCCAAAAATCCCAGATAGAATCAAATCGAATCAAATCTCAGCCAAAAGTAGCGTAAATCCAACAACAAATCCAAGGCCCAAAAAGAGAAATTATAAAGGGACGATCTCACCTCAGAGAAAGAAAACGAAGATCGCGCAAACCCTAACGAGTAGCCGCGAGAGAGAACACACAAAATCGCAAACCCTAACAGAGACAGAACGGCGAAGCCACCATCGCGAGCAAACTCTAGTATCCGAGAGAGAGAGAAATCGGAACGAGACGAGCTCGGTGGGACGAGTTCACCAGCGCCGTTCATTCAACGACGGGCAAACGCCTAGGAGGCTCAGCAACATCATCGCCTCCGTTCGTCACTAATCGCGAACAATGTAAGCCAGGAGCGTAATACCACCATGTTTAACATTCATTCTGTGATTTCAGGTTTCTTAACATGATCGGAGAGGATCAATCGAGAGAGATGAAGAAGAAAGGTGAAACGGCGCTGCGAATGGTCTTTGGGTGTGAAACCCTAAAAATGTTCTTGTCAATTTACTTCCACCGGGTTGGGTCCGGGGTGATGACCGACCCAACCCTCTTTTTTTTATTTTTGTTTTTTTGTTTTTTTTAAAAATCTGTTTTTTAACTTTTAATTTGTTTTTTTTAAGTTGTTTTTTAAAAAAACCATTTTATTTTATGATAAAAAAAAAACCTTTTTATAAATAAATCAAAGAAAAAACTTCTTTTTATAATAAAGTTAAAAAGCTTCTTTTAAAATAAATAACGCAAATAATTTTTTTTTTATATATATAATAAAATAAAAAACCTTTTTTCAAAATAAATAATTTAAAAATCATTTTAAAATATGTAAGTTAAAGTTTTTTTTTTAGATTAAGTTTAAAATATTTTAAAGTTAAACATTGCTCTTTCTTTTATAATTTTAATTAACATCTTTCCTTTAAGAACAATAAAAACCTTCAATATTGTATTCTTGTCCAGTTACTGTCTAGCTTTGTTTACTAATGGTGTTCATCTTTTGCAGCTCTACTCTTGCGTGGTGTTTTATTTACGTTTCATTATTTTGTAACTGCTTCCCGGTTGTAACCTTGCGAATCTTAACAATCACATTTACGTTTTCGCATTTAAAATTCTGCTGATGTATGATTTAAAGGTCTCACGCTTCCATCACTATTATTCTGTCACACTACACAGCCGAAGGGATAGGTCTAGCTTTTGGTCGCCGCGCCAATAGTCCTCAACTTCAAACCCTTACAACCTCACAAACCCTAATTTTCCATAAATGCCTCGCCACAGGCAAAATTACCATTTTACCCCTCGCATTAGGTCAAAGAGCCGCCGCGCTCATTTTAGGGTTTCCCGCCGTGGAATCCCTAACCTAATTTAACCCTAATTACAACTTAACAATTCAACGTAGAGATTTGGAGTTTCTACACTCCACGTAAGCGTGTCCTTAAGACATGTTTATTCCCCTTGAGACCTTGACCACAGTCAATAAGTCTCTAACCTCCCTTTTGAGGGGAACTACGATTACTCTGATTCCACTCCCGTAAGGATACGTAGGCACAAGATGCGATGTCTTGCCGAGTAAACTTAGAATTAACCCCCTTTATTATTTATTATTGCTTATTTATATTTTATTTATCTTTGCTATTTAATTATTTTGCTTATTATTTTGTAATTGTTTCTTGGATGTAAAGTTGTTTAATTATTTAATTATTATTATGATTAGTAATTAGGGAGTGTAACAACATGTATGTAATATTAAAATAAATTTAGATCACTTTTAAATAAAGATAATTAAAATAAACACGTCACACACGTAAGTCGATTTTAATCGCCGTCTCACTTCCTAAGGATATCCCTCAAGTTGCCTACGAATAATGGTTAAGTGGGGTGTATAAAGCAAGTCCCTCAAATAGAAAAATCATCAAAGTCCCTTATGGTTGCCTTTACGAATCGAGTTCCTTTCGAAAAATGATGATGGTCCCTTATATGTGCTTATTACATCCCACAATGGCCTTCAAAGTCAAATTGTCCCTCACATATCCCTTAACATCCAAAGTAAGGACTACCTACTCCATTATAGTAGGGATAGTCTTACTAAAGGAAAGAATGAAGAATAAGAAAGACCTTTAAACATTAGGGTAGGTTACTCCTAGGTGCTTGCTCACTTCAAAACTGTTTCGCACTTAAACAAATTTTCAACAAGTTTTCAAACAAGTTCTTAACACATCCTTACATGGATTATTTATTAACTATTCTGAAAATTTTCTATTCACACACTACACTTTCAAAACAATTCAAAAGTGAGCTTAAGTACCTAAGAGCCCATGGATAACCATGGATGAAAAGGGTGCTAACACCTTCCCTTTTCATAACTTACCCCCCGGACCCAAAATATTCTCTAAGGTCTTTCCTGTTCTTTTATAACCTTTCCTTATGGATAAAATAAAAGTCGGTGGCGACTCTTGCTATCCGCAACATTGTTTAAAGTCAGTTCTCCCACCGTGTTACACCTACCAGAAAAAGCCTCTGAACATCAACCAACATCAGATAATCCACCATCCAAATCATCTGAACCCACTGCATCTGTACCTGTTATTTCTGAACCTACAAAAATAACATCTGTTCTAGTTTCATCTGAACCAATAACAATTTCATCAGATCCACCTACCTCAGAACAACCATCAAAACCTTCTGAAATTCCTTCAGAACCAACCAATACTTCTGAACCCCACATTCCTGAGACAGAAGTTCTTGATGTCACACCATTAAAAACTGTGTTTCAAGTATCTTCTACCTCCTGCACACCATCCACCTCCTCAAACTCTTCAGAATCTAACATTCACCCAGATTTTCTAGTCTCTCCTTCTCACAGAGATTCTGAAGTAAACCAACCAGAACCCTCTATATCATTAAAAGTTCCTATTTCAGATCCTATTCCCCCACCTGCACCATCTTCTGAAATCCTGATTCCCAATTCTGATCCAACAGCCAACCCAAGAACATCTATTTCATGTGCATAAGTTTCATCACTATTTCACAATCTGGCTTATGGTTTCAAACTCAAAGATTTTTATGACAGAGTTGAACCATCTGACCCTATCACCCCTCTGAAACCCAAACTCACAATGACCCTTCCATCTGTGATTCTCACCTACATTCAATCCATGACAGATGTAGGTTCATTAGCAACTATATCTTATTCTGCTAAATCTGACAAAGCTGTTGCATCAGTTAGACCAATGTCATCTGATAAGACTATTGCTTCTGATGAACCTCCAAAATCTGCATTCCAACCTTACTCCAATCAACCCTTTGATGTAGTTTCCTTTCACCCCAGAGCCAAACCTCATCTGTTAAACGCTTTAAACAGATCCAAACCTAATAAACCTGAAATTCCCTTCATTCCATACTACCCTCCTCCTCTGATCTCCATTCAGAAATCTCTTTTTCCACCTACTCCCCAACCAAAACCAATAACCCTGGAGACTCTGTTACATCCTAAGCCTAGACTTAATGTTAATCATTTATTTCAATCTTTTTTGCAAGAAATACAGTTGTATTTAGGTACTGTACAGAAGAAGTGCTCAACAACAATGGATGCACAAGAATCTGATGTCATCTGGAATGAATTCATCAACAGATTCAACTCTGTGGCCTCAAATCTGAAGAACATATGTTCTGATGATGCAAAGCTCAGATTTGCTGAAGCTGCAAGAAATTTGCTCTGGACCGTCAAGAGATCTGAACCACTGCTCCTCACAGATGCTCCTCCATCTTCAGAAGAAACTACTGAACCTGCATCTGAAGATAATTCCTTGGCCATGACTTTGGTAGAAATTCCTTCTGGATCCAATGCTCCAGACTCTACAGACCCAATGGAAATTGACTCCGTTCAAGCTCCAGAAAATGTTCAACCTTCATCATCTGAGCTTAAGAAAGAACATCCAGATTTTGAGGATAAAATTGCTGCTCTGGAAGCTGGTCAGTCAGAGATCAAGTCTTGGATGGCAAAACAGGATAAGAAATCTGAAGACACGACAGAGTGGATGTCAAAGCAGGATCAGAAGAATGAAACTATGGCTAAGTGGATGTCCAAGCAAGAGCAGTCTTCCTCTGAGATAACAGATCTATTGAAGATGCTTTTGTCAAAACACTTAGATTTTCATTTTTTTTCATTCTGATGTTTTTGCATCTGATGTTTGCTTATGTATTTTTTTTGCTATATCTTCTGATGCATGTACTTTTGATCTGAACTCATTGAATGAATCAAAGTTTTCTCCACTGAATTATCACATTTACTGTTTCCTTTTATTTGTATTTTTAAAGTTTTTACTTTTTGCTTATGACAAAAAAGGGGGAGAAAATATAGATCTGAACTGTTTAATATAACTTCACCAGAATGAAACTTCAGACATATCTACTCTATCTAACATTTAATCTGAGTATTTCAGAACATTTGATAAGTACACTCTATAAAAGAAACTCTGAGTCTCTCAAATCATTTGTCTATTATCAAACTCTGAATCTGATATTTGCAAGACATTCTGTCTTTCAAATGCTAAAAGAACAATCAAGATCTAACTCTGAAAATTACTCAAGACAAAAGGGAAGTTTCTATTCCATATCTGTATTTAACTCAGGGGGAGATTCATCATCTCAGGGAGAGTGATAATTTTAATATTCTCTTTTAAACAAAATTTCTGATGTTTTTGTCATCATAAAAAAGGGGGAGATTGTTAGAACACAGATTGGTTCTTAATAATATCTCTATGTTTTGATGATAACTATTATGAAATTTTTTATTTAAGAATTATATACTCTAAAATTTGCTTGAGAAGTTCTACTGCAGATAGTAAAGGAATTAACTCTCCAGAAGCAAATCAGAATTGAACACAAGAAATTAGCTAGACTCTGTAGCGCCAGATGCATACATTAGAAGATTCTGATTGCTGCCAACAGAAGACTCTGAGCGTAGCCTCCAGAAGGATCTGAAGCAGAAGCTCCAGAAGTATCTAAAGCAGAAGCTCCAGAAGAATCTGAAGCAAGTCAGAAGCATCTGAAGCAAAGAAGAATTTTGTATGAAGAGCTTTTCAAAGCATAGTTTCTACAGAAGACTCTGAAAGTACTAAAGCTGCCAGTACTGAAGTTCTGTCTCAAATATGCTCTAATATTAATCACGCTGAAAGCACACCTGTTGCAGAAGACTCTGATTCAGCAAGACTCTGACCCAATTAGACTCTGATATATTTGCTGAAAACTGAAGAAGAAATATTCAAAGATTATATCCGTTGGAGTAAATCAAACGTCTCTTTCCTTATTTATGCTAGACACAAGAACACAGACAAAAAGGATTTTTCTGTGCTTTCTTCTTCTAGGAAAGGTCACTTGATGTGAAGACAAAAAGGCTCAGACCTTTTGGGCACTCTTCTCAACATGCAGTTCACCTTGGATCAGCTGCCTATAAAAGCAAGACTCCACTAAATTCTTCAGTTGACGTTTTTGTATTGAAAAGAAATCAAATATTCAAGCTCTCACATTTTCATATTCTTTCTAAGAATTTAATTCATTGTTCTTAAACTTAAGAGAAATATCATTGTTGTGATAATAGCTTTTTAGAAGCAATTCTTACTCTTGTAATAGTTTTACATTGATTGTAAAAGATTTCCTTAAGAGGATCTAGTTGGGATCAGTAGCTCTTGAGAAGACTAAGAACAGTTGTTCTTAGGTGTTACTATTGTAATCTGTTTGATTAAATAGTGGATTAAGTCCTTGATTGAGAAAGGCAAATCACTCTAGGAAGGGTGGACTGGAGTAGTTGAGTTCAACGAACCAGGATAAAAATACTTGTATTTTTTAATTCTAAGTTTTAATCTTCATACTTATTCAACCCCCCCCCCCCCCCTCTATGTATTATCTCACCTTCAATACCTAGATGTTGTCATGCCAAATGGTCCTATAGTTGAGGATGAAAAAGAGAAAGTCTATCTAATGTTATCATACAAAGGATGGACCTAAGGTTGAAGTTGAAACGGAGCTAACTTAATGTTGTCATGCAAAGGATTAAGAGCCTAATGTTTATCCTACTCTAAGCTTAATCAGAAATTAAGTTGGACTAAGAGCCTTAAGGGAGAATGTGAACAAACACAAGTGAACATTAAAAAACTCAATCATAAACAACACAAACTATTAAAATATAAAAGGAAGAGAAATGAGATGAAAAGAAGAAAGATCAAGGTATCAAGTAATCAACTCAAACATCACACCAATTAAGAATATTCAACAATCAATTCATAAATGGAAAACATTCATGCTAAAGCCAAGACATGCTTATCATATGAATCAAGACAATCAAGATGGATAAGGAAAACACTTATGCAAATATTTCAATCATTACAAGTCATGCTCAAAATATTTAAAATTTTAAGAAGATAGGCAATGATAATCGTAGAGATGCACAAGTAAACATGTCTTAAAACCATACCAAACATCACTAATAAGCAAGCCAAATTAAGATGGGTAAGGAAAGTTAGGAATAAAGGAAGGTCATAAGCTACATCATGTCATGATCAACATATCTCAAAGATGAAAAGAAGAACACAAAAGCATCCAACATGAATCACATCAAAGGCTAAGTAATTGTCAATAATTATCTCGTGAAAAACAAGTTACAAATGGTTCAAGTAATGAAATTAGGGTATGGAATCCATAAGAGTCAGTAGCACAAGCATGATCATTAATTATCAATCAAACTCAAAGTATCAAGAAAGAAACATTAAACATCATGTTCAAATCATGCATACACAACTAGGTAAGCACCAACCATTATTAAAAAGAAAGCAAGCATCTGTGTGAAGTACAAGAAGAAAATGATCATGAAATGGAAATCAAAACATGAGGTTCATTAGCTCACACAAGTTAATCAAGTCACACAAAAGTCATGAACATCAAGAGATCACACAAGAGAGCAAAATGCAAAAGACTAGGGAAAGAGCAAACAAGTATCATGCTCAACACATCATCAATTTGAAGCCTCAATAAAAAAAATAGTTAAATGACCAAAAAATATGTATCTAAGGCTCTAACTAATTGCAAAGAAATCAAGATCAAGTATGAAAGAGACCCCTAAAAGAATTGCACAAGTGCATCCTCAAAATCATCCAACAAGTTCAAGATATTTCATCAATCGAGCACAAATCGAGGATCAATTAGAACCAATTAAGAAGCACTTAAAAATTCATCATGAATGCACTAAAACAACACTCAAACATTTATCAATCAAGTATCAAAGCATGGCCAAAAGATTGGATCAAGAGGGAAAGCACAAAGCATCAATGATCAAACCCTAGCTCAAGGACAAATAAGTAAATGCACTTCATAAATTAATTCAAAATGAAATAGAAAAATAAAATAAAAATTATGAAAAATTATCTCAAGACATCAAATAATCAAAACCATATTTTTGATCATTTTTCAAAATGTTGTAACAATTAAAATTAAAATCAAAATAGAAAATAAAACAAAAAAGAAAAATTAAAAAAAGAACCAAGCCAAAGGGGTGAAAAAGCAATTCATAATGAACTGTGGATAGTTTCATGCATGCTATAGGCCAGAAATAGGGGGTGTCAATAACAAAACACGCAACTGAACTCGTTTTTTAACGTTGGTCACGAATATAACATTATTTTCCATTGAAACTCACTCTAACACCTCCAAAAACAAGCACAAAATTTTGAAGCACAAATTGAAATGTCATGAAATCAACACAATAAGCACACAAACATTGTCTACACTAGTGTAGGGCTTCAGAAACACCAACAATGAGTTCAAACATTGTCTAGCATGAAAGAAATAAGTTGAAGAAACTTACTCAACAGAGAAGGTCGGTTGCCTCTTAAAACACTTGCAAGAGCTTCAAAAACCCCTTCCAAATGCTTCAACAACCTTCAGAGAGTGTAGATCAAGCAGTGAAATGGAGAAAACCCTTTGGAATAGTGAGATTCAAAACTGGGAATTTTTGAGAGGGAAAGAGCTTGTTTTGATCTGATCTTGAGCCAAATGAAGTTGTGTACAATTTTTTTAGGGTTTGTAGGCTTATATATGGTGTATGGAGTGATAGAAAGTTTTTTTATAGTTTTTTATTTCCAATTTGAAATTTTAGAGTGGAGAGAGTGTACACACGGGTTTCTTGCATCACATAGGGTATTTGTGGTGGTTTTGCTGAGCAAAGAGAGTGGGGTGAGGAGTGTGGATGAGTGTTGGCAAGTGGGATCAAGGTTTCGGCAAAGTTATTGTGATTTCATTCTTTTCCATTTTGGTGCAAATATTTGAAAATAGGGTGCATGGAACGCATGTGCTTGGTTTGGTCATTTAGGGCAAGAGAATGATGATGATATGTGTGGAATTGATGATGAAAAAAAGGATGTTGCAAATGTATCAAATGATGTCAAAAATGATAATGTAGTGATGTACAAAAACATGGTCATATGGCTATCTTTCACTAATCATAACTTGGTGAGCTTTTCTCCATTTGATGCATTCTTGAGCTCAAATAAAAGTAGGAAGAACAATGGACAAGTTTCATGTTGAAAACAAAGTGAAACAATGCTTGGAAGGTGATGGAAAATGCCCTTGAAGTTATGTCCACAAAGCTGACTCAAGACACTTAGAAAAACAATTCTAAATTAAAATCAAAATGGACCTCAAAGTATCTTGACTTTGCAGCACCATAACTTAAGTTGTATTGAACCAAATGAAAAGTTCTTGGTACCAAAGGAAATATTGAAAAATGAGGAACAACTTTCATGTTGATGGAAACATGAAATAAGGTTTGGAACCATGAGAAATTTATCTTTGATGTTGGCTCCAAAATTTGACCAAAGACTTGCTAAGTTTGGCAACTTGAACACCTTGTCTTTGAAGCATCATAAGTTGAGTTCTAATGATCCAAAATGATAATTCTTTGTATCAAAATAAATCTTGAAGAAGGAGGAACAACTTTCATGTTGGAGGAAATTTGAGGTGGAGCTTGGATCATCAAGAAAATTGCCATTGAAAACATGCCCTCCAAGCTGAATTTCAACACTACGAAATATTCTAAGTATTGAAAACTTGAATCTTGATTTTTCTCAACTTTATACCATCATAACTCTTGATCTATGCATCTTTTGAAGTTGATTTATTCTAAAAATCTGTAGTATGTGATATCATCTTCAATTTTATCATTGGTTTGCACCATTTGGATCAAGTATGAGAAAGTTATGAATCTTGCAAGATGGATTTATGAACATAAATTCTCCATACTTAGAAAAAAATCCAAAAACCCTAATTTAGTAACTTCTCCTGATTTTATGATTTCTCTTGATTTTTCTTGATCAAACCTCATAATAACATGGATGATGACTTAAAGTGACCAAATATGACCTAAGAACTCAAGAGTTGACTTTTGTAGGGCACCAATTGGCTTTTTGATCAAATGAATTCAATTCTTCCTCTATCCACTTAGTAAACCCTTGAAATGATTTGTAATGAACCATGAGACATATTGGAACCCTTGGGATGTATGTTGAACCATGGAAACATGTCTTGCTCAAGAAGATAATCACAAATAGCCTTTGACCTAAAACTCTAACTTCAACACCAATGAGAGCTTGATCAGATGAATCCCTTGAAACCATTGAAACCTCAATCCTCATATGATTGGGTGAACTTGTTGAGAATGCCTTGATATGTATAAGACCCTTGTATCTTAAGAAGAGCATGATGTTGAGTACATCTTCTTGCTTATTGCTTTTAAATCCAATTCCTCCTCTCGAGGAAAACTAAGATACCTTGGTCCCATGTCTAGAACCAATGTAATGTTGAAATGATGATGATGCAAATGACTGAAACAAAAGCCAATTAAGGTAAGTAAAAGGAACGGAAAATTTTGGGGTACAACAACTGCATCTATTCAGTCAACTTGGACCTGAAGGTATGAAAGGTAATGGTGTTCAGACATTCAAGGTAGAAGGGGGTTGAATACAAAAAGGACCCAGAAATTTGCACTCTGTGGGGAAATAAAAAAGAAATTGGATGGGGTGTCATCTAAAGGTAGACTTTAAAAGAGAATGCCGGTCAAAGGCGTACTTAAAAGAAAGTTTGTCGAGCGAAGGAAGACTTACAATAAATGGTGCCAGCCAAAGGTGAACTTTAAAAAGGTTAGTTGATCGAAGGCGGACTTAAAACAAGGGTACCATCCAAAGGTGGATTTAAAAGGAAGTTTGTTGGCCGAAGGTAGACTTACAACAAGAATATCAGCCAAATGTGGACTTTAAAAAGGTTTGTCGACCGAAGGCGGACTTACAACCAAGAGTGCCAGCCAAAGGTGGATTTTAAAACAGCGATGCCAACCGAAGTTGGACTTTAAAAAGGTTTTTCGGCCAAGGGCAGACTCACAACCAAGGATGCAAGCTGAAGGTGGACTCTAAAAGAGAGGGTTTGTTGGCTAAAAGCGGACTGACAACAAGGATGTCAGCCGAAGGTGGATTTTAAAAAGGTTTGCAGACTGAAGGCTGAATCACAACCAAGGGTTCCAGACGAAGGTGGACTTTAAAAGAAAGGGTTTTCCGACCGAAGGTAGACTCACAACAAGGATGCCAACCGAAGGTGGACTTTAAAAAGGTTTGTCGGTCAAAGGCAGACTCACAACCAAGGGTGCCAGCGGAAGGTGGACTTTAAAAAGAGAGGGTTTGTAGGCCGAAGGAGGATTCACAACAAGTATGCCAGCCGAAGGTGGATTTTAAAAAGGTTTGTCGGTCGAAGGCGTACTCACAACCAAGGGTGCCAGCCGAAGGTGGACTTTAAAAAGGTTTGTCGGTCGAAGGCGAACTCACAACCAAGGGTACCAGTCGAAGGTGGACTTTAAAAAGGTTTGTCGACCAAAGGTGGACTCACAACCAAGAGTGCTATCCAAAGGTGGACTTTAAAAAGGTTTTCTGGGAGAAGGCGGACTCATAACCAAGGGTACCAGCCGAAGGTGGACTTCAAAAAGGTTTGTCAGCCGAAGGCAGACTTACAACCAAGGGTGCCAGTCGAAGGTGGACTTTTTAAAAGGTTTGTCGACCGAAGGTAGTCTCGCAGCCAAGGGCGTCAGTTGAAGGTGGACTTTGAAAGGGTTGGGAACCAAAAAGGGTTGACAGGAGGTAGATTCAACGAACCTATGACCTAAAGAGAATATGACTCCACTAGGGAAAGAAAAATTTCAGACTGAAAACTCTATAGGGGAAACGCCAGATGATTCCTCTAGAAGGAAATAAGGGTAAAATTAACAACTCTACTACTTAGGTTTGGCTTCCTCTCTGGGGATATGTCACTATTTTGCCAAAAGGTGATTTGAACTTCGTGAAAGGTACCAAAATTGGCTTATACTCTGCATGCATGTTTGACTTTTTCTGTGGCATAATGCTCCATATAAAATGGAAATGCTACGCATTTTGAGGATGAAATGCAATGATAATTATGATATGCAAAAGGACACTCTACTAATGAAAGTGATGAAAAACCAAACCCAACTCCGTTGGGGATGATAAATTGAACTGTCCTTCAGGGTCATAACTTATGTTGAGGAAAACGACCAAACCTCCACCCTGCGGAAAAGTAGGCACAACAGATGACTGCTGGAGAAAAATCATCAGGATTTTGATAATGAGATGTGCCAATGATGATTGGGCTTTAACCTGCTGGCGATACCAACCACTGCTGGTTTACACCTACTGAGGAAATCAATAACCAACTCCGCTGAGGAAGGATAACTAATGATACCAACCCTGCTAGGGGACAATGCTGAGCCCATTTCTTTGTTGGGGATAATGTTTAATGATGCCAACTTCGTTGGGGAAATATCACTGAGAATAAAACCCCACTAGGAACCACCAATACGGGTATATTACTCTGCTAGTGAACTACCATCTACTCCATCTAGAAACATTTGTCACCCTGCTCTACTAGGGATCAAGAAAGACCATTATTGGAGAAGAAAACATGTTAGAAAAGCACAAACAAACCATACCTATTGTCATACTCCAAATTTTACCCTCATATTCTCGGATCATTTTCACATCATTTTAAGTCAGCCATCTTTGCATATACAGTTATATAGTTCATTAGTCAATAATCATGCTTTCGTTCTGTTTAATTTTTGTAACCTAATATTATCATAATTTTTGTCTATTTGTTTAGTAGATTTTCTTATCTCATTTCTATTTACCCAAATTTGCAGGCATGTCCTTTACATTTAGTCTTATTTTAGAATTTGTAGAGCTTTATGTTTGTTTTAATTTAGAAATTTTATTAATTCGAAATTCCATTTTTTTTAAATATATTTCTCTTTCAAATTACTAATAATTATTTCTTTTATTTTTATTTAATATTTGTTTTTTTATATACTTTAAGTAATACTTAATTAACAAGGTTTGAAAAGTTGTTTTGTTTGTTTCACATTTCATAATGACACACCATTAATGCTCTCTTTTGGCTTTTAAAACCAGCACACATGGACCCCACGACCTGCATTGAGGGAGAGTGGATTTATGTTTCTTTTTTACTTTTTCCCTCTTCTCACTTACGGGATCCGCTACATAACCAGAAAAAGCCCCCACCACAACTTGATCATCCCTCATACACTTTCTCCCACGGCCTGCTTTTCATTTGAAAGAAAAAAAAACACTATCACCCAAAACAATTTTTTCTGCACAACAGTCCAAACACTCGCTGCACCTCTATACCTCCTACTACGCTGAACCATAGCAAAACCTGCATCAAAAAACCAATTTCACATGAAAACCAAGACTCAGCATAATAACAAAAAGAAAAAAATAAAACTGAGAAAAAAAACACAGGAAAGGACAGACCTTCCATAGCTGTTCTTCTGACCATCATGCTACACAAACTACACAACCACAAGTCTCCAAAACCATGCCAAGTCCTCATCAATCGTACAAAAAAGACCTTCCATGTACAATCAATTTCTGCATCATGCTACACAAGTCAACACATTCTGCTCCAAACATACCCTGACAAAAACTACCCAAAGCATGTCTATCCGAAGACCTTGTGTCACCTGCTAGCTTGCTACTGAACAACAATACACAAGCCAAAACCACATTATGACTAAGACAATATCTCACTTATCACCTACATAATATCCTCACTGTTACCGCCATCTCGTTTTGCTACTGACTGTGAATAAAAGACCTTAAATTACCCATTATTCTTCTTCCACTAAAAAACCATATGCTGTAAAATGTAGTTGAACCTTCGCTCACCATATGAATCTTCCCTCAAACCTACATGATGTTAACCACCAAGAAAATAGTTTTGCCTATCCATTCAAAAACTAAAACGATGCACCATCTCTCAATAACAGAACACACTCAACTCACTACCTTTTAACCCTCTCTCCCTATCTGCACTTCCTTTCTCCAGTTAAACTCACCATTACCATAACAACACCGTACATAATCAAACCTCTTCTTCAATTTCCCCTAACCCGAAATAAACAAAAACCCCACAACCGCCCTGCTCAGTTCAAGTCACGGCCGACAACCACCATTGCTTCTCTACCCTACCTTCGTCCCTATTAACAACATCATCATTATGCACCTACACAACATACACGAACTCCACAAAAAAATCATGATTTCTAACCCGAACAACAACCCACCGCGATGAACAGAGGTTCGAGAGAGATTAATGAGAATCGTAGAATTTCGAAGGAGAAGATAATTGAAGAACGATTTGAGGGAGGGATTTTGGACGAAGCGGTTTTGCAGCTTGTACATTTGTGCGTCATTGTTAATCGTTTTTTTTTCTGGTTCGACTGTGTTTCTGGCCGCCTTTGGTTTTGTTTCTTTTAGGATTAGGTTAAATACTAATGGGTCACATTGAATTGACCCAATCTTCTTCTTACTTCCCTCTAGAACCTTGATCGTTATCAAGAGTTCCTTACCCCCACCAGGCCGAACTACAAAGGCTCTGATTCCTCTTTCCTAGTCAGAATACATAGGCACAAGATGCGACATCTTGTTGAGCCCTCTAATTACTAACAACTAACTGTTAACTCCTCATTTTGGTCTTGTTAGAACCAATTGGCCTTGTAACTTAGAATTAGGTGTAGAGTTTGTAAACTCTATGTGAGTATCATTGTTATGAGTACACATTTTCCCCTTTGACTTTTGTCAAAGTCAACCTTAGTTAGTTTTTTAAGTTAGACTTAGGGAGTTTGTTAACTCCATGTAAGTACCATGGTTGGATACTTATTCTCCTATGGAACCTTGATCGTTATCAAGAGTTCCTCATCCCTAGTTAGGAGAACTATGATTGCTCTGATTCCATCCTAGTTAGGATATGTAGGTACGGGACGCGATGTCTTGGTGAACATACTTAGTGTATATACCCTAGGTCTTTACCTTAGCACCTTTTCCTTAGCAAGAAAACTTTAGCATAACATAAATACTAGCAAGAGGTTTCTGTAGAGTACTACAAATGCTTAGGATGCTAACACCTTCCCTAGGTTTAACCAACCCCCGAACCTTAGATCTCTAGCTGTGTTGTTACATAGCGCGCTTAGGATTTTCTTTCGATCTTTACCTTTTCCTTTGGATAAATCAAAGCTCGATGGTGAATTTCATGATTTGTGATTCAAGTTAATCAATAGCTTGATATTCGATTCTCACCGCAACAGAAATGACAACTTCACTGGGGAAATAGAAAAGGCTTAAGAGAGTTAAGCCCACCTTGTGTTGCTTTTGTGTTATTTTATATGTTTGCTTGCTTGTATACCTGTATATTTGTAAATATCTGTGTATATACATATGTTATGCTTAGATTCTTCTGTATGTAGAGTTGTTACTTTGAGTTGTGAGATAAGTCCAAACCCGGACTTGAGAGCGCACCTATGATAGGATTGTGGTATAATCGATAGTTAGCTGTTAGGAGTAATCCTAACATGTCTAGCATATGATAACCACACTCAGTGGAGGCCCCTTTGGAATTACTGGTATCTTATATGAGTAGTCTTATTGGCATTACTTTTTCTGACCTGGGAGTCCGTGAAGCTGAAGACCTTTAGTTACCTTTCACCCCTCTATGCCTTTTAGGACGTAGTGCAGTGATTATCCAGGTGTAGACCTGTGATGGTTGTCATGAGATACTACACTCATATGAGTTTATCTTGAGAATATTATTGACCCACGAGTAGTCGTGTAAGCTGATGATATCCGAAAGATTTATCGATGACTCTGAGAACTTGTTAGAACCTGTTGTGCAGGAACATACCAATATTACATACCTTTTGGGATGGATAGACCATGGCTCCACGCTCGTGATCCTCAAACCTAGGACCTTGTCTGTTTGCTTGTACATATATGTATATATGTGAATATCTGTGTATGTGTGTTTGTGCATACATTCCTGCATCCATGAGTAGCCCTTTGGTTTCAAGGAATTCAAATGTTCTTTCCTTTTCAAAAATAAATAGAGATCTTGGATTATGAGATGAAACTTTTCAGTTTTTAAAAATGTTTGCAACTTCCTTTTGAATTCCTTGAAACCATTTGGCTTGCATTTGCATTTCATGCGCATGTCATCACATTTTTACTTGCATTTTCATTTCTCAACCTTGAGTCTCATCTATCGTTTGTCCATAACCCAGTTGACTTCCCGAAGCCAACATTGGACTTGAAGTAGATTTTGGAAGGATCGTGAATTCAGAAGAACAGAACCAGTTTGTGACCAAAGCAGATTTTGAATTATCAAAAAGTCAGTTGGACCAAATTGTGGAAGCTATGACAACCTTGGCAAAGAGAGATGACATGTTCAGAGGACTTCTGTGAACAATGTTGCTCAAGATCAGTATGTACAGACTCCTGTTGGGAACCAGGTTATACAAGAACACACCATTGTCCGAGATGGACATTCCTCTTCTCTTGATAATACAAATTATCAGACTTTTGCATTTCTGGTGCCATATTCTCAAGAGGAAGTACCTGTGATGGAGTCTAAGAACCCACGATACATTGAGATTATGGAGAAGTGTCGTGCGTTGGAAAAGAAACTTGATATCATTAAGGGTCGTGTCTCTGCTGATCTGAATGCTTTGAACATGTGTTTGGCACCCTGTTGCACCCTAAAATTTGACCAACCGGGTCTCGCATTTGGCTCGATGTTTCGACGCATAACCGCATTCGCATCTGCATATTGCATACAGGGCATTTTTCATTTGTTTTGAGTTTATCAGGGATCACAGCTTTCGTCTCGCGTCTCAGGTGTTTTTTATCAGTTTAGATAGGTAGAATCGTATTTTTGGGATATTTCGGTGCCCGTTTATTTTTACCGATTATTTTTGTGTCGTTCGGTGCTTATTTTGTTCCCTCGGGAATTATCGTAATTTTTCTGGATTTTATTGACTATTTTTAGGATTTAATAGGATTTTTAAATAGATTTTTTAATCATTTTAGATATTTTTAAATAGCATTTTCTCTTTTTAGAATTTAAATAGATTTTATCTTTTTAAATAGGATAATATAGATTTTCTTTTAGATAATATAGAGTAATATGGTTTTGTAGAATATTAATAGCATTTTCTCATTTTTAGAATATTAATAGGGTTTTAATAGTTTTTAAATAGTTAATAGCTTTTAAAATCGTTAGTGTAGAATATTAGTGAATTTTTCTTTTAGCATAATAAATAAATGAGTTTTTGTTAATAGAAAATTGATTATTTTTAATATAGGATAGATTTTCATCTTTTAATAAATAAATAGATTTTCCTTTTTTTTCTTCTTTTATAGAATTTAAATAAATAATAGTCTTTTTTAGAATTTAATATGGGTTTTATTAGGGATTTATTAGTTTAATTTTTAGATTAGTGAATTTTATTAGAGTGTTATTAGTTTAGGTTTAATTCAGAATTAATTAGATTAATTAGGTTTTGATTAATCCATTTGTATTTTCATTTTCATTAATCCTGTTAGTTCAGTTTTGTTTTTGTTGATGTGTGTTCGTTGGGCCCATATCATCAGTACAAAGCCCAATTCATTCAGCAAAAGTCCAGAAAGGTCCAAAATATTCCAGCGTTTCCCAGAAGATTCCAGAAGCTTCCAGAATAAGCTCAGTATATAATCCCCAGCTCGCCACGTGTGCCAGAGAGGATGGTCCCACATTGTTTCAGCTCCACACGCCACCTCACACCCTTCAGACCTTCTCTCACTGCCACGCATGGGGACACGCGTCCCACATGCAGCCATCCCCTCCACTTCTCCACCACGTGCCATCCTCACAGCCTCCCGCCTGAGATGCCCACCGGCCGGCCTGCATGGCCGGCGGCCACCGTCCCCCCCACCGGAAACATCCAAACCCAGATTCTGGCAGAATTCATATCCTCTCCTCTAATCTTCATCTTCCCCGGTAAGATGTTCATCTTCCTCCGATCCAACTTCCGGCCACCTCAACCTCACCGGAAACCTTGCTACCCAGAAACCACCACCTTCATCTCCTACCTCCATCTTCCACCTTCAACCGATCATCATTCAACCACCGTCCTCTCCAGAAATTCATCAGGAGCGATGAAGGTTCATCATCAACCTTCATGCATTTTCCAGAATTTCCAGAAGTTCCTTCGAAGCTCCACCATGTTCATCCCCCAGAAATGCCATGAAATCTTCAACAAGCTTCCAGATTCGAAGCCTTCTTCGTAGATCAAGATTTTCCAGAATCTTCAAGATTGTTCATCGTGATTATCGTCACCAGATTTCCAGCAACAAGAACAGGCAAGAACTCCGTAAGAACAACTTTCCAGATCTTCGTCAGCATCTTCTAGATCATCCATCGTGTTCGTTCACATCTTCATACGCAGTTCATCAAGAGTATCACAGGATCTTCACCAAGATCCATTGGTGTTCATCGCTGTAGTCCCCCAGAACATTACACAAAGCTCCACGGTCTTCAAAGATTTCCGTCAAGCACAAATCCTCCAGATCCTCCACATGCATCTTCAAAAACTCTGAGAATCATCAAGCTTGTATTGGTTGAGATCGTTGGTGATTCGATGGTGAGCGATTTGGTGAGAAGAAGACAATGGATTGTAAGTTGAAGAACTTTGAGATGGGGAATCGGAAGAGAAAGGTTGAACGAGCAAGAATGGAGGGAGAAGAAGGTGGCGGCGGCGGCGCTGATGAGGAAAGAGATAGATTAGGGTTTTCTGTTTCAGAAACAGAAAGGGAAGAGAGAGGAGAAGGCTGGGCCCAACCTCAGGCCCAATCAATTTTTTTTGGGCAAATACTCCCTCGTTTTTTTCTGACGAGAAGTGGGCCTGGGCCCTATTTCCCAGACACACCTCCCGTTTCTGCACACCTCCCTCCCTACGTTTTTGGCAGCAAACTGGGCTGGGCCCAATGCATTGCAGTTTTTTTTTTGTTTTCTGTAATAGTTGTAAACCCCCCCCCCCCCCTCTATATTTTTCTTCTTATTTTTTTTAGTTGTTTAGTTTCTTTCTAGAAAAAAGAAAAATATATTTGAAAATGGAAAAAGAGCATAAAGAAAAAGAATAATAGAAAAAGAAAAGAAAAGCAATGAAGAAAATTATATTTGAAAAATAGAAAAAGAATTGAAAAGAAATATATTTTGGAAAAAAGAAATATTATAAGAAAATAGAAAGAAAAATATTGAAAGAAAAAGAAAAATGAAGAGAAAATATATTGAAAAATATAGAGAAAAATATGTTGAAAAGAAAAGAAGAAAAAAGGAAAAAATATTAAAGTGTCGATTTAATATTTTTAAGTACGTTTTCTTTTAGGATATCTTTTCATAGAAGTTATTTTCCTTTTAGAGGTAGTTTTAGAAGCCCACTTGTTAGGGGGCTATTTTCCATTCGATTTTTCAGGATAGAATAGGATAGCGTTTCCTAGGAGATTTATTTTCAGTATGCACCCATTGTAATCTTTTTTTTCAGAGATTAATAAAACGAGATTTGAGCTGTGGTCCCGAAGTAGCCGAACTACAGCTGCTCTGATTCTTCGTACCAGACGAAGATATGTAGGCATAGGATGCGATATCCTAGCGAGCACACTAACGACTGACTTTTGTTCTCTCGCGGCTGTGCGATCGAGACTTTACCGTTGACGATTAATTGTAACCCTTTTTCTCCCTTGCCCCAGTGCATTTGAGACCGAGCCATAGTTTTGACCATAGGTTCCCGACCTTGTGAAGCCAGTTGTTTTTTTCACTGCTGTGTGAGAATGCTTTGTTTAGCCATAGTTAGTCTGAACTACGTAAAGCTCTGATCTTCCAGGCGTTGGAAGTACGTAGGCACAAGACGCGAGGTCTTGGCGAGCCAATTTCCCTGTAGTCCCGAACTACGTTGACTCTGACTTTCTCCCTCGAGAATACGTAGGCATAGAGTGCGACGCTCTATCGAGTCAATTCCCTTCCGTTTAGATTTAGCAGCCGTAGATAGATTGTTTTGCATCCAGTAGACAACCCAAGCAAGCGTGGATCCCGTCGAGTACGACGGACGTGAGGGGTGCTAATACCTTCCCCTTGCGTAACCGACTCCCGAACCCAGGTTTTGGTTGCGATGACCATACCTTTCCCCGTTTTTTGCGAGGTTTACTTCGAGCGTTTCCTTTCCCGCTCTGAGGGATAAATAACGCACGGTGGCGACTCTTCTGTCAGCCGGCGCCGATTTTCGCAGTAGCGACAGCTGGCGACTCTGCTGGGGACTGCGATAGTTCCCCATGCATGTGGGATCCAACGTCCCCTAAGAGAGAGTCAATCCTAGCGCTTGTTTGCTTGTCTATTTGGGGCTTATTTATCGATATTATCTGTTGCTGTTGGGGTGTTACGGGTGTTCTATGATTGAGATAAGTCGGACCTGGGCTTGAGTATGAGTATGCACCTAGATATAGTTGCGGAGAAGTAGTAGACGAACCTGTCAGCTGAGCAGGCACAGTTCCCTACGAAAATCTGCGCTCAGACGAGGTTCTTGCAGAGGTGCTCCTTTCCGGTCCTGAGGATCTGAGGGGAGTCCAGACGTGAGGATTGTCAACTCTGGGAACCGATCATTTGGAAGTTAGCTAAGTGAGGCCTCTTCATGAGATGACGATGCCACTCCTTCTGGGAATCGTATCATTCCTCATGAAAGTCTGTGACGCTGACAACCGCATAGGATGCCGTACCTTGTCAGATATAGGTGCATACCTGTGAGTGGGGGGGTTTTTTGTGCAGGAAACTTGACTTCTAACCTACCCGTTATTCTGGTCTTCTCTTCAGAGCAACCGTGCTCCGTCAGCAGTGCAGCAGTATTTAGATTGTGTGGGGGCTGTGATCCCGTGTTTGTTGCATTGCATTGCATTTGCATAGGCATCTTTGCATCATAGTGTATATCATTCGCCAGCTAGTCAGAGCTCTTATCCAGCCATTATTTTGATTCTGAAGGTGAGTGTTGAAGACGACCAAAGGGTGAAAGTAGATTTGAGCAGAATCGAGCATTGAAGTCAGCTGAAGATTATTGGTAGCTATGTCTGAAGGCAATTTCCAGTCTCCTAACGCCTTGACAGGGTTCACTATGGCGTCCAACCCTCTGTATGATTCCATGGAAGACGTCCCGCAAGTAAACAATGTTGCTGCAGACCAAGTTGTACAGCCTCCTGTTGAGAACCGAGATCGACATGAGCAGTTTGTTGCCCGGAATGAGCGTCCTCCTCCTGTCAACAATCAAGGTGTTGCTTTCCCTGTGATGAATTACCGAAGAGATATTCCAACGGCTGGGATGGTAGATCCAAGAGCTCTTGACGACGGTAGAAGACTCCGAGTGTTGGAAGAGCAAATGAAAGCTTTGAAAGTCAAAGATGCTGTTAACCTGGATGCTGTAGGCATGTGTTTGGTTCCTGACCTGGTGTTGCCTTACAAGTTCAAAGCACCGAAATTTGAGAAGTACACGGGAGATAGCTGTCCGAAGCTGCATTTGATGATGTTCTGTCGAAGAATGACTGCGTTTGCGCGAGATGATAAGTTGATGATCCATTGCTTTCAAGATAGTCTGACTGGGGCATCTTTGAGGTGGTATATGCAGTTAGAGAGAAATCAGATCCAGTCATGGATGGATTTAGTCAAAGCTTTTCTGAAGCAGTACGATTATAATCTAGACATTGCTCCCTATCGCATGCATTTGCAAGAACTGTCTCAAGAGATCAATGAACCTATCAGGAAGTATGCTCAGAGATGGAGAGAATTTGCTGCTAGAGTGCGTCCACCGCTGTTAGACCAAGAGCTGGCAAGCCTGTTTGTGGATTCCCTACAATATTCGTACTTCAAAAGATTGCTCGGGATTCCGGCAAGTTTCTCTGACGTGGTAGCATTAGGAGAACGCCTCGAGTACTCCATAAGAATGGGGAAAATTCAGATTACTTCATATGATCAAGCTAGTGAAACTGAATACCCTTGTGACTATCAGAGTGAAGAAGAAGTTGTGATCAACGCAGTCATGCCGAAGGTTGAATATCCTCGAAGCGAATCAGTGAATTTTGTTGGGTCATCATCTTATCAGAGATCAGTACCTCCCGTGGCTTGCTATACTGAACAGACAGCCGTGCCTGGGGCACCATATCAGGAATCTTATGTCGCTTCCATTGCAAGGCAGCAAACTCGTGGCCGAGGTTATCAGAATCAGCGTCAGAATCAGAACAGACCTCGCAACAACTTGGAACGAAGGAAAGCTCCTTTTCACCCAGTGCCGATGCCGTATAGCCAGTTGCTACCATCTTTGATCCAGAAGTCTTTGGTGGAGCCGAAAGCTCTTAAGCCAGTTCCAGAACCTTACCCTCCTGGGTATAATCCCCACGCTCAGTGTGGTTATCATGGTGGATCACCGGGGCATTCGACGGAAGATTGTAAAGCATTTCAGGCGAAGGTACAGCAGTTGATTGATCAGGATCGCATTTCCTTTCGAGAAGGATTTCTGTTTGTTCATCCCAACCGCTCAGCTGTCTAAGCTCGTAGACTCGGAAAGTATTCCCCAGCAAAAGCCAGTGGTTCAGACGGGCGGGCGCCTCAGCATTGGCAGTCTTCAGACCCTTATATCATTTGCATTTGTAGTTTCTCTTTCTGTTAGTTACTACCTGCTTTTAAACGTTGTATGTTTTGAATGGTGATAATAATAAAGTGATTATGCATTTTTCTGAATTAATCATGTCGCTGTCGCTCATTTATTGCATTGCACTGACACTTGCATTTTTATTCACTCCACTTTATCACTGTGACTAGCAAGGTTAGGAGGGAGGATGACGAAACTGAAACTCATAACCAATGATTGTATGCTTTCAGATAAGACCTTACCGATGACGTACAAGGCATTGTTTCAAATTCCCCAAACACTGGAGATATAAGGAGTTAGTCCCTTGTTAACCACTTCGAGCCAGGAAGTAGAAGTTTTTTCGGACTTTTAAAACCCTCACATCTTAACCCGGGGCAGGGTAGTTGTCAGTTGGCTTGACCGAGCGTTCAAGTCTTCCAGAGGAGTGTTGTCTTTCGAGGACCAATCAGTTTATACCCTTCAAGAGGTCAAAGCTCCCCAATCAGGAGTGAGACAGTTACAATCCTTTCGGAGCAATCAAGACAACCAGTGTCACACGACTTTGTTCCAAAAGGAATAAGAAAGCCCGCTTAGTAAAAAGAAAGAAAAAGCTGGAAAGCTAATACTTAGGCAAAAATCAGGGCATCCCGCTGGACTTCAAAAGAAAGAAATCGAAAAGAACTCAAAATGAGTCAGTCCAGGAAAAAGTTAGGGAATCAAAAGAATGAAAAAGAGGGATTAAAAAGAAAATTTTCCCCAACAAATCACAAAGTCGTGTATACAGACACCGAAAGCGAAGAAGGAGTAACTATCACTCTTGAAGAAAAGCATTGTGAATTCCTTAACTGTAGGTCTTACCATTCAACATACCTCTCGAAGAGGCGAGCGCTTGTGCCAGGTTAACTGAACCTTAGGATCGGAGAACATCACGTAGAAGGGGTGGGTACAAATCAAAAATTTGAGCCAAATATCCTTTGTTTCACGAACCGTGAACCCGACCACGATACAACCCTTAAAAGACCTAATTGAGGTAGGGTTAGTCTGAAGCGCATTACGATAAGGTCGAGTAACCTGACTCCTTCTTGACTTGCTAGTCACATCCTTGTTGTATTTTCACTGACCGCGTAAGCACTACGTTTGAACTTCGGTTCACTCGTCACTCACAATCATATGCATGTAAATGAGTGACAGCTCAAATTTTTTTCAAAATCTGCATAACCATTGCATTAAGATTACCATTCGCAAACAGACGATTCTAATTGCAGGCTAGTAGTTGGCATGAAAGAAATTCCAACAGAGAATAATCGAGCAGGACTGAGTAATTCAGTAGTCTGAACCAGAATGGTGAATGTTGTGAAGCCCAATGAATCAGGGGCATTATCTTCCAGTAAGTTCGGAATCAGTCAGTCTGAGGACATGTCCCGAAGCTTCAGTTGATCAGGGGCAGTTTGATTGAGAAACAGTTGATCAGAAGTGAGTCTTCTCGAGAGCCAATCAGGGGCAATTATGCAGGATGCGGATATTTGAAAGCAGATGCTTCCAGTGGATAATCAGATCGGGTTGAGTCGCTCATCGCTCATTCAGGGGCAAGTCAGTTCAGAAATGATGAAACCATTCAGGGTAATAGGCGTCTAATGGAGATTGAATTCTGTTGTCGTGCAGATGTCGGGCCAAATATTCTCGAAGTCGTCTCGAGGCAAGCTGTTCAGAGCAAGTATTCCCAAAAGATAGATTGGGATGAGTTGATTGTACTGGGGCAAGTTTTGCAAGCCAGTCTTTTTATCCCCAGCTGAGTGTATTGGGGCAAGTTGTTCAAACAAGTTTGTTTATCCCCAGCCAGAGTTGAGTATCGGGGAATCATGTCAGTACCCTTATCAAAACCTGAGCCTTTCAAATAAGAAGGTCTTGTTGTCGTTGGATCATTATCCCGCAGTTTAAACCTGTTGCGCGTCAGTAACCAGTCGTTTCCAAAGTCCAGTTCTCGCCTGGCAAATCGGTAACCAGTTCTCGTCTGGCCCACCTTCCGTAAGCATCAGTTCCCGTCCTGGTGCAGTTTATTGTAAGTATCAGTTCCCGTCCTGATGCAGTTTATCGTAAGCAGCAGTTCCCGTCTGGTGCAGTTTATTGGTAACCAGTTCTCGTCTGGTCACCGTTTCTTCCAGTGTTGTATCAGTTCTCGCCTGGTGCACGTCGTTGCGTAACCAGTTCTCGCCTGGTTATCGTGTGTTTTACCCTATGTGTTATACCAGTTCTCGCCTGGTGTACGTCAGCCTTCAGCCAGTTCTCGCCTGGTTGTCTATGCCTCAGTCTGTTACCCAGTCAGCCCCGTCTGATGTTCAAAAACACAAAAATCAATTTTCCTAACCTATTTTCCTATCAGTTCTCGCCTGGTAGTTTATCCTTTGAATGCTAGTTCTCGTCTAGTATTTCCCATATCTTTCACTGTGTACATAATCCATGTTTATCCTAAACCAGAAAGACAAAAAAAAAACCTAAAGGTATCTGACACAGTATTTCCCAATGACCCGCATGTTGTCATGTTCCCCGATACGAAGCTCGAAGGATACCAGTGCTCCGAGTAATGTTTGAATTCATTGTGGATGTTGTTAAATCAGAATTGCCACTCTTCAGCAGATGAAAGTTGCTTATTATCCCCGGAAGAGTCGAGATCGTATTTTACCCCGTATCAGAGTAGGATCAGGAGTATCTTCAGCAGATTAAGATTGATATCCTTGATAGTAGGGGCATTTCCAGCAGTATGCTGCGCGCAGTCAACCTCAGTTTGGGTCAATCCCCGCAGAGTACAATTAGTTGTCAATGGTTTGAAGAGAGCATCCCCGAGCAGAGTTGTTTTCTTTCCCCAGTGAAGTTGTCAAGCAGGGTTGCCTTTTCATTTCTCCAACAGGGCAATTATCCCCAGCGGATTTGATTTCCCGTTTCCGGCATTTATTTTGCTGAGATAGTTCTGTGGCTTCGGGTCATCCCCAGTAGAGTTGACGTTACCTTCGGCATTTATTTTGCCAAGCGGTTTTCAGACCTGGTGTTCTCTGGCAGCTAGAGCTTGCATTAGCATTTGCATATATAGTCATAGCATTTATACAAACATATAATATCTCCATGCCGTCTGGGCCTCGCATTTTCAAACAAAATGCATAGCGTATCCATGTCATATAGGGCATTGCATCATTATCAAGCATACGCATGTCGAAACATAGACCAGGATGGTTACCTATTGGATTTCGAATTGGTTCACCTGCAGAGTTGTTTGGTTCAGCTTCTCGACTTCCCCAGCGGAGTGATTCTTCATATTTGGTTGTTACGTCAGCATCAGGAAAAAAAACAACAACAACAACGAAGATTGACATATAGAACTTCTGAAGCTGCCCCCTTCGTCAAAATAGGTGCCAGGCAGTTCCATTCAGAATTCCCCCAGGAGAATTGTCCTCAAGTTCGCAGTGAACTGTGAGTTGACCAGATTTGATCCCATGAGAGAGATGGGAATCAAGGTGTTTGCTTTACGAAGCGTTATTTCAATACTTGTGGCGTCACACAGGTGTTGAAAAGGAGAAGAAAATTTATCAGAAAATTGACCAGTTGTTGCCGTGACAACCAAACTTCAGTTTATTGGAAGCTATTCCTCAGGCAGCTTTGCAGTATATTCTTGCGGTTGGCAAATTTCAGGGTTCCATTTGTATTCAACCGTCATCTACCTTGAATGTTTGAAGGCTAAGCGCTCTTCACCCATTCAGGTCGAAGTCGCTTGAATAGGGGCAGCTGTTGCACCCTAAAATTTGACCAACCGGGTCTCGCATTTGGCTCGATGTTTCGACGCATAACCACATTCGCATCTGCATATTGCATACAGGGCATTTTTCATTTGTTTTGAGTTTATCAGGGATCACAGCTTTCGTCTCGCGTCTCAGGTGTTTTTTATCAGTTTAGATAGGTAGAATCGTATTTTTGGGATATTTCGGTGCCCGTTTATTTTTACCGATTATTTTTGTGTCGTTCGGTGCTTATTTTGTTCCCTCGGGAATTATCGTAATTTTTCTGGATTTTATTGACTATTTTTAGGATTTAATAGGATTTTTAAATAGATTTTTTAATCATTTTAGATATTTTTAAATAGCATTTTCTCTTTTTAGAATTTAAATAGATTTTATCTTTTTAAATAGGATAATATAGATTTTCTTTTAGATAATATAGAGTAATATGGTTTTGTAGAATATTAATAGCATTTTCTCATTTTTAGAATATTAATAGGGTTTTAATAGTTTTTAAATAGTTAATAGCTTTTAAAATCGTTAGTGTAGAATATTAGTGAATTTTTCTTTTAGCATAATAAATAAATGAGTTTTTGTTAATAGAAAATTGATTGTTTTTAATATAGGATAGATTTTCATCTTTTAATAAATAAATAGATTTTCCTTTTTTTTCTTCTTTTATAGAATTTAAATAAATAATAGTCTTTTTTAGAATTTAATATGGGTTTTATTAGGGATTTATTAGTTTAATTTTTAGATTAGTGAATTTTATTAGAGTGTTATTAGTTTAGGTTTAATTCAGAATTAATTAGATTAATTAGGTTTTGATTAATCCATTTGTATTTTCATTTTCATTAATCCTGTTAGTTCAGTTTTGTTTTTGTTGATGTGTGTTCGTTGGGCCCATATCATCAGTACAAAGCCCAATTCATTCAGCAAAAGTCCAGAAAGGTCCAAAATATTCCAGCGTTTCCCAGAAGATTCCAGAAGCTTCCAGAATAAGCTCAGTATATAATCCCCAGCTCGCCACGTGTGCCAGAGAGGATGGTCCCACATTGTTTCAGCTCCACACGCCACCTCACACCCTTCAGACCTTCTCTCACTGCCACGCATGGGGACACGCGTCCCACATGCAGCCATCCCCTCCACTTCTCCACCACGTGCCATCCTCACAGCCTCCCGCCTGAGATGCCCACCGGCCGGCCTGCATGGCCGGCGGCCACCGTCCCCCCCACCGGAAACATCCAAACCCAGATTCTGGCAGAATTCATATCCTCTCCTCTAATCTTCATCTTCCCCGGTAAGATGTTCATCTTCCTCCGATCCAACTTCCGGCCACCTCAACCTCACCGGAAACCTTGCTACCTAGAAACCACCACCTTCATCTCCTACCTCCATCTTCCACCTTCAACCGATCATCATTCAACCACCGTCCTCTCCAGAAATTCATCAGGAGCGATGAAGGTTCATCATCAACCTTCATGCATTTTCCAGAATTTCCAGAAGTTCCTTCGAAGCTCCACCATGTTCATCCCCCAGAAATGCCATGAAATCTTCAACAAGCTTCCAGATTCGAAGCCTTCTTCGTAGATCAAGATTTTCCAGAATCTTCAAGATTGTTCATCGTGATTATCGTCACCAGATTTCCAGCAACAAGAACAGGCAAGAACTCCGTAAGAACAACTTTCCAGATCTTCGTCAGCATCTTCTAGATCATCCATCGTGTTCGTTCACATCTTCATACGCAGTTCATCAAGAGTATCACAGGATCTTCACCAAGATCCATTGGTGTTCATCGCTGTAGTCCCCCAGAACATTACACAAAGCTCCACGGTCTTCAAAGATTTCCGTCAAGCACAAATCCTCCAGATCCTCCACATGCATCTTCAAAAACTCTGAGAATCATCAAGCTTGTATTGGTTGAGATCGTTGGTGATTCGATGGTGAGCGATTTGGTGAGAAGAAGACAATGGATTGTAAGTTGAAGAACTTTGAGATGGGGAATCGGAAGAGAAAGGTTGAACGAGCAAGAATGGAGGGAGAAGAAGGTGGCGACGGCGGCGCTGATGAGGAAAGAGATAGATTAGGGTTTTCTGTTTCAGAAACAGAAAGGGAAGAGAGAGGAGAAGGCTGGGCCCAACCTCAGGCCCAATCAGTTTTTTTGGGGCAAATACTCCCTCGTTTTTTTCTGACGAGAAGTGGGCCTGGGCCCTATTTCCCAGACACACCTCCCGTTTCTGCACACCTCCCTCCCTACGTTTTTGGCAGCAAACTGGGCTGGGCCCAATGCATTGCAGTTTTTTTTTGTTTTTGTTTTCTGTAATAGTTGTAAACCCCCCCCCCCTCTATATTTTTCTTCTTATTTTTTTTAGTTGTTTAGTTTCTTTCTAGAAAAAAGAAAAATATATTTGAAAATGGAAAAAGAGCATAAAGAAAAAGAATAATAGAAAAAGAAAAGAAAAGCAATGAAGAAAATTATATTTGAAAAATAGAAAAAGAATTGAAAAGAAATATATTTTGGAAAAAAGAAATATTATAAGAAAATAGAAAGAAAAATATTGAAAGAAAAAGAAAAATGAAGAGAAAATATATTGAAAAATATAGAGAAAAATATGTTGAAAAGAAAAGAAGAAAAAAGGAAAAAATATTAAAGTGTCGATTTAATATTTTTAAGTACGTTTTCTTTTAGGATATCTTTTCATAGAAGTTATTTTCCTTTTAGAGGTAGTTTTAGAAGCCCACTTGTTAGGGGGCTATTTTCCATTCGATTTTTCAGGATAGAATAGGATAGCGTTTCCTAGGAGATTTATTTTCAGTATGCACCCATTGTAATCTTTTTTTTTCAGAGATTAATAAAACGAGATTTGAGTTGTGGTCCCGAAGTAGCCGAACTACAGCTGCTCTGATTCTTCGTACCAGACGAAGATATGTAGGCATAGGATGCGATATCCTAGCGAGCACACTAACGACTGACTTTTGTTCTCTCGCGGCCGTGCGATCGAGACTTTCCCGCTGACGATTAATTGTAACCCTTTTTCTCCCTTGCCCCAGTGCATTTGAGACCGAGCCATAGTTTTGACCATAGGTTCCCGACCTTGTGAAGCCAGTTGTTTTTTTCGCTGCTGTGTGAGAATGCTTTGTTTAGCCGTAGTTAGTCTGAACTACGTAAAGCTCCGATCTTCCAGGCGTTGGAAGTACGTAGGCACAAGACGCGAGGTCTTGGCGAGCCAATTTCCCTGTAGTCCCGAACTACGTTGACTCTGACTTTCTCCCTCGAGAATACGTAGGCTTAGAGTGCGACGCTCTTTCGAGTCAATTCCCTTCCGTTTAGATTTAGCAGCCGTAGATAGATTGTTTTGCATCCAGTAGACAACCCAAGCAAGCGTGGATCCCGTCGAGTACGACGGACGTGAGGGGTGCTAATACCTTCCCCTTGCGTAACCGACTCCCGAACCCAGGTTTTGGTTGCGATGACCATACCTTTCCCCGTTTTTTGCGAGGTTTACTTCGAGCGTTTCCTTTCCCACTCTGAGGGATAAATAACGCACGGTGGCGACTCTTCTGTCAGCCGGCGCCGATTTTCGCAGTAGCGACACACCCGACCTTGTGATGCCACCTAAGTTCAAGACCCCAAAGTTTGAAAAGTACAAAGAAGATAGTTGTCTGAAGCAACATTTGGTGATGTATTGTAGAAAAATGACTTCACATATCCGCAATGACAAGCTCATGATCTACTGTTTCCAAGACATTCTGAGTGGGGCATCGCTGAATTGGTACATGCAGCTAGAAAGCAATCACATCCAATCATGGTTAGACTTAGCTAGTGCCTTTGTGAAGCAATATAACTATAATCTTGACTTGGCTCCTAGTCGCTTGCATTTGCTAGATTTATCTCAAGAAGACAATGAATCCTTTAGAAGGTATGCTCAGAGATGGAGAGAAATAGCTGCTCGCGTCCAACTACCACTTTTGGACAAGGAATTGGTTGACTGGTTCGTGGATACTTTACAAGGCTCGTACCGAGAAAAGATGTTTAGCATTGTGACGTCAAACTTCTCAGACTTGGTAATAGCTGGAGAGCGCATTCAGAGTGGTCTCAAGAGCGGAAAAATTCAAGGCATCTCGAACATCCTAGCTAGTGAGAGTGAATCAGTTGTCAGTTCTCGAGAAGAATTGGAAGAGGAAAGTAATTCTTCCAGGAATCCCTGGTATCTCAATCTTAGCGCTCATGCGTCTCAACTGTTCAGAGTCAACAATCTTATGGACCTCCATGTCAGATGCCTTTCTTTCCACATAGGTAATATTTTCCTCCAAATCAAAGACTTCCTCAGTATCAATGGTCATATCACCACCAGTCGCGTCAGCACGCCAGACAAAGGCCAAGGAAGCCAGAGAGACATTTCACTTCATTGCCAATGGCATATAGTCAGATTTTTCCAGATTTGGTCAAAAATGGATTGGTAGTTGTCGCGGTGAAAATCGGATACCAAACTATTGATTAGTTTGAATCTTTAATTCATTTTGCAACCGAACTTTGATTTGTCCAAAGGAAGGGATAAAGATCGAAATTCCCACAATGCAATGCAAATGCAAGCTAGAGAGTTTTAGGTTCGGTGGTTGGTTAAACTTAGGGAAGGTACTAGCATCCTAAGTTTCTGTAGTACTCTACAGGAACCTCTTGTTTTATGTTGTTTATTACTAAGTGTTTATATCTGCTTAAAGGTTGAAAGACCTAAGGGTTTATTTCTAAGTATACTCGATAAGATATCGCATCTTATGCCTACATATCCTTACGGGAGTGGAATCAGAGTATCTGTAGTTCCCTTAAAGGGTTAGAGGAGTTCTTTGACTGTGGTCAAAGTTCCTACGGGTTTAGGGTAGTTGATTGATTGTTTTTAGGAGAAGAGACGTGTCTTCATTTTAAGGGAGATTTAACCGCCACAGGTTGTAGGAAAATAGTCTTTGCATCGTCTTAAGAAAAGGACTTACGTACTCGGATAGGGATCGACGAGGTACACCTTTATCTCTCTTAAGGCAAAGTCCCTACGGCTTGATTGTATTATTGTGGGTGGAGATTCTATCTCGCTTAAGATGATTTGGCATCTTTCTCTAATGTGTTTGAATATATTGTTTGTTTGTTTGTCTAAGTTGTAAAGATAAAGGTCCTTCCTATGGGGTAGGATCTATCTTAAGCGATCAACTTGAATGGGATCAAGGATCGAAGGGAGAATGATGCAAATGAGATGCACTACACACGATTGTTGAATCATGAGTAGGTTTTTCCTTTGGACGGAATGCGATGCGAAAATGTAAATGGATAATGTAAATTGCAATAAATAAATTGCGGGGAAAGTAAATCATACACACGCATGAAAGCGCTAAGTGTGTGAAAGTGAATTGTGAATGTGTAGGGTGTACGGTTGTTTACGATGTTGGCTAATTTTAGTTAGATTGATTTATAAAAAAATATTTATTTTAGATTACAATTTATAAGTGAAGTTGACTTTAAGGGTAGGTTGAATTGTTTTGAGAAAAGTTGAATTTAGTTAATAAAAGATTGAGATTGATTTATCAAAATTTAGCTTAATAAGTGAGCGTAAATTATTATTCCTTATTATAAAAAAAGTTTTATTAAGTTATTATAAAAAGGGCGAGTTGGTTAATTATATTATTATTTTTTAATAAAAGGCTGAGTTAATTGATGAATGTTGATTTTGAAAGAGTTGCTTCAGTTTAAAAAAGGATTCTAGATGTGAATTATCTTAAATAGATAGGATTTTTTTTAGAGTTTTAGTGAAATAGTTAAATAATTTTATATAAATTACTAAATTTCAGATTAATTTAGTTTAGAAATAAATTATTATTTTAAAAAAAACTTGCTATTTAAAAAAGCTTTACTAATAATCGAATGAAATACATTTGTTATCATAAACGTTGAGTTGGATAAAATATCAAAAGGAAAAAAAATAAAACATTAAATTAATCGAATTAAAGGTGATCAGATGAGTGGAAAAAGACAAGTAAATTAAGTTAATTTAAAAAGGATTAATTTAAGGGAAAAACTGATGAGAAATTAACTAATTAATTAGTTGGTTAATTATTTAAATAAAGGGTTAATATTATATTAAGTTAGTTAGTTAATGGATAAATGAGGTTGAATAAGGGTTAATGGGGGGGTTAAGCGATGGTTTAACGGTGTAGTTAGTGTGTGTGGGTGATTATATTACAACAAAAACCAAAATTAAAAAAAAATGTAAACCCTAATCCCAATTTTTCCCTCCCTGCGCCGCTTTCTCCCCTTCCTTGCTTCTCCCTCTCTCGATCCATCTTCTGCTTCGTTCTGATTTTTTTTTCTTCCTCCATCATCTTCAAGTATCTCTTTCCATGAAACCTAAAAACACACAAACAACATCAATCACGAAATAAAATACCACTTGAAGGAAACATTACCCACGATGTCGATGACGGTGGCTTCGCTAATGACTTCGCGGTATTTTCTGCCGAGTTTCGACGGGACTTGCGAAGCGGAGGGCAGTTGAAGTTCGCGGAGGATGACGCTTGACGGAGGAAGTGGCAATCTCGGGTAGGGTTTGGTCGTCTTTGGGGATGAAGCTTTTCCGGCGATTGATGCGTCGAGGCGGAACTCAAAAATGAGAGTTAAGTTCTTGTTTCTATGATTTCGCAGTTAGGGTTTTGTTTTGGAGATTTTGAATATGGATTCTATGGATGTCTGTGAATTGGTGTTACGTTTTTCGTGTATCTACCTCTGTTTGGCGAGTGTTGCCCCCTTTATATAACCCTTTTGAAATTTGTGTGTTTAAAGTTTGATTAAACCAATTTGAATGCTGATTGATGATTGATTGGGATTTCCTACTTTGGTTTAGACGAGAATGGAAATATTTCCTCTTTCGCCCCCAATTCCGTTTAATGCTTGTTAATGAAATCTTAATCTCTGAGTTGTGTATCAAATCTGTCTACATGTTTAGAAATTGATTTGGATTGGATATTTTTGGGAATATTCTTCCAATTGATTTTGCGGACTTAAGATTGTGATATTGGCAGGTGTAGGTAGCAATCATTTGGGCAAGGAAGGAATTTGGGCGGTCCAGGGAAGAGACAAACTTGACACGTTGGGGTGTGGAGAGACATGGTGAGTTCAGAGTTCCATCTGCTCCTCGATGGAAGTTCACACGGGAATGTCGGCGGTGACGAAGAGTGACATCCTGCGCCCATGACATGAGTGAATAAGAGAAAGGTTTGTTGGTTTCTCTTTCCTTCAAGCTTTATGACTGTTTTCAGGTCGAATTGATACATATCTAACACTGTTTCTTTTTCATGTACTTGGTGATGGCGCTTGGGGAACTGGAGTAAGGTATTGCACAAGTTACCGCCCTCATCCTTGATATCTTCGTCTGTATTAACCATAACAGGGTGTCTTTGCAGGCTTCAAAGTTCTCTATGACACGCAACATTCGCCCCAACCCAACAATAGTGATATCCCTGCATAAAATTTGAATACCTGATAATGTATCCATGGGAGCATCCAATGATGTAGGTATATCATCAATCTCTGTAACACTTCCAACTGATCATTTGCTTGAAATTTCATTCTTATTCTAACACAACCACTTCAATCAGTGTTTCACGACAGATAGAGCGCCAAACGTCTCTTAGGAGTATCATTCATATGAGGGTTGCTTTAGCCTCTAGTTCTTGAACATTGCTGCTACCAATACTTCTAACAACAACGCTACAATCTTTCCTCCAATGAGGGTATTGCCTAGGAAATTTTACACGCATCCGAGTTTTAGAGGTATCCTAATTCCTTTCTAGCGTCTTGTGGGAGTTGATCAACAAATAACATTGACATCATATTGCTGCAGCCTATTCACACAGTTTCATTATTGTCTCGCATGTGTTAGCTTCATTTAGCAATTGCAGTTAGCACTTCAGGTTTTAACCTCTTGACACAGGGTGGTGATTAATGAATTGACTTTGTTTTCGTTTTGCAGAAGTGTTGCTATGAACAGGGGTTGATAGTGTGAATTCTTCGATGCCAAGTTTCCCGGCTCGACCGACTCAAAGTAAGCGCACCTCACTATATACCTTATGGCAAGTGCCAATCAAATCTGTTGCTAAGAATTAAAGTCTCTTTTCTTTAAAACTTTTGTGTTTCGTAACAGGAAACTTTCAACAGAAGCTGATGCAGGCAATGTTTCCTTCTGGTAGTTTTCATTAATTGGTTCAGGAAGAGAAATGTCCCAGCTTTTAGAAACTTCACCGTAAGTGGCCTTAATTGAAGACTGAAGAAGTATAGCTGGCATTCTTAACTGTCCTGGTGTTTGCTGGTTGTTGGAAAGTTACGGACTTGGAAAGGCGGTGCGACCAGCTCTTGATGCATAACAGCGATGGGGTCTTGCACTACATTGTATTTATCACTGGTAATTCTCGCCAAACTATTTCGAAGACATTTGATCTCACGCTGCAGCTTATACTTCTTTTTCATAATTAATTGTGTTGGCTTGGTTTGCAAGTTGTTCTAATTAATCGATGTATGGATTTGACAGGTACCATCTAATTCTGGCTACGCAATTTGGGAGTAGCTAACTGTCTTATAGAAGCAGGGTGTATCCATGTTTATTGCCGATATTCCGACTCATTGGCTGGAAACAAGTAGATTCCCTTCTATTTGGTTATGTTGCAGCGTATTGATCGTGTGGTTTTGAAAAGGCAGCTCCTGTTGTTATTGTTGCGCAATTGCGGTTGCAGTTGACGATTGTGAAACCGGCAGCTGGGACTGAGCTAGCAGCTTCTTAGGATCATAATTCTGATGGCTTACGAAGCAGACTCATCTGGATATATTGGAAGCAAACAAGTCTTTGATTGTTTTACACTTTGACTTGTTGATTTAGGATTTAGATGGGTGCATATTGTAATCGTTGGAAGTATTGTTAAAGGCCGAGTAATCCTCATTGTTGCAGGTGGTTTAAGTTAGCCGACAATCTCCTTTCGTGCCTTTGGTGATTGGTCAAGCTGTTTGTAAATCTGTTATGTTGCTGGTGCGACCATTCTAAGAGCTCAATCGGTGTCTAATCTGCGGAATGTACAGCGGACAAGGCCCGGAAGCAATTATGTCGTGGCTTATCGATTGAAGAGATGTGCCGCAAGGTGAAGCAGCTCGCATGAGTTCCCGTTCAAAGTTTCTCTCTTCTTGAATGAGAAGAAATGAAGGCCATTTTAATGCTGTGTACTCCTGTCGCAAGGCTAATAGTTTATGGTGGTTGAACTTACGGCATTGAAGTTTTGGATCCTTTATTCTTTCCTTTTTTTTTGTGTACCTGGATGTAACCCCTCTATAAGAAATAAAATCCTTGTGGTCATAGTTTGAATGGCTTGGACCATTATGTAATGAAACCTTTTAAAGAAAATATGAATCATGTTGAAGTCTTGCAAAGGAACAAGCATCCTTATTTTGTACAAGTGAATTTGTTGAAACTCCAATCTTGTTGAAACTGCCATCTTGACATGAGAACTCTCGGGAAACATGTCTTCTTATGGTATACCATCCCATTTGAGCCACACTCCAACTTGGATTTCGAAACTTGTCTTGAATAATCATGGAGAAAAAGAACTCTTGAACTCTTTTTAAAAAATAATTGATGGAAATGCAGACTTGACTTGGGTGCCCGTTGAGATGTACTTCTTAATATAAGCTCGAATTCTCGAATAGTGAACTTTAGAACCGAACGTATTAGTCACGTCTTTATGATGTTGGGCTGTAAGTAAATCTATACATTGACACCGCTGCACTAGTGTAAGCCGGCTAGCCGTAAAAAAATAAATATTAAAAAAAAAATAAAACCAAATAATAATAGAAAACACGCAAAAAGAGGTGGTATCCTGTGGTCAAAAATTAGGGTGCAACAATAGTGCCAAAGGAGATAGATCTAGTGATCCCTCCATACCCGCCAGGCTTTGACACCAACATCCGATGTGACTACCATGCTGGGGCACAAGGGCATTCAACTGAAGACTGTAAGGTGCTTAGGAGCAAGGTTCAGAATTTGCTCAACTCTGAGATGTTCTCATTCACGCCTCAAGGTATTCAAATCAACAATCCTTCATTTGGCCAAGAGGATTCATCAGCCCATATTGTGGAAGAAATCACCGATATTGGACGTGAAGATACTTCTCCGACTGATCTCGACAATCAACCCTGAAGATGGTTATCTCAGTTGGCAAATCAAGAAAGGAAAGTTCAGCTCCCCAAAGCTGAAAATTTTCGGTTGTTTCAACATTTGTTGTTGTATTTTCTTTGCATTTTGAATTTAAATTTTGCTTGTAAGCTGTTTGTTTTTTCGAATTGACAAGATTAATGAAGTGTTTGTGCATCTTTTGAAGTCCATTTGTTTCACTTATTGAGTTTTTGTTCATTATTTTTAAAAAAAAATGAAAAATGAAAAAATAAAAAAAATATTTTCCATCCACTGATCTTTATCGAGTTGTTGTTTAAGCAAAGATTAGGGAGGATGAAGAAAATACCATATCCATAAATATTGTTGTTATGCTTCCAATTGAACTTTGCTGATGATGTAAGGCGTTGTTTCAATCCCCAAACACTGGAGGAATAAGGAGATAATCCCTCGTTAACCCCTTTGAGCCAAGAAGTAGGTAGTTTCTTTCGAAATAAAAACCAAAAATCTCAACCTTGGGATGGGTAGTTCTCAGTTAACTTGGCAATGTGTACATACAAGAAAACTGATTTTTGAGTAAAACAATGGATTACATGATTTGTATGAAAAGTGGGATTTTATGGTGAGTCAAAAAGCACTTTTCATACTAATAAGCAGCAAAAAAGTGATTTTGCTGCAGGTTTAATCGGTTACCAGATATAGGGTAATTGATTACACTTGTTGAAAAATAGGGCTTTTGGGCAAATATGTGAGGGTGTAATCGGTTACCTTGATTTAGGTAGCCGGTTACATTGTGTTTATTTTATGTTGTTGGCTGGTAACCAAGGGTGTAACCGGTCACCTCATTTGGGGTAAACTATTACACTAAGACTAATTTTTGAAAATCTTTAAAAATTCATAGCTTTCGTTCCAGGAGTCTGATTCGAGAGCCATTCAAAGCGTCAAGAAGCTGACATGTCAAACTTTAGTCTAAAAATATTTTTGGAAGATAGAAGTTGAATAATCATGTTGTTGGTTGAGTTAAATGCATTATTATCATTATGTTGTGGTGTGATATGATTCTAAATGTCTTGTGGATGCTTGCCATGTTGTATGTCGTTGTTGTTGGACTGTATGACATGTCGCTATTGCTGGCCTGTAGCGACATGTTACATTGTTTAGATGGTCGTTGTTGTTGTCCTTATGTATTTCATGTTTGTATAATTTGTGAGATAAGTCGTGTACTCATGTGGGGTGTGAGCGTCTTATCCGGATTCTAATTGCAGAATTGTATCGTTGTTGTTGTTATTGAGGTGATCGTGTGTCCATGTGGGGTGTGAGCAATCACGGAAGTCGTGTGCCTGTATGGGGTGTGAGCGACATTATGAAAATTCTGACGGGAATTGTGATCCTAAAATAGGGATTAAGTTCTGAAATCAGAACTGATGGTACCACATGCATTGAGTCGAGTTGTGAGTCTTAATTCATTGCATTTTAGTGTATTCTTTGTCACATTGGATTTTTTGTCATGTTGGTCGTAACTGTTGTTGTATGGTAGCATGTTGTTGAATGGGTGCTTGGGAATGAAAGATTTAATGCTTGTTTAATTATCATGATTTCCTTTATTTAATTATGATATCTCACCCCTTCTATTTGAATGGTGTCTTTACACAGGCATCATGCAGATAAATCACAGTAGAGGAGTGGAAGTGAGTATAAGATGAAGTCGTTTGTTTTCCTTTTAGTATCGGCTTCTGCTCTGATATGTAACACTGGGGCCAGGGAACGTTGTGTTTTGATGTGTTTGATAGAGATTTTTGGATACCTCTAGAATATTTGTTGCTTATGGTGTTTTGAAGAAATAATTATACCATGAATACTTGTTTATGTCGATGCCTCCGTTGTTTCAATAGATGTTTGATGTTTCAGACATGTTGAGTTCTTATAGTTATTATAAGTAATTTTAAAATAAATTCCATGTGTTACATATCTTGCTCTATGAGCAGCTGTAGTATGAATTGTGTCACATCTTGAATATAATTTTGATGAAACTACTCTGATTTATCTTTAAATTGCGCGGGGTATATTTGAGGTGTTACACCTGTCATTCCAGAACTCTTCAGCTAAGAATGTCAACCTAAATCTTAGTTTGGTTATCTTATCTTGTGGTCACATAATTCTTTTTTTTTTCAGTTTCAGAAGTGGGGATTGACTATTTTGGTCTTGGCTTTTAGCTCATTTTGAACTTAAGGCTCACACTTGCATTATTTATTATTATTGATAAGTTTTACTAGATGATCTGCCTTTTCACTTGAAGGGATATCAATTTTAATGACTCCAACCTATTACTAATCTTGAAGACATCTATTGTTCCTCCAGTTTCGGGCACAAGAACTTGTTCCTCCAGTTTTGGGCACACGAGCTTTATTTGTAATGCCCATTAACATTTTCATTCTTTTTTGCACACTTTTTTGTGTTTATTTACAAATGTAGTGTGTCGTTGTGATAGCCTTAAGTATTAGTGGTTCCTCCCATAAAATAAACCCTACAATGAATCACATTCCATATTTTAAAACAATTCAAACTTCTTAAGAGGATAAATATTTTCCCAACTACTTCTGGCGCGACAAGAGTTATCAGAAAGTCACAAGCAGGTGCATTGATTTACTTATCATCAAGACCTAGTTTCCAACATTATCAGCAATCCAATAAGAATTTTCTTAAGCTCTTAGAAATTATACTATTTTAGGGATGAAGTTAGCTGTTTTTTTGTTCTTATTATTTTCTGACACACACACACACACGAAACTAGATACCACAAACAGACTAGCACAAGAACGCAGAGCATAAATATTTCATTAATTGAAACTAAGATTGAAATGACAGAATTGAAATTGCAGAACTGAAATTGCAAAAACTGAAATTGCAGAAACCTAAAAGCTAAACTACTAGATAGACGACTATGGATTATTAGATTGGTAAACTAAAGTCATGAAGGTGGTTGCCACACCCTCAAACATAGAGTAAGGACATGATCCGCATTACCATTTGGTGAGTTATAGCATGCCATGACTCGTCAACCTAAGAGATTAGGATGAAATACTAACTAGGCCTTAAGCCTGTTACTCTTCCTAGCCACCTTCTCTTTCTCCACCCTTTTTCTTTTTTATTTCCTCTTCTTCCTTCTTGGTCCTTCTTTCCTTCTCTTCTACTTTCCCTATAGTCTTTTGTGTACCATCAATTGGTTTCTTAGCCTTTTTCTTTTTGGGTGTCTCAGTGGCCTTCTCTGGCACGCTAGAAATTGTTGATTTCCTTGGGTTCTTATTCTCCGGGGCCTTCTTTTTCACTGGGATCTTAAGCTGAGTTTGGGCTCTTTGGTTTCTCTAGAGTATTCTCTTTTGCAGGGATGTTGACCTCTGACAGGATAGTGTCCCATAAAGGTTCCTCTGGCTCTTAGCCTTCATTATTGTCATCATGTTCAAACTCAGTTTCAGACTCACTTGAGTCTTCAACAATAACTTTCTTTGTCTTCAACCTCTTCATCGCTCTTCCATTGCTTTTCTTCTCTAGTTTTATTTTCTTCTATAACCTCTCTTGTTCAACTTGTTCAGAAGCTTCCATTTGGCCACCCTTCATTATTGTTTGAACTCTCTCTATCCATGGTCACTTGTTTAATCATATCATTGATTATCCTATCAACATTCGACTCCTCTTCTGAAGGTTCATTGATGTCAAATTATTTCACTAGGCTTGCATCTATAGAGACTATCTTGTTAGGGGTTTTTGTCTTCTTGGTCTTCTTTTTGGGGTTCTCAGGGATGGCCTCTTCAGACACGCCAAAACTCTTCTCTGACTGTATCTTAAAAGACACATTTTTCTTACTTTTCTTCTTCAGCTTCCTTTCTAGGTCTTCTTTAGATTTGTCATTCCTTTCAGAATTAATTATTGGTTGCTATCCATAAAATAAAAAAGTGAAACATTATTTTTTTTATAATGTATTTGTAATTGAAAATGTAACATTATGTCTTAAATGCTCAAAATATGAGTTATAATGTCACAATTTACTCACTTCGGTACAATCTCCACATTTGGGTCCAGACCATGATTTTCTAACCTTAAAACAAAAGGAAATAAGCAAGTTTAGATCATGGACCAACAACACTAGATAACTGTGAAGGTAAATAATCCAGCCAGAAATCAAATACCTCTGACTGGGTAAGTTTATAGGTTTTGGAACTGCAACTTTCCCTAACACAGTCATATCACAGTAATGCAAATCAATAAAATATGAGAACATTAAGACTCAATATACCATAACCAAAATGATAATTCCATAAACTCACATGTTCAGAAATACGTTCAATATACTTTCTTCTCTCCGATTGCCTCACCGTAGTCTCTAACCAACACCGTCGCGCCGGAGTTTAGGCTCTGTTAAATCTCAGTTAGGGTTGGAATTAGAAATTCATGAGTTGAATGAAAAACATAACAAAATCTTAACCTTAAAATGACAAATAACACAAACAAATTGTTCTACCTTATCAGACTTAGGAATAAGTTTTCTGAGATTAGCAAGCTGAGTATTGGTTCTATCTCTGTGTCTTTTCTCTGCTTGACTATGACTCTTGGAAGCACTTGCAGCTCTATCTTCTAAACTTTCTTCAACAGGTAAAGGCCAAGACTGAAACTCACTACATTGAAAAAAAGCAAAAGAAGAATCAGAGATAGTTTGAGGTTGAATTTGAGCAGGAAAGTGTGAACGAAGAGATGATTTTGAAGAAAAGAAGCAGAAGAAGAATCAGAGATAGTTGAGGTTGATTTTAGGGGCTTTTTTCTTCTGAAGGTTTAATTTTAGAGTTCTTCGTTCTGAAAGGAATTAAGAGGGAACATAAAAAACAAGAGTGGGAAATAATTAGCCTCGACTCATCCGTGTCTATTAAATAAAATAAATATATTAAAAAAAATAAAAATAGTTAGCCTCGGTTAATCCGTGTCTAATATTTAAAAAGAAATAATTCAAAAATTAAAAAAAAAATATCTAGCCTCGGCCTAGCCATGTCTAATGAATTAAATAAAAATAATTGTAAAAAGAAAAACTTTAAAATGACATTTTTTGCGTTTAAATAGCCCCGGTTTTGTCGAGGCTAGTGTATTATAAAATTTTTCATTTTTATTTGAGTGATATTAAAAAATATTAATCTTAACTAATTTTTTAGTTACAAATATTTACCAATATATGATATTTATTTTAGTTAAACTCAAATTAATTTATTATAATTATAAAAAATTCATTTTATATTTTGAAGATGTAAAACTTTAAATTTAACCAATTTATTAGTGAAAATTAAATATTTACTTTGTATATGAATTATATGTGTTAGGAATTTTCCAATGTCTCGTTTATATTTTTACAGGTCAAAAAGTACAGATGTGTGTTTCTCCTGTAAGGGCATGAGGAACTCATAAGCCTTATTAGTTATATTACACTATATGGTGGTTAGGATTTTCCCACGGTGACAAGAAGCCATGTACAATGGTGTTTTGTGGTGGTTTGTATACTTGCTCATGTGAGATGAGAGACCTTGTTACGGAATGGTGTCCTTAGGTAAGGCCTCAGCTGGAAGTTTCCAAATAGAAGCAATCAATCGGCCACACTCTTCGTCGGATGGTCGTGCTTTATAGAACTTAAAGGCATAAGGCCTAGTGTGAAAAGAGTGCTCCTAGTTGATGATAATCGGATGATGTTCAGAACAATGTCGAACCAAAATGATGCAGCTTATGTGATTCCAAATATTAATCCATCAATCATTACATATAGCTATGTCTAACCTAAGCACCATAAAACATTTATCAATCTACCGCTATTTCATGTAAATTTCACTCATGCGTATTCAAATGCATAAGATGATATGCATTAGTCCAAAGTATTAAATCCTCACAAGATCTACGGTTAAAAGGTTTTCCTCCCTTCTTCTCACGCGCTACCAAAATTGCTTTAAAATTTCCCACAAACAGTCAGAGACCGAAATATTGATCTTGGAGGCTTGCCAAACTAGCCCATAAGTCAATTCGTCTAGTGTAACTTGTGTGAGCAAAAATAAATGCTAGATATATGACCAAATTATTGTGTTGAACCTCTATAGCATCAAACTGATGGCAAAGATATTCCTACATATCTAGCTAGAGTTCCATAATCCCAAAATAATTGAAAAATTATCTAGTATATGATTCACATGGAATTCTGGTATATTTAATTGATTCCAATTCCAAAGTAGAACCTGGTGAAAATCAATCATGATTCTTCCAAAAATATGAAATCTGGTTTATGAATCCTACAAATATCCCTCAAAGTTAATTTGGTTGACGAATTACCCATCCCTCTGACGTTTCAATATATTACTTTCATAATTGGCCTTTATTTTTGCCACCTTGCGACCCGAGGTTATAAATCATTCCCTCATTTTTTTTGACCTTAGGTTTATTAGTAAGCTTGGTTTTAGATTTATTCAGCCTAGAATATGTGTTAACATGATGTGTACTTGAACCTCTAATGAATCGAATGTCATCTAATACCACTTGTTTGAGAATCTCCTCTATACGAGCAGAGGAAATACTTGTCGCCACTCCCTGGTCATCCTTTAATTTAATAGGATAAGACAACTCTATCGATTTCAACAACATATAATCTTTTAAATACGTCGGACCGTCGACTTAATATTAGTCTAACAAAAACTTCGTAGTTAGATTTTCAAAATGACCGAATAACCGACCCTACAAGTTTGATTTTGCAACTAAATTAACATGTATCAAATTAATATTATTTTATAATACTTGTATCGTGCTCACCTATTTATATAGAAAAAAAATATTAAAAAATATAGATAATTTAAAAAAGAAGACAAAAACAAGTTTAAAGTTTTTAAAAAAAATTGTTGATTTATAATGCATTTGTTTACATTTATTATAGACCAACATTTTACATTTATTTAATTCATAGCACATATTAGTTTAACCCTACTCAACCGCAAGATTTCTTTTAGGGCTTGTAATAAAAAAAAGGGTTGAATATGTTTGTGGTTTTTCTATATATCTCAATTTTTGGGTTTAGTCCATCAAAATATTTCCTTCAAAGAATGATCCTCCTATAATTTTTCATCCACATTTTTGGTCCCTCTTCCAAATTAGCAACTGTTTTTACAACTTAGTGATAGAATTAGCGACGGCTTTAGCGACGATTTTAGTATTAGGGGTCAAAAGTATGGATGAAAAATTTTAAAAAGACCATTTTTTAAAGAAAATATTTTGAGGGACTAAAAACGAAATTAAGACATTTACGAGAACCACAAATATATTTAACTCAAAAAAAAATTAAGTCAGGTGTTAATATTAAGAGAATGATTTATATATTATATAAAAACGATACATATATTATTTTGGCTTAAATAAACTTTTGGTCTCCTTAATTTGAGTATTTTAAACAATTGATTCCCCTATTACAAAATCTGCGATTTTGGTCCCTTAATTTTGATGATCTTTAGATTTTATAGTTCCTTCCAATTTTACATACATGGCAGTGATGATTTGGATAAAAATTTTTTTTTTAATTAGGTGGCAAGAATGACTAGGATATTTTAATATTTAATAATATTTTAAACTAATTTAATATTTTAAATATTTTTTAAAGAATTAATTAATTAAAAATTATTTATTTAAATTATATTTATTTATTATTTAGAAATATTTTTTATTTTTAATTAATTTTAATTTTAAAAGAATTCAAATATGGGCTTTTGGCCCAAGCCTCATTTAGAATATTTTCAACACACATTAAGACAATAGAGTAAGTTTATTTGAGATATATAAAGACTAATATTATGTAGGACTCTACAATGACACCTTCAGTAAATAGAATGCGAAGATCTTGCACCTTCAGAACTTGAACATCACAAACTAAGATCACACTGACTTTCAGTTAAAGAAGAAAACTATCCATGTGCAATGTTACTTATATATGAGTGCATCATATCTTTGTTAGTGAAAAGAGAGATCCATGGAGAAAATTGTATCCTCCATTTACTGTTTTTGTTTTTCAATAATGCAGTTCCATTCTTTTGGTTCTTTCTATCTAATTTCCATTTTGTTTTCTGATCTTTTAGCACATATGTGTTTTGCACTATACCAGCATGCTTAACCACCATTTTTGCACTAATCTTCCTCTAATTGACGCTCACATATCAGCTTCTTACTCTGCTTTGTACAGCTCCTCGCATTAGTTCTTTTTCACAAATCTGCATCCTCTGGTTTGAGTTTTCGAGTACAGTGCAGAGTACAAGACCTTCCCTTCCCAAAATCTGCAATCTTCCATTCCCGTTTGTGATTTTCGTCAGATATCTTTCTTATTGTTTGACTATCACTGGAATTATCGTATGCATATGATGGGATCTTAAACACAAATTTGTCTAGCACCACAAGCTCATAGTACACCTGCAAAGAAATTTCCAGTTGCTTTAAAGTCTCTTTCAAGCAGTAAAAATGGGCAACAAATCTGATGCTACAAGAAAGGTCCCGCATCGTTTATCAAACAATGGAAATAGTGTTTATATATGGAAACTGAAACACATGAGACAGTGGTGTGTTAAACTCACATGTTCCACAAATTAATTATTAAAGTTTTAATTAATATTCTAAAAACACTTACTTGATTAAAAATATTAATTTATTCTTTAAAAAAATAAATAATTTAATCATGAATGTCAGTATTAAATCTTTTTAGAGTTTTTTGTTGTATATTATAAGGAAATTGCCTTGGCTCCATGGATAAGATTAGGCAAAATAGATAACATTTTTTTCCATTTAGGACTCTTCTTTAGTATCACAAATAGGTCTGAAAAAGTATGTATAAATAGTAAAAGTAGATTTTTTTGCCCTGTCGTGGTAAGGAGCGACGGTATTATATACGGGTACAATGGCTTCAATTTGGAGAGAACGGTTGAAAAACTACTCTTTCTTTGAAAGTTTCTATACATCTGCCCTTTTTTAAGGAATTTTTTTAGAGGTTTTTTTTTTCCTCTTTTCGGATGGTAAAAATTCCTCAGAATATAGAGTATATGAATATAGAGTATATAGAGTGTCACGCAAATCAGTGTCAAGCAAATCTATGTTTAAATCGAAATCCAAATACGTATGCAACTTTTTCCATTTTGGATCAGACAGATTAATAGCGGAAAGACGATTACAATAAGTTCTTTCAAAATTCACTATTTCTTCCTCTGTTAGAGGTGTTCCAGAAATGTCCGCAATAGCTCTAGGACCGCGAGTTGGAAAATGGAAAGATTTGTACAAGTCATATCCGTCATCACCACTTTGCGGAAAATTATTTAATATGTTAGAGACCTCTATTTTTGTTGTATATTATAAGGAAAAAAAGGGTGATGCACCGACCGTGAATTTTTTTTTATACGGTCAACTAATGACGATCATGCATCTCGTTAAGTCATACTAAAAATTTTAAATTAATTATAATACAACATAATAATATATTTCTATTGAATGGCAATGTAAATCATTTTTACATTGTCAGTCCATAACAATTAAACGTTAATTATTATATTTTCAAACATAAGACATTAATTAGTTCATCTTTAAAAAAGATTCGTATCTTAAAAGAAGAAATAAATGGAAGGGATTGCAAAAATTTATTCTTAAAAATGCACTCTTATCCTAATTGAAAAAAATCAGTGCAAGGAATTATTTTGTAAATTTGATTGCAATTTGTTTTTGTCAAGTTTATATAGTGAAGTGATGGATACTCTAAAAAAATACTGAAATGTTTGAAGTAGTTGTGTTGTGTTGGGTGGCCTTGGTTTCTGAGACTGTGACCCCACCTTAGATGCATTGTATTCACTAGGCAAATGATTATTAAACTGCAATCGGAAATATCTTTTGTAAGCTTTTCCTGCCTAAAGATCATTGGTGATGTTCCTTCATGAGTCTTTTGACTGAGAAGTGAGAACTAAAAAAGCACTTATTTATGCGTGTTAAAGGTTGCAACAAGAGCGTTTGAATCACTCACTATATGCTTTTTATATTGATTGCTCTATCTATATCGACAATGTTGTTTCAACACATTGATAAATGACGTGAGGTTTATGTGTCGTTTTCTTCCTAGTTTCAGAATCAAAACAACTCCATTTTCTTGTTTTCTTCTTCTATTGGATAGGCATTAACCTAATTAACAATGATGTTAGAATATACTAGAATGATTAAATATAAAACGTGAGTTCTTATATCTCAATCAGAAAAAGATTTATATATAAAAAATAAAAAATAATATGTTTCGTGAATTTTTTTTTATACCGAATATCTATCTTTTTAACTTAAATTTTAAAATAATCAATTTTTATATATCAAACTATCTAACTGATTAATTATTATGCACTGAATGTAAAAAGAGATTAGGATTACACTCTTTTATTTTTATGAAGGTGTGATTTAGCAACATACACTTTATGATATATTTAAGGAATTTTCAATTATTAATTATTAATACACTCCTTTTAAAAAAGAAATTGATGTATTAAAAAAACGCCTATAGAAAATGTTAATTTACACTCACTTATTTTTAGAATGAGTGTTTTAGTAACATACATTTTAACGTGTATCTAATCATATTTTAATTAAAGTTAGCTAAAACACACCTTTATAAAAATATGTGGACATATCCTATCAAAATATATATATATATATATATATATATATATATATATATATATATATATATATATATATATATATATATATATATATATATATATATATATATATATATATATATATATATATATATATATATATATATATATATATATATATATATATATATATATATATATATATATATATATATATATATATATATATATATATATATATATATATATATATATATATATATATATATATATATATATATATATATATATATATATATATATATATATATATATATTAAATCAATTCATTTAATGATTAATAAATTGAATTACATATTACAAGCAGTTTAGTTAAAAAAAATTAAATTAAAAACCAGTTGAATAATTTTTTAAAAATATTATTTATTTATTGTTTCAAAAATAATGAGAATCTTAAAAATAATTTTTTTTCCGGAAAATAAAAATATTCAAAAAAAATTTTTTTTTTAAGAAAATAAAAAGAAATCGAAAATAAAATCTATTTTTTCTAAATAATTTTTTTTTAATTTTAATTTTATTTTTTAAATGAAAAAACAAGTTATAATTAAATAATTTAAAAGACTTTAAAAAGTAAAATCGATTTTTAACCGATTTTAAAAAGTGGTTTTATACTAAACTAAAATTGTTTTATTAATTAATTATATTTTTATTGAAGGTATCTCAATTTATAGGTATGTGTTCTAAAAAAATTGTAAAGAAAAAGTTGTTTAAATTAAAAGGGAAAAATATGACTATTATTTTAAACAATATGTGGGTGAGAAGAGCAACTAAGAGGGTACAGAACTAGAAATATAAAACGATTAATGGAAGGCCAGGTTAAATGAAACCCAACGATTGCTCCAACTTCAAAAGTCTAGAAAATTTAACCTGCGACCCGCGAGATTATATCTAGCACGTTCACATATTTCATTAACTTCAAAACTATCCTTGAACAAAATTAGATTAAAATGTGTGAACTAAAATTTATGTAGTTTATTAAAAAATTCGATAACATTCAAAAACTTCCGACAACTTATTTTAAAATTGTTGATATAAAATTAAATTGGTTTTTAAAAAAAGAAATATATATTTGAAAGAATATCGGTGTTTTTAAGACATACCATGTGATACCATAAATTTTTTAAAAAATGAAATTTTTTGTAGTTTAAATTTTTAACAGTTACGATTTTATTGATAGTTTTTTATGATTGTGATTACACCAACCGTTTTGTATGGGGCAAAATGAATCCAAACTTGTATGAATAAGGGTCATGTGTTAATAGCAAAAGTATCTTACAATGCTTCAATTTTTGTTTAAGGCAGAAATGTACTTCAACGGGCTGACCACGTGTAGAGTTTCGGCTTTCAGAGGGTATCGCATGTCTCGCCGTCTTGAGATCCAAGTTGAATGATATGTTGTCTGATACCGATAACAAAAAGGTGAGTAAGAATGAATTTCGTGCAGACTGGATTGATACTGGTGAAAAGGTGAAATACGATCTTATTAAGTTGAAGACAAATGAATATTTAAAAGTTGTGTGGAGAACATTTCATCGTAGGCTAACTAAGGAATGATAGAGTTTGAAGTAAAAAAATTTTAGAACTGTCGACGATATAATCAAGATGTTAAAACGTCTAGAATCATCTGGTAGTGTCTAAGTTTTGTTATTTATTATTGTTATTTTATGTTAGTTGTAATGTGTTAAGTTATGTTCATCTTCCAAATATGTAATTGACAAAGTATTATGTAATACAAAGTAAAGTGCTAAATAGTTTGAGACATAATAAATATACAAATAATACAAATGTAAAATCAAATATCTAAATAGGTGCCTACGAGCTATGTGTATCTTTACATGCACAATCCCTTACCCCCCACATTCTCTCCCCTCTCTTGAGTTGCATAACCTCCATTCAAGTTGCAATTCCCATGGTTTCCGAATGAGTGAAAATCGAAGAGTTGAACGAATTTATGACAAAAATGAACAAAAAGAGGAATTAGGAGTCAACCAGATTCTTTATCTTTGTTGATTATTTTTTCATCCTCATGTTCCTGGCATTCCTCTGTTTCATTTTTTTTTTATTATTGATGTTCAATTCATCAAATTGCAGAATCATTCTCTTTATTTTAATTTAAGAAGACATGCTTTCATAGTAAATCTAATTTCAAGCTCTAAATAGTGGCCATCTGAAAATGTCATATTTGATGCGTGCCTTTACTATAATAATACAAACTTTTGCTATGGAGTTCCAAAATTTCTACTATTATCTTGTGTGTTACATTTGATCTTGTTGTTAACATATCATTTTTCTACTTAAAAAAATCATAACCTCTATTCAAAATTCAGCCATAGCCAAAACCACTAGTATTTAGTCGATTTTAGAATTATGAAACTGTGACAACCACCGAATGAATATAGTGGTTGTTTAAACTAGGATTACTGTTATTATTTAGAATGTGGTGGTTTTTTTTTATTTCTTTAAAATTTAAATACAATAGTAAATTCATATATATTTATTTATTAGAAAAGGAGATCCAACAATTTTACCATATAATTTGTAGAATTGGGTTTAGAAGGAACTATTGAGAGAGAAAAATGGTAAAATCTCATAAAGAAAAAAAAAATAAAAGAGATTAAAATCTAGTGTAGCAATAAATATTGAATTAATATAGACCTATTTAATCTAATGGTCAAAACTAATGGTACACTGGTGAGGGATTTAATTGAACCCTCACCTTAGAAACAACCTGTTTTCAATTTTTTAAATTTAAAATAATATATTATTTATATTCTTAAATTATTAACTAAACTATTATTATTATTATTATTATTATTATTATTATTATTATTATTATTATTATTATTATTATTATTATTATTATTATTATTATTATTATTATTATTATTATTATTATATAAATATTAAGAACTTGCTTTGCTATCACTAAGAATTGAATCATAACTAAATTACACATATTTAATTCAACTAGTACATCTAAGTTAAACTATCCATTCACACTAATTTTTTTATTATTATTATTATTATTATAATTATTATTATTATTATTATTATTATTATTATTATTATTATTATTATTATTATTATTATTATTATTATTATTATTATTATTATTATTATATTTTGCCCCCACTAAGAAAACTCTCTAGATTTGTTCCTGTCATAAGGCACAACATCACTCGTATGCTTAACAAGTGGGATGATGTGATGGTGTAATACAGTAAAGTACTGCTCCAGATAAGCATCTTCACACTAGGCAGGGTGTTGAACCTCCACTGCACTATCTCTATGGCACGGAAAGAGCTCATGATGTTACCCAAAAAACATCTGTTAATCCCTTAAGCTGGAACAACAAGAACTAGTCGTGAGATTCCTTAAACATACTCATACTGGGACAAATACCTCTCAGGTAAATGTCTAGTCACTAAGGTCTCCCATCGTAGATAACCAAAAATTAGATAAGACTCATCAAACTGACGATGAAATTTGTGATCTACACAGGGGCAGGTTGCACCCTACTGTCACATATTGTGAGAAAATGCTCATATATCCAACACTAATAAAAGAACATAGAAAAATCAAGAAATGTCATACATAACAATGAAATAGGAACTAAATTATAAATAAATAATAAATTTTAATATACCTATAATAAACTCATATAGCCAACAAGTTTCTGGTCTCAAAGGCAGTCGCATCTCCAAATGATTCATATAGGACAGTTAATGTAGCCCACCCCAAGCCCAACTAACATGCTCAAGGCTACTGAACAGCCACATGTATTGAACATCAATATAAACATGAGACTTATCAGTAAAGATAACACATGCTACAACATGTAGCATGTATACCCTTGTGACTGCCTCATACATCTTCCGTTCCACAAGCTCAGTATATAATGTCCGAAGCCAAGACATGCGAAAGTGAGCTCTCATATTAAATGAAAAATCCTTTATCATGATCTCCTTAGTAACTTTCAAATTTCATGTAGCCGTGATACATGCAAGATTCTGGTTAATAATAGAATGGGTGAAGAATCTACCAGGGATGAGGAGATGGAACAAGGAGGAAACATCATCCAAAGTGATAGTCATCTCCCCAAATGGAAGATGAAAGGAAGAAGTCTCCTTGTGCCATCGCACAATAAAGGCAGTCAGGTGTGAAGCGTCAAGCATCGTGAGTGAGCAGTCAGGTGTGAAGCGTCAAGCATCGTGAGTGAGCAGTCAGCTAATGACAGGATACCACAATCATCAACAATTTGTCTGACTTGCTCATTCATCAGAACATCTAAAACCTTTTTACCTTTGATGTATGAAATGTCACTTCAGTGTGAGACGATCTTGTAACAAACAAAGTTTAAAAAAAATCATCAATTAATTTCAACACATCAGGTATCAATAATAAATAAATTAAAGATATATATATATATATATATATATATATATATATATATATATATATATATATATATATATATATATATATATATATATATATATATATATATATATATATATATATATATATATATATATATATATATATATATATATATATATATATATATATATATATATATATATATATATATATATATATATATATATATATATATATATATATATATATATATCAAGTGATAGAAGTTTTTATTGTGAGAGATGAGAGGATATAATATCAACCATTGGATTAAAATACTAAATATTTAATTTCTCATTTAAAAATATATGTGCTCACAATACACCTAATATTTTTCTAGTAAAAACCGTTCATCTTTTCTCTTTCGTTGATCTTCTGTAATTGTTACTGTTTATATTCTTATTTTGAGTGATAAATAAAAAACACTCACCTACATGCGAATTTAAATTATCATAATCTATATTATCTTTAATTTCAGTCCAATCACAATCTTGTATTTTCAAATTCAAATTTGGAATATCCATTATAGTTTTCAACTACAGTAGGTAGGGGTGGACAACGGTCGGATGCGGTCGGATTTGGTCCGAAAAGTGTCATCCGAAAGAAAACCGAAGACCTTGAAAATAAAACCATTTTCGACGGTATCATAAACAGTTATCATCGGTTTCGGGTTTGGCGGAGAATCGGGTATGTCGGACGGATTGTTTCGGTTATAACTCTTAAGGTAATGTAAAATTTTCTCTTGGTTACCCTTTCTAATAATTTCATAGGAGTCTTGAAGAAGGTGATTTTCAATGTTTTTGGTAACACTTAATGAAGGTTATGATGGATGGCAAACAAATCTGGTGTAAAGATTGTTGGAAATTCACCTCACACCCTATGAAGAATTCCCTTCAATCTTGATCTCAAGATTGATGAACAAACCCACAATATGATAATGATGGTAATAACAAGTAATTATCAAGAACAACAAAAGAGAAGAAGAATAACAAACAAGAAAGAGAAGAATGAGAGAAGAAGTATTTGGAGAGAATGTGTTACCCACAACTGTGGGATTTCTTATTGAACTTTCACTTGCTAACTGCAACTGTGAAATCTGTTCTGTTGTGATGTAGAATACAAAGCAAGGCACCCTATTTATAGTTTTAGGTTTACACTAGCCCAAAACATAAAAGGCCCAAAATATTCTAAATCAAATCTAATCATATGATATCAAATCTAATCATATGATATCTAATCATAGCATATCAAATTAATCATATGATATCAAATCTAATCATATGATATCAAATCTAATCATATCAAATCACAATGAATTATATTTAACACACCACCTAATTCATTGTGTCTAAACTGTCTACATTCATCATGGCCCACTTCACGTCCATCTGACATGTGTGCCAGTTGTTCGTATTTGCTAGACCAACAACCAACCTGATTGTTTCGATTCTAGCAACAGGTGCGAATACTTCATCGAAGTCGATTCCTTCCTTCTGAAGAAATCCTTTCGCCAAAAGTCTCGCTTTGTGTCGAGTTACTTCTCCTTTAGGATTTACCTTCACCTTGTAAACCCACCTCACATCAATTGCCTTCTTGCCTTGCGGCAATTCGACAAGTGACCAGGTATCATTGACTTCGATGGACTCTAACTCTTCAATCATTGCTTTCACCCACTTCGAATCTTTCAATGCCTCAGCTGCATTGACTAGTTTGACATCTGCGTAGAAAGCATAACGTACCAGCTCACCCTCTTCATCGACTACATCATCTGATGTGAGTACACATTCTTGCAACCTTGCAGGCATGTGTCTAGTTCGTCGAGGTCTGCTTGAACCTGCTTCATCTGCAACTGGTTCCTGTCGAACTTCTATTTCGACTTCAGTGGCTGCAGTTGCTAAACACTTGTGCTCCATCACATTGAGTCCAATATTGAAGGTCCTATTCTAAGACATTGGAGCCTTCAAGATTAGTCTACCACCTGCGTCGAGGACTCTCATCATCTTGTCTTTGACAACTACCTTGTAGTTCTTTTCGACAAGCTGCCCTATACTGAGCAAATTACTCTTCATGCCTGGTATGTACAACACATTGGAAATTGTTGACCTTTTGCCATCTTTCCTCATAATCAGAACATCACCAACACCTTCAGCTGCTATAGTGTTGTCATTTGCAAACTTCACTGTGTTCTTCGACGAGGGCTTCATGTTGACAAACCAATCTTTCCTTCTAGTCATGTGTGATGAGCATCCTGAGTCCAAGTACCACTGATCTTGGAATCTTTCTTCATCTTTTGTTGTGACCATTAGCAACATTTCTTCTTCTTCATGTTTCGCCAGCTTTGCATCAGTCTCTTGATTTCTCTTCCTTTCTGGATAATCACTAGCATAATGACCATACTTCTGGCAATTGAAACACTGAATGTGGCTTTTGTCTGGCTTTCGACCATCACCTCTTTCTTTACCTGCAACACCACCTCTTTGGTTGCCTTGGTTCCAAGGTTTCTTTTGATTCGACTGGTTTCCTCCTTTGTTGCGATTCCAGCTACCTTTGCCTTTTCTCTCCTTTTTCGTCTGTGCCTGCAAAGCCATATCTTTCGACTTTCCTGCAGCTCTCTCAGCCATCCTCTGTTCATGAGACTCAAGAGTCCCTTGAAGCTCTTCCTTCGTCAACACTGACAGATCTTTCGAATCTTCTATGGCAACTACCACGTGGTCGAATTTTGGAGCCAACGATCTCAAAATCTTTGAGACAACTGCTTTCGTCGTCAGCGTTTCTCCACATACTTTGATTTGATTCATCAACCTTGTAACTCTGGTGAAGAAATCTGTAATGCTTTCGTTGTCTTCCATCTAAAGCAACTCATAGGTTCTCTTGTGAGTTTGTAACCTCACCTCTTTCACCTTCTCTGCACCTCCAAATGACTTTTCAAGAATCTCCCATGCTTCTTTTGCTGAATCGACATCACTAACCTTTTCAAAGTTATCAGGATCAACACACTGATGAATTATAAAGAGTGCTTTATAATCCTTCTTCTTCAATTCTTTGTGCGCAGCCTTTTCCGCCTCCGTTGCGTTCTCCACCAGCGATGTTACTCCGTCCTTCACAAGATCCCAAAGATCTTGATAACAGAAGATCACCTTAACCTGCTTGCACCAATTCTCATAATTGTCTTTCTTGAGAATTGGCAGGGTCGCCGGAAAGTTGCCGTTTGGATAGTTCATCGCCATCACTATCTTCCTTCCTTGAATCTCTTAACCGGAGCTCTAGATACCAGATGTTGGAAATTCACCTCACACCCTATGAAGAATTCCCTTCAATCTTGATCTCAAGATTGATGAACAAACCCACAATATGATAATGATGGTAATAACAAGTAATTATCAAGAACAACAAAAGAGAAGAAGAATAACAAACAAGAAAGAGAAGAATGAGAGAATAAGTATTTGGAGAGAATGTGTTACCCACAACTGTGAGATTTCTTATTGAACTTTCACTTACTAACTGCAACTGTGAAATATGTTCTGTTGTGATGTAGAATACAAAGCAAGGCACCCTATTTATAGTTTTAGGTTTACACTAGCCCAAAACATAAAATGCCCAAAATATTCTAAATCAAATCTAATCATATGATATCAAGTCTAATAATATGATATCAAATCTAATCATATGATATCTAATCATATCATATCAAATTAATCATATGATATCAAATCTAATCATATGATATCAAATCTAATCATATCAAATCACAATGAATTATATTTAACAAAGATGAGATCAGTGTGAAGATAGGATGAGTTTGATGGAAGAAGTAGTAAACAAACATTTATATTAATTAAAAAAATTGAGTTTGTGAAGATGAGAAGAAACATATATGAAATAAATGACTCTGCAATATTGAAGATGAGTTTGTGAACATAAGAAGATGAGTTTGATGTGAAGAATAAACTAGAAACTTGAAAGAGAAAATAAATTTTAATTTAAAACAAATACAACTTGTTTGTAACATGTGAGAGAGATATTGTATGTTAACAGTAAAATAAAGTGATTGAATTGATGTGGCTCAGAGCATTGATAAGTATAAAAGAAAAAATATTAATTAAAAGTTAGGAAAGATACTGTAATCAATGACTACTAAAATTACATTGAAAACAAGCTAATTATTTGTAATGCTAAACTTGTATATCATACGGGTTCGGATAATAACAAATACAATTTTATAAACTGAATCCGACCGACAAAATCCATGTTTAACCGCTTTTCGCAACATCTGAACCCGTGGCCCGAACCGACCCACCCATAACGCTCATAAATATTTCGGTTTTCTTAGTTTTCAGTCGGGTGATTGAGATCTGTCCACCCCTTACAGTAGGTAACAAATTTTCAAGTACAGTAGCTAAAAAGTTTAAAGTGAAGAAATTCATTTAAAGAAGCAGTTTAAGGAAATTAATGCTTATTACAATTTAAAGTAATCTTAAAAGCTTAAAGTGAAGTATTCCAATTAAAACAAATAAACAATTGGATAAAGGTGAGGTGTGTATCTATGAAGTGGGCATAAAATTGAAATTTTAACGTTGATTTACAAAATTAAAAATGAAAACAAATGCTTGTGAGAGAAAAGAAGAAAGAAATCCACGAAAATAATTTAAGAAATTTTGAACGGTAATAAGTAACCGTTGCAGAGGATCAACGAAAGAGGGAAGATGAACGGTTTTTACCAGAAAAATAATTAGGTGTATTGTTAACACATATATTTTTAAATGAGAAATTAAATCTTTAGCATTGATTTTAATCTAATGGTTGATATTATATTCTCTCGTCTCTCACAATTAAAACTTTTCTCACTTGATATGCCCCCGTGTATATATATATAATACTACATGGTCGACATTTTTGTAATTGAATGGTCAGTAAGCTCTCAAGGAAACTCTCTGTCAGTGTGCACAGATGGCCTAGTCAAAGCAAGAGCAGTAACCTATGTATTACCATTAGCAGTGGCCTCGACGTCGCCTATCTCGACCTTAGAGATATCTGTCTCGACCTCAGTAGTAATAGGAATCGCATTTGTCTCAACCACCTAAGTTGGGTCAATAACAACATGACCCTGCATCTCTTCAGCATGAATAACCTCAATAACCTTCTCATATATACCATCTATGGGTTTCTTGTCACCTCTAACAGCTCGACGTCGATTTCTCTGGGGTGCGCGGAAGAACTGTGCTGCCAATTGTTTTTTATGAGAATCGATTGAAGCTACTTTCTCCGTCCGTAGTTGGGAATTGCTCTGCCTTAGATGCCCTAGCACGGACTATCGCTACCTCTATATTTGTGGTCCTAGAAGCAATAGATTCGTCTTTTCCTTAAACCTGACTAAAAAATGAAAAAAAAATCGAAAAAATCAATTAACTATCGACAATTGCACAATTTCCGATATTCCAACTATTACTAGTAATTTCAAAATATTCAATACTATATTAAAAATTTAAACTCCCAGTGTTTTCAAAATTCTCAGTGTAAGTGCATGAGTAAATACCGACAATGTTAAAATTTCCAATAAAAACTCATATAATTATATCAGTATTTTCAAAATTTATTGTATATATACATAAATTTTCACCGAAAATTTTAAAATTTCAATAAAAATTCATAAAAATTATGTGCAGAGTATTTTACATTGCTGATAAAAAAAAATCTAACTTTTGATAAAATTGACGGTATGAATTTTCGATATCTGCCAAGAAAATTTTGTGAAATACATTAGTTTTTAGTTTTGCGCGAATTTAAAATAATAGTTTTGAAAATTTGAAAATAATATAATCAATTCACACAATATGGGAGGTGCCAAGTATAAACTGGGGCGGCAGGTAAAATTTTCCAAAGTCTAGTAATGTTCTTTCTTTCTAATAAAAAACATTAGGCCTGGACATTCATTCTTCATATTATTATTCACACCCGAAGTAACTTAAGAGAGAAAATGATCAGGGTTTCAATAACAATAAAAAGTAATAAACGTCAGGGTTAAAAATAATTTAGATTATCCGCATTTACTCTTGGATCCCATTTACTCGGTGAAAATATTTTTCATTTTCATTTTATAAAACTTGTGTTAATTCTAGTTGTTAAGAAGAGATACCGCTCTTAAAATATACAATTATATCTATTTTTTTGAAGAAAAAAATGAAAATAAAGTATTTTAGTTATTTTCAAAAATACACAATTTTAACTAGTATTTCGTATGCTCTTCAACATAATTGTTTATTTTAAGAGTCCTCACATTTTTTAATTAAAAAGTATAAAACATATTTTATGAAATGAAAATATAAAGTGTTCCAAGTATAAATGAAAACATATTTTTCATTCCAAGTATAAATGAAAATACAAAGTTCCCCCCAATAAAAAATTACGTAACTCATCATGGGACTTGAGTATTATAGCCATTGGGCTAAGAAAGCGAAACATGATAATTGAATGGGAATTGCTGTTTCCACCTTTAGGATGTAACACATATTTTCAAAAATTTTTTAAAAAATATATTATATATTTGGAAATGCATCTTTGAATATACATAAAATTATATAAATAAAATTTTTGCAAATGAAACACCTCTATTTTATTTTAAAATATATTTAAATATATATCTTTAGATTTCAAAAATATATCTCTATAATATGTAAAACACACACACACAAGTATACATATATATATATATATATATACATATATATATATATATATATATATATATATATATATATATATATATATATATATATATATATATATATATATATATATTGACAGTATAAAATAGATATGTATTGACAGTATAAAATATATATATATATATATATATATATATATATATATATATATATATATATATATATATATATATATATATATATATATATATATATATATATATATATATATATATATATATATATATATATATATATATATATATATAGATATGTATTGACAGTATAAAATAATTTTACACTATCATTTAATAAAAATTTATTAATTTATTATGTCATAAAATTAATTTAAAATTTACAGTCTAACGTGACAAAATATATAATGATGATTTATTAACTATATAAAATTATATTATAATGTCAGTACATATCTTATTTTCTCTTAACTTATAAGTAATGTTTTGTCTGATTTTTTAATTCTAAGCTCAATAGCATCAGAGCAAACAAGTTTAATTTTACATAAACACTCATATATATTTTTCTAACCTAATCCCTTAATTTTTGCTTCTTGGTTGGATATTTCAGAGATTAATTGTGATTGCCCAAATATTGACTATACATTAAAATTGAAGGAATTAATTACTCCATTAATTGAATGAATGGGTTTGATAATACTTTATATGATTAATCCATCTGGCTAAGTTAATTCGTGGGTCTTTTATAGTTTCTTTTCAAAACAAGTACATGTATGGTGTACTTTGCATATTTATGAAGATATATTTTTAGAATTTAAAAATGCATCTCCCAACATTTTATAGAAAAAATAAATATGTCTCACTTGTAATGTTTTTGTTGGTATAATTTTAGGTGCGTTCAAAAATATATCTTCGAATTTTTAAGATTTTTTTAAAAAAAATTTCACCAGAAGAACGTAGAGAGAGAGAGAGAGAGAGAGAGAGAGAGAGAGAGAGAGAGAGAGAGAGAGAGAGAGAGAGAGAGAGAGAGAGAGAGAGAGAGAGAGAGAGAGATTATGTAACTAACTCAATTTCTTAAATCTTTAATCTACTTTCTTACAATCAATTGTAACTAACTTTGAGTTTATATGTACGGACTCAAACTCAAATGCAAACCAAATACAAACTCAAATGAAACTAAGTAACTTGAATTTAAATTACATTTAACAACATTCCTTAATTCATATTCAAGATTAAAAGACAACAACATCAATTTCATCCCTTAAAATTGATGAAGTATTCAGTTTTGATTGCCTTGATCAACACATCTGCAAGTTGCTTTTGAGTGTTGTAGCGAACAACCTTAAGCACTCCATTCTGAACTTGATTGTGCAGAAAAGAATACTTAGTTTCAATGTGTTTGCTTCTTCCATGCAGAATTAGATTCTTGAAAAGAATTATGGATAATTTGTTGTCTATCATCAACCTGACTGGGTTGCTCACATTGAATTTTATTTGCTGCAGCAAATTTATAAGCCAAACAGCCTGACACACTAACAAAGCACCAACTATGTACTCTGCTTCACAAGTTGACAATACAACCACCGGTTACTTCTTAGAGCATCGTTAAATTGGAGCTCCTAGATACATATACATGTATCCTGTAGAGTTTCTTCTGTCTACTCTGTCCTTGCACTAGTCTGAGTCTTAGTATCCTGATTGTAGTTTGGTAATGTGACTGAAGGTAACGAAAACATAAGAAATGGGAAGGGGTTCAATAGGGTTTTTAGAATGAAAATCTTTTTCTACCCAAAACAACAAGGAGAAAACTTAGAATAAAAATAATGAACATAAATATTTTAATCTCGATCTGCTATTAACAAAGTTACCTCCAGTCCACCCGCCAAGGTGATTTTGCCTTATTACGAGAACTTAATCCACTATTACCAAACTTGATTACAACCACAAAGACTAAATGTCAATGTCTTCTTGAGTAATTCTGACTATACCCTAGTCACTCAAGGAAATATAACTCAAAAGGTGAGATGCAAAGTGTGTTACAAGATGCTTATAAGAAAGCAGATTACACAAATGAATTACAAAAAATTTCACACAAAAATATTTTCTATGAAAGTGTCTAAACAAAATTTCCATGTGTGTGTGTTTTTCTTTCTCTTAAATATTTGACAGTATGCAATATTCACGTATGTATGAGAGAATAATCAGAGTTGATGAAGTACGCATAGAAGAATAATCAGAGTATGTATGAGAGAGTCTTTAAAAACTTGGTCTTCAGTATCTTGATCTAGTTCTACAGAACTTGGTCTTCAGATTCTGGTGACACAATTCATCAAAGTTGTTAAGCGCAAGACTTTAGAGCTTGACAATATCAGAGGTTTCTGTTGTCATAGTCATAAAGCTTTGGATGAGCAATGTTCAGAAGCGTTGAGTAGAGTAATCCAGAGCTTGATTATCATTGTAGAAGACACATCTCGGAGTCAGATTGCACTAAGTTGAGAATTTGATGACGACACGTGTCATTTCTTCATTGTTAGAACTTGTATCTAGTATTTTCACACTTATGAAAACCATTAGGGTACAAAATTTTTATTTATGAATCTATGTATTATTATCATCAAAACATAAGTACAAATACATAACCAAATATTGTTCTTACAATCTACCCCTATTTGATGATGACAAAACCATATATTTTAATGAACAAATTTTACTTGGCTTAATCATATAAAAATATATCAGATTTAGGTTTGTAATCTCCTCCTGAGTTTTATACTATTAGAAATATTCCTCAAATTAAATCTTCAGAGTTGGGTTTGAAAGCTCCCCATGAATTTAAAACTCAAGTTAAGTTTAATACATAAAACATTTCAATCAGCATGAAAGTAAGAACTTTTGTGTATGAGAAGGCTTGGTTGAAATTTATTCTAATTTAAAATTCCTTGAATCCATGTATTAGAGTATGTTGTATCAGAAAGTCAGGTTATCAGGAATCCTTCTTATATCAAAGTCTGGTTAAAATTTTATGCTTGGTTAGAAATTATGGATTCCTTGTATCAGAGCTTGGTTGGAGACTAGCTTGTATCAGAACTTGGTTGAAAGCCATGTCTATGTTTCTTCTCTCTAGATAGCCTGGTTAATTATGAAACTAAAATTTGGATAGCTTGGATTACTACAAGTTATTCTTAGTAACATTGGTGAACTTTTTTGAAGTTCCCAAATCATTTTAGTTATCAGAGTCAGATATGTATGATTGGGATTAGAAAGGAAATAAGTATATCAAAATCGTATCTATTATTCTCCCCATTTGTCACAATCGAAAAGATAAAGAAAATAAAATAGAAAAAGGAAATTTCATTGAAATTAAAAGGATAAAGATACAACAATATTAATTAGAAACAAAAAGAAACATAAAAAGGTTTTGATTTTAGGTTAGGGGTGGCATCCTTAACAAAATTACTTGAAGCAGTCCTTCAATCTTGGTGTTGGTCTGAGTTTGTTCCTTGAACATGTCACCTTATTTATCCAACTGAGACCTTTTCTTGCTTCAGTTCTCATAAAGTCTTTAGAACTAGAGGAATGTATTCATATTTAGAAGTCTCCGTCCCAGAAATAGTTCTAATCTCAAATTCAGGAGGAGGAGTAACTTCAGTTTCTTGTTCAACTTCTGGAGTAGGTGGAGGTTTTGGAGTGAACATCTCCAGAAGTGGCTCCATGATACCATAGTCAAAAACAACGATAAAGTAGCATGAGGTGAATATAAAATACAATTCATAATGAATTAAAAGTACAACTACTATATACTACTGCACTACTATATATGCAAGACTACATCCCTTATGCCTCATCGGCCATCAATTCACCCCACTTGTCGCGGCGCAAAAAATACCTGAGCATATCGAACGCTCTATGATACAATAGAGTCGCCACTAAACTTTATTTATTCCAAAAGTAAAGGAAATATATTGATAAAACTCAAGGGAAAGAGAAACGGGTAAGGGATTCAGTTATGCGAGGGGAAGGTATTAGCATCCCTCACATTCCTTGTATTCGACGGGAACCATTTTGCTCGTTCTTTGTTTAGATGGGTGTTACTATCTTAAGGATTACTTATGAAATGGGAAAGAAGGTTTATAATTAGGGTGCTCGCAGAGGATTAGGACCCTCGTGCCTACGTATCGTTATAGTGAAATGAGGAAATTAAAGCTTTGTAGTTTGGAGAACTAGGGGAAAATGAAGGAAGGTTGAAAGAAGGTTGTGAAAGAAGGGTGGAAATGAAGGAAGGTTTTGAAAGAAGGTAACTCACCAAGATTTCGCAATCTTGTACCTATGTATCCTCATATTGTAATGAGGAAGTCAGAGCTCTGTAGTTCATGGCAAGGTTTCAATTCTCACGGTAATCGTCTACTCAAGATGAAAAATAAGGCAAATACATAGACAAGCATGCAAAGAAAACTTAAACAAGCAAGCAAGCATAGAAGGCACAAGCAAGCAAGCATTTATGGAATGATAAATAGAGTTTGAGGCTAACCAATTGGAGATCCTTCGATGGTTCTTCAATGGTGGCGCAAATTCAATCCGGTAAGCAATTCTTTGCATTCACTTGTTACCTCTTTCGATTCAATCTTTCTTCATTTATTCTTCATCCCCTTTATTTTCTTCAATTTGTTTTCTTGTTGTTGTTGATTCTTTTGATGCTTGAATCATGAAGAACTGGGATGTGGAGTGTGATGGAAGTTTATGCTCAAGTTGATTGAAGCTTTAATGTGAAACTTCAACAACCATGGGTCTGAGCTTTGGTGAGAGAAGGTTGAAGATGAAGAATGGAGATTGAAAACTTGAGAGAAAGTGAAGAATGAGCGAAATGAAAAAGTGAAGAAGAGTCCCCTAATGGGTGAGTGATGAATCAATATATTGAGATAGGTGAGGGATGGTTAGAGGTTGAAAGTTGGTTAAAAAGTTAGTTGTGGTTGTTTTGGGAATTTTGGGTAATTTGACCAAAGTAGTTATAAGTTAGTTAGTGGAAATTGAAGGTAGTTAGGATGGTTAAAGCATGGATGTATGTGATTTTACATGTATGTGCATATGCTGAATTTTTAATGAATGTTGAGGGAAATTGAATGAATTTACATGGTATCATTTGAATGCATGTGTGGGTATTTACATGGTATGGTATGAATGAATGGCTTAGGATGCATTTAAATTAATGTTTATGGATGAAATGATGTATTACATGAGTGCTAAATTTTTGTTAATATCCATGATTTATGGGGTTTTACTTGTTGTAGGAAAATGAAATGGGAATGATGCATAGTATGGAATTTATATTTATGGTAGCATGCTGAATTTTTATAACTTAGCATTGAATTTGACTTGCTTTTGAATGGTTTTGCATATGATGTGAATGTATATACATGTGATGAATTTTAGAAATGAAGGGTATGAATTTAAGATGATTTTTAATGTGTGTTTACAAATGTTCATGATGTTAAATTTTATTATGTAAGTGCAGAATTTTAAAATTGAATATAAATTCTAACTTATTTTTCCTTGTTTTCTTTGCAACATGGTACAAGGTAATGGAGTATGAACAAACATGGTCAAGAATGAAGCATGAATGAAGACTATTGAAGAGATTGAAATTATTTTTATTCTTTTGTGTATGAAAATTATGTAGTATGCTTGTAATGACATAAAGTGATGTAAAGTGAAGTCATGTAAACGTAAAGGCAATTTTAGTGACTTTTGAACCTTATGCATATGGATTGAGACCATGAATAAAAAAGGAATTATGATCCAAAGTGTATGCATGGAAATGAATTTCAATGAATGCTTAGGTAGTTTACCTATGAAGTGAAAAGTGACTTAGTGAATCACTTAGAAATTGAAAATGTATCGAAAGATCAAAAATGCAAGTTAGAGTGAATGACTTACAATACAGGTTATGTAAAAATGCAAAATGCGTGCTTGAATGATATGTTGTGCACATGGTACATATTTTTTGTACATGATGTAATGACTTAAAGAGGGAAGGTGAATAGGTTTAGAAATGCCGAGTATAGTGATCAAACATCTGGTCAATAGTGTCGACCCTGTTGACCAAAAGTCAACCACCTCTTTACTTTCTATTTTCCAAATTCAAAGTACTTCTTGATTTAAGCATAACATCGTCATTAAAGAGCCTTTGATTTTATTGGTGAAAATGAAGATAGAATGGTGAAATATACAATGTATGCAGATGAAATAAACGATACCTATATATGCATGATGAATGATATGAATACTTCCTAAATGCATGCAGATGAATAAAGACGTAAGCCAAGTAAAAATGAAAAAAAATAAAAAAGCAGGGCAAGTTTTAGGGTATGACACCACCCTCTCGGGCTGTCTCTAGTACATCAGTGCTCTCGTGCCTCCATCATGATGGCATCTAAGACCTGCCTCACATCAAACCTATCAGGGTAGATACCTCTGTCAATGCATGTTTGTGCAGTTTCCACTATGCAACAACATCTAGAAAAACATCCTCAACATGATCTAACTGTGTTTGCTCCTCTTTAGCACCTCCTGATGAATTGGCCACGGTGGATCTCCTGGAGTAGCCTGCAATATATACGGATGTGACACCTTAAAGAACCACCTGATGTACCCATTGACGTAGCTCCAATCGCTCTCAACTATGGTACTTTGGGTCTCCTCTGGTACCAGATGACTCTCATAATCATCAAACATGTCATCCATCTGTCTACATGTCAAAGCAGAAGGAACATATACAATAGGGTGTCTGGGAATGGTTTAAGTGTAGCTGAACCGCCGCATGACACGGTCGAGCAGCTAAGGAGCAGTGAAACATGATTCGCAGGCCAACCATCATGAGTATAGTATTATATCGTCAAATGGATGTGTCTCATGGTGATGCACGTAACTGTTAAAGTGCTTATCCTTAGAAACCAAGCGGTCGAGATAAACTCTAAATGGGTCAGTCGCCTAGTTCCCTTTGAGTGGGGAAAATGCCACACAACATATCCTCAATGCAAGTCAATACACTCGCCTAATTGAAGATACGTTGGAAGTGTTGGAGGATCCAAGCCTGAAAAGTTTGGAACACACGAACCATCAGTAATGGCGTTGCAAAGATGAAATAAAAATGACACAGAAAAATTAAAAGACCAATAAATATTATCATCAGTAGTGTGATATTGTCTGTGATGTGCTTCATCTTCCACCTACAACCCTTTGATAACTTTAAGTACAAGTAGACCAACAAGCGGCCCCTTAGTTGTACTCATGAATCCGCTCAAAATCCTCAAAGTACCGTAGGTAGAAGACATATGTATGAGTGGTACTCTTATCCACAAAAGTAGTAGTGCCAACCAAATATAGCAGGTATTCTATTATAGCATACGTTCTATGAAGCCCCACTTGTCCGTCATCACCTCTAGCCACATGTGCACTAAGGAGCTCATCGATATATACCTTCTTAAATGATTCAAACCTAGCATGAGCCCCATAGCTCTGAGATAATCTACTAACATCTGAAGTGCCTAATCTGTAGTAATCCTCTCATGATCTAGAAGTTTCCCCTTGATCGGAAGATGTAGCAAACACGATACATTATCGTTGTGCCATCTCTTAACGACTGCATTAAGAATCATGTGGTTGACCGTAATATAACCAATCATGCACAAGTCCTTCATCTCAGATAGGGACAAAGGTGCCTGAAACCACTTCTTATTCGGCTGAGGAAAGCTAGTAATCTTCCGCCCGTGGTTAATAATCTTCAACGGATCACAGTTCTACAAAAAAATAAATAAAAGTCTTAAACTTGTCAATTAAAATAAACGTAAATTAAAATAATGAATCCAACTAATGCTACCTTTTCATCCCAGATATGTCTGTCAGTATGGTATGGGTATAGAGGCAGTAGTAACTGTCGCTTGCGCGAAAATAAGGTGCCGTCACAACAAAAGAGTCTCCACCTTTCGTTATTTATCCCTTAGAGCGGGAAAGGAAACGATCGGAAAAACCTAACGAAAAAGGGTAAGACAAGGTCGTCGCAACCGTTGTCTGGATTCGGGAGTCGGTTACGCAAGGGGAAGGTATTAGCACCCCTCACGTCCGTCGTACTCGACGGGATCCTCGCTTGTTGTGTTTACTTGGACGGGTTGGTTTTATTCTATCTACCTATCAAGGCTGGCTTAAACAGAAAAGAAAATGACTCGGCAAAGCGTCGCGCTTTATGCCTACGTATTCTCATCAGAGAACGAGAAATCAGAGTCAACGTAGTTCGGCCTACGACGGGTTATGGGGAAAGGTAGCTCGCCAATACGTCAGTATTGTGCCTACGTACTCTCAACAGGTATGAGAGATCAGAGCTCACGTAGTTCGGGACACTACGCTTTATTTCCTGTCTTTTACGAAAGAAGTGTTTTTTTTATTGTGTTTGCGATTTCAATCGCACTAAAGACTATGACCTGAGAGTGAATGCGTCGCATGTCACCCAAAGGGTACCATACTAAACGTCCAGACTGTGGAAAAGAAACTCTCCCACAATCCTTTCTCAGATAGCTTAAGGCTCGTAACGTACGAAAGAAATCATTCATGATTACTGTATCTTAAACTGTTTTGAGATGAGAAGAGAACAGGCCCAACTAGGAGGGAGACTATCAAGTCCTATTGTTGTCATGCCAAGGATTCATCCTATGGTTGAGGTTTGAACAGGGAACTCCTAGAAGTTGTCATGCATAGGTTTCAACCTAAAGTTCTATCATCAATTCCTTATCAAAGGAAATGAGAGTCCTAAGGGATCATGTCAATGATACACCAAAACAGACAAAGCATCAGCTTAACAGTAAAATGCATGCAATGCAAGTGAGGGAGGAAATGTGTGTGGGGCTTCAGCCTCCACAAGCTCATCTCAACCTCAAGCCAGAATGGATAACAGTAATCATAATGAAAGATAAAACAACATGCTATCAAGCAAAATACAATAAACTGCAATCATACAGATAAAATGAAATAAAATGCCATCAGGCAAACAAACCACATGGGCAAGGGAGCTGGGCTCTACCGAATACCCGCAAGCAAAGCCACACAGTAACAATACAAGCAGAGGGAGCAACTCAACCTCTAGTGCAATCATGCTCCTAGATTCTACCTATTTGCTTTTCCAGGTTTCAATCCTTCAACATAAGTTTCAACTTATCCTCTCCTTTAAGCTTCAGCTTCTTGATCAGCTCCACCTTCAGGCTTCACTATTAATCACAAGTGTCAACTTGATCTCCTTCAGGATCTCCAAGCTTCAAAGTAAGTATCAACTTCCTTTGTTCTTCAAGCTTCAGCTGGAATGGCAATACTCAAGGATTCATCCTCTTCCATACTCTTCATTGAAGTCTTCATCTTCAAACTCAAGCTCAACATCTCTCAAGATAATCAAACCAGAGGAAATCATTTACTGGATAAGCTGGGGATATTGAACTGCTTATTGACCACCAAAGGTGACCTATAAGGGCTCAACATCAAAGGAATGGTTCCCTCAAAAGTTCTACTCCCTAGGCACATCACTTATCCCTCCAAAGGAGAGAGGTGTATACCATGGAAGGACTTTGAATCATAGGGAGGAATGGAGGTGAAATATACCATCCATGTTTAAGAAAGAAGTTAACTAGGTCTAAACTCTTCTTAATCCCTAACCCTAAAACAATAACAAAAACAAACAAGATCAAGCTCTCAAGCTCCTCAATCCATCTTCAAGTCTTCTGCTATGCTCCTCAATGCTCCTCAGAACAATTCCAAGCTCTCCAAGCCCACAAAGCAAAGCAAACCAAAATACAAGCCCACAAGGGCAACACAAACAATCATCAACTACAAAAATCATCTAAAAATAGTATACCCCTATATTAAAATCTAATATAATTTCTAAGGGATCCTACATAGCTACCCTTAATGCCCTTATATGCCCCAATACCTAACTTGACCTAGAAACCCAAAATTCTAAGGTTATTGTGGACCTATATTAAGGATTAACCTAATTCTACACAACCTAATGTCATCTAAGCAAAACTAGTCTAAAATTCATCACAAAATTATGGAATAAATCCAGGGGAAAGCTAAAGCTTATATCTAACTATCCTAAAAAGAATGGCCTAAAAATGTTAAGGGAACTACCTAAACAAAATTCTACAAATTCATGTATCAACATAAAAGAAATAAAGTGCAATAAAAGTAGAAAATACACAAAAAATATTAAAAATGCATGAAATAAAAATATTTTTATTTGATAATTTTCTATACATTAATATGAAATGGGAGCAAAAATTCCCATTAAAAAATCTTTGATTTTCAAATTGATATGATTTTTCCAAGTTTGAAATAAAATGGAGAAAATAAAATGAAAATATGAAGAGATGGGGTGCAACTAGCAATGCAATGCAGTTCAAATCATTAATGGGCTAAAAGTGGGGGGTTCAGAAAGTAACGCGCTAAGCCCAAAATCCACTCAGAAAATCAATCAGAAAATGAAAAGAAAATGGAAATATCCACGGTGCAAATAGAAATGGAATTCAGTGTAAAGTCCAAGTGGGCCTTGATTGGGGGTGTGGACATCAAAAGATCACTTAAGCCCAAGCCAGGACTTAAGTGATACGCTGCGTTTTGCCTTGCTCAAACCTCTTCACAAACTGAAACACATGGATGGCCGTTAGATCAAGATCTCAGTCAAAAGTCTCCTCTGATCCTAGGGCCACAACATCATCTTCTTCAATTTCAAATTTCTGGAGGGAGAACTCCATTGAAACAGAGCTCAAGAACACCAATTCTCTCCAATCGTGAATCCTCATATCTCCATCAAAACTCAAAGTTTAAAACCCTAACATGCTCTATTTTCCACATTGAATCCAACCATGATCTCAAATTCCATTGAATCTCACTCAAACTTAAAACACGAATCAAACCTCAAATTATGCTTGAAAATCAAAACTCAAGATTCTTGAAATTGCTTACACTAAAATGTTCACCTCCTATCACTGGTCAACTTCCACCAAAGAACTAAGATTATTACTCAAGATTCAAGGAGTTCTTGGTCCATAAAGAAATATTGTCAACAACAAAACCATCACCAACTCTCTTCAAACTTTCCAGAAAGCTTCCCCTAATGATTTCTAACCATTCTAACCTATCAAATCTAATCAATTCTACTTAAATTAGAGTGTAGAGAGAAAGTTAAAAACCTGGTAAAATCGAGTGAACAGATGAAGAAATCCCTCAATTCAGACCTTCAATCTTTCCCAATTTCTTCACTGAGTAGTATTCTTGCTTCTGTATGCAAAAAGAAGGGTTGAAACTACTTGATTCTTGGAAACCGATCTTGAGTTGCAAGGGTGAAAATCCAAAAGCTCATACACGATTCATCAATGGAATTGCCCCCAATTTGATCTGCACAACTTCACTATGATTTATGGAATGTGTTTGTGTAGAAAAAAGGAATGGAAATGAAGAAGAATGTAGAATTGAAACTTGACTTGCAATGGAAGCAACAAGATGACACTCTCTCTTCTCTGCACCAACTCTCACCAACCTTGCATCTGAGCAAGTTACACATGTTATATAGAGTGGTTTAGAATCATCTAGAACCATCTAGGACCATCCAATGAGAAATTAGAAATCTCATGTCATGACATTATGAATTCAATTCTCCTTATGTGCTATCTCATGCCATAACCCTTGTAACCTTTGTAAATGACTTGAAATTCTCCCCATATGAGATTTATGATGTGTTACAATGCATAATTAACTTGTTTATTGAGTTTTCTTGAGTTTTGCTTTGGTACCTTAAGATGCAAGTAAGCCATTTCCAAAGCAGCCCTATGATCTAGGCCTCAAATCAAAATTGTGGCTGAACCATTGTTTTTAGAATGTCCTTTGGAGTCAAAATGACCTATTATATGACATGGTTTGGATGTATAACTTGTGATTTCCAATTTTCAATTTCAACTTATTTAACTTATGCCTCCATTTTAGGCCATTTTTATCATTTTTTAATACAAGTCTTTTCAACATCTCATGACCTCCCTAATAGCCTTAAAACATCATTCTAAGCAAGTTTGATGTTGAATATTTTTCCATTTGAAGCTTGGAAATAGGAGATATGGCCTTATGCTTGAAATGACCTATAACCTCCAAATGACCAAAATGCCCTTGACTTGTCAAAGCCATAACTTGAGTTTTACAAATCCTATCAAGGACTTCTAGTATTCTCTAGAAATCTAAGAAGATGCTCTACAACATTCATGTTGACCAAGAGTTCATAGGAATCATCCTACTAGGGCAAAAGTTGGATGCAAGTTGGGTGACTTTCAAGGACCCAGATTCACATACCTCAGATGACCTGTAATTTGTCAAAGTCATAACTTGAGCTCTACAAATCCTATCAAGGACTTCTAGTACTCAAATTAAAGCTAAGAGAAAGCTCTACAACATTCATGTTGTAGGGAAGATGAGATGACAATCACATCTTGAGCTAAACTGCCTTGAAGATAGGGATCAAACTAGGGGATTTTACACTGTCAATCCTTAGAAACCCTAGCTTGAAACTTATCAAACTCCTCAATCATGATGAGTTGGTCTAGGAATCATACTTATAGCATCTCAATGCATCATTACATGATCACATGGCTCTTGGATTAGGTCTCAACCCTCTCCAAATCATCAGTTGACCTAGGGTTGACCCAGTCAAACCCTAATTCCACCACTCATGGCTGAATCTTCTGAATTCTTGTACAATGACCTCTCTAGGCTTCATAATGGCTTTCAAGACATCTTATAAGCTTTCTCAAAGCTTCAAGTCCATCCTCATAGTCTCAGAATCATCTGAGGAGCTCCCACAACTCTCAAGTTATGAGACACACAACCTTGGTTTCAACCAATCCCTCTGAGGATCTCTTGAGTTCTCTGACAAAGATATCAACCTTTGTATATTTGAATAACCTTCTTGGCTAGCTTCAAAGTCTTGATGGGTACTCATACCTCTTGACCTGTTGGTCAAATTTTGGGGTGCAACAGTAACAGCTTTACAGGGCCTCTTCCAAAAGCCTCTGGCTCAGCAGCCTCACCATCAAAAGGTGGCATTGACCCATCACCATCAGTAGTAGGAGGTCGCACTGGCTTAACAATGTCGTTATGCAAAAAATAAACAGAAAATACACAGAGTCGCCATTGAACTTTATTTATCCCAATGGGGAAAGGAAAACATTGAGAAAACCTCAAAAAGGAGAGAACATGGTCTCGCAACTAAATTTGGGATTTGGGAGTCGATTATGCAAGAGGAAGGTATTAGCACCTCTAGCGTATGTTGTACTCAATGAGATCCACTCTTGTTGTTCTAATCAAAGGGTGTGTACATCTAAAGCTTAATTGCTAAGGGAATGCATCAATGAAAAGGGAAAACAAAAGGGGGCTTGCCAGGATGTCGCAATCCTGTGCCTACGTATTCCCTCGTGCAATGGGAAAGCAAGAGCAATCGTAGTTTGAAGGACTACGCTAAAAAAAGGAAGGTTGCTCGCCAAAGATTGAGGCCTTTGTGCCTACGTATTCTCAACAGGAATGAGAAATTAGAGCATTTGTAGTTCGTGGCTACGGTTTGTTGGGTGTTTTTATAGACGATGTTAACGTTCATATTCTAGCAGTTAGGTTTTTGCGCTTGCACGTGAGGAGACTTATGCTTTAGCCTGTATTACAGTAGAGCAGAAATAACATGCCCTTTCTGAAAAAGGTTTTGAAGAGAAGATCCCAAAGGACAAAATGATTTGGATTTATTGGAGTGTTTTTGTTAAGAGTTTGAAGAGAGATTGAGTCACGTATTGTACTAAAGTCTATGACAATAGGAGTAAGTATTTTATATAAATGATCCAAACGTTCCACGTACAAAATACTCTAATAAGAGGTAAGAAAATCTCCCGCTCATCTTTTCCCATGTACTTTAGGCTCGTGACGTATTATACGCATTGTATTTATTAAGTGTTTTTGGATTTTTGATGCAAGAAAATACTTGGATGCAAAAAGAAAGAAAATATAGGGGAATTGGATTCTAAATGTTATCATGCAAAGTGGTTCTAAGGTTGAGATCATAGGAAAATTCTATCCTAATATGATCATGCAAGATGGACCTAAAGTTGAAGATGAAGGGAGATTCTACCCTAATGTTGTCATGCTTGGATAAACATTCTAATGTCTACCTCTAATTCAAATAAATTAGGTTAAACAACCTAATCAAATTGAACCAAAGGCCACCTAGGGGATCATGCAAAAGCAACAAGCAAGCAAGAAAATAGAATCCCTAAGCAATAACACACATTAACAAGTCCAAGCAACAAGTTCAAGCAAGCAAACATTAACATGCAATCGAGCAATCCATGAAACTTAAACAAAAAAGCAATGTCAACATGCAAACAAGTTGATCATAGATCCATGTAGGTACTGCAAAGGATTCTAAACAGCTCAAGAAATATCCACAAATATCAATCATATCAAACAATGGAGGATAGAAGTGGAACGGAATCAAAACAGCCCCAAAACAACAAGAAAATCACAAAAAGCATCAGGTGTAACCGATTACCTGAATCTGGGTAACCGGTTACCTCATACACGAAACCAGTTCCCAGGGCGTGCAACAAGCATGTAATCAGTTACCTAAATCTACGGAACCGATTACACTGTGTAAAAACAACAAAAATAGAGCTGAAAAAGCTCTTTTCCAGAATCGCTTATTTGTTCAATCTCAGAATGCTAGGGCATGCAATTGGACAAGAAAATCATAACAATTATGAGCAAACAAACACCAATTCAACTAAGCATGCAAACCAATGGATCAAGTAACACACAAATCACAAGAGACTACATTGTGAAAAATGCAAATTAAGCTAAAATAGTGTTAGATCCAAGAATTACCAACGTACAAGGATGATATTTTCCTTGGTACTTTTTGCAAACAGAAATGATGGATATAGCTAAGAAAAACAGAGATCCAAAGAATTTCTCATAAGAAAATGGAATAACAATGTAATAAATCGACCGAATCTGGATTTTCTTCCAAAACTACTTCAAGAATCAATTTCCAAAGGTTAGATCTACTGGAGAATCTTTTATTACTCCAGAATTTGATGTTGAGGAAGTGATTTGATGAAAGTTGAGCTCCAAGATTAACAAACTTCAATGAAAAGCTTGTTAACTCTAATGGTGAGCTTTTGTAAGGTTAGGGAAGATGATGGAAATGGAGAGAGTGAGTGAATACTTAGCAAAAGTGAGTGTGAATCAAGAGTGTGACGTGTATAAAATTTAGAAATTTGGTGAAAATGATTCTCTCTTGCAAAAATGAGAGAGGTTTGTTTAAATAGAAACTAGGTATGGAGCAAAAAGTGGCTTAGAATTTGGTTCAGAGTGAGGTTTTGGTTTAGGTATGGAATTAGTTAGACTCAACTAGGTGAGTTGAATCATAACTCGGTTAGTTATGAGTTGACTTGGTTAGGACTCAAATGCAAATCATTAAATAAAGTGGGGGAAAATATGGAAATGAAATTTTATATGGTATTGCTTGTTCTAGAATGTTCTCTTGATACATGAGTGAAACATGAAAGTTGATTAGAGTGATAGTTGCGTCAGTACTTGAAAACCACTGATTTTGGAAAAATTGCACAAGTGTAACCAATTACATGAAATAAGGTAACCAGTTATGTGTTTGAAAATCTAACTTATGGAGCCTTTTGGAGGGGGTCTAATCAGTTAATTGAATCTGGGTAACCGGTTACATCTGTGCAAAAATGAGAAAATGCCTTGTTGCAACCTATTCTGGGTGTGGCTTCGTATCTAAACCCTAGCCTTTGATATTGACCTTGAATTATGCTTAAAATATGATAAGTACTATGTATTGAACCCACAATGTCCTCAGGCTTGCTTGAATCCCGAGTAATCTCAATTTCGAGCAAAGTAAATGCTGGAGATTTCGGATGCTGTTGATTTAGCTTTGAACATCAGAATTAATGTTCTTGGCCTAGACATAAGGAATATGGACTTTTAATTCCTTTACTTGCTTGCACACTCTGAGTAGAGAAAACTTTGAATCACAAGAATTTGCCTTGATCCCATGCCCTAGAAAACCAATGAAATGCATGATGCACAATCATGACCTAATAGATAATGCATACGAATGTGAAACACAAGCCAACTAGGGTAAGATACGAGAGAAAATTTTGAGGTGCAACAAGCAACATCAACAATATCAGTAGTATGAGGTAACACTGACTCAACAACATTATGTGTCGAAGTGGCATTGATGCCTCCAGTACCACCGGTGACTCAGGTACCTCTTTGCCTTAATAGGTGAAACCTGGCGCCTGCGAGAGGATAAAGGGAATGATGCGTTGGTAGGTGAAACCCATCTCATACAGGAAGAAGAAGATGAAGATGCATGAAGAGAAGCATGAGCTCCAAAAGTAGACGGTGTAAATACATGGCTTCTCAAATGGTTTTGATGACGACACACTCTACAACATACAAGGATGGATAAAAGAATCTCAAAGAAATAAAGCTTGAAGAACTTCAATGTCAAATCAATATGTCAAGACTTGGTAAAGAATGAAGACAAAGTTCTACACAAATTAAGGTACAACATTCAACTTCTATATAGCTTGTACAAGTGTCCAACTTCATCTCTCGTTCTTGCATATCATATTAAAATTGTTTTAAAACCATTACAATGCATTTTTGCCTCTGTTTCAAAGTGATTTTTGCAAAATCTGTTCAGAGTAACCGGTTACCTATTCCTGGTAATCGATTATCTTGTGTAAAATTTCAAAAAAAATTCAAACGTTGAGACTGGTAACTGATTACTCACATATGGTAACCGGTTACTACTGGCGCAGTGAGCCAGAAAATTGTATTTGTTGGCAGAATGTTGTTTTCTCTTTTCTTCTTGAACCATGGTAGCTCTTGGTCATTTGCACTCTTTTGAAAAGGTGTTTAGAGGCATTTATATACCTCATAATCTTAGACTTTGAGATTAACCTTCTTGCAAAAAAAATTCAAATTTCATTGCATCTCTCAAATTCCAAATTTTCACAAGTGTTAAAAATTCTGAATTTTCAAGAGTGAAACTAATGCACCTCAAATTTCATTATTCCATCATAGTTTCATAACACTTGTATTTGATATATAAGAGTTGATATCTCAAGAAGAAGATCAATCGCACGATTGATAATTGAAGATTGCTGCAACTTACTCAAATCAGAATTACTTGTTCTTTGATTATATCTTATTTTTCTAGGATAGTTAGAAATAAGTTTGTAAGGTTGTAACCTTAATATCCAGGATTTTTGGAAGCAAGAGGTCTATTTTGAGAGGATAGTTATCATTGGACTTAGTGAAAAATCCAAGAGGATTGTTCTTGGTGTTTTGATTGGTTAGAGTATGTATAAGAAAGACTAGGTAAAAGTCTTGTCTTAGGATCTAACAATATTAAAAAATCTCTTTCGTGTTGAAAGGGGACTGAAGTACTCTTAGGCTGTGAGGGGGACCATGATACATCGCCGTGTCTCTTTACTTTCCGCTTTTATTGCATTCAATACTTAGTACCTTTTAGGAAAGTAAAACAAGACATCTACATAAAGACCAGAAAAAGAATTTGAGTACCTAATTCACCCCCTCTTAGGTGCAACTCTACTTACAATTGGCATCAGAGCAAGTTATAGTAACCTATTCCTAAAAGATCCAGATGGCTTCCACTAGCGCAAACCCGGTTTTTAAAGATGGCGATAGCAGTAATAAACCTCCTTTGTTCTCTAGAGAATATTTCGATTTCTGGAAAATTCACATGAAAGCACATCTAGAGGCACAAAGAGAAGGCATATGGGAAACTGTTGAAACTGGCTCTCATATACCAATTAGTGTTGTAAACGGTGTCGGTACTCCAAAGATTCAGAGTGCATGAGACGATAATGATAAAAAGAGAGTTCTAAATAAGAAGAAAGCTATCAATGTTTTATAGAGCACTTTAAGTATGGATGAGTTCTTTCGAATTTCACAATGCAAATCGGCTAAGGAAATTTGGGATACTTTAGTGGAGACTCATAAAGGAACCGTCGAGGTTAAAAGATCAAGGTTGAATACATTAAGTCAAGAATATGAAATGTTTCGTATGTTGCCCGAAGAATCCATTGTTGCTCTCCAGAAAAGATTTGTTCACTTGACCAATCATTTGATTGCATTAAAGACATTCTCCAATGATGAACTAAATCTGAAAGTGTTAAGATCTTTAACAAGAGATTGGCAACCCAAATTTACGGCAATATCGAAGAAGAAAAGTCTCTCAACAATGACTTCCGCATCACTTTTTGGAAAGCTTCAAGAACACGAGTTGGAACTTGGACGTCTTGATAAACATGAACATCAAGAGAAAAAGTCTAAATGTGTCGCATTAAAGGCAGACTCGAAAGAAAGACCAGACGATGATACATCGGAGGAAGATGAAAATTTTATGCTTCTAGTCAAGAGAATTGGAAAAAGTTTCAACAAAAATGACAAACCCTTTAGCTATGCAAATTGAAAGAAACACTTCAAGAAAATGGAGGCTTCCATATCAAATCAAGATGTCACATGCTATCAATGTGGTAAGCAAGGTCACATTAAATCGGATTATCCAAAAATTACGAAGAAAAATGGATTCAAAGGCAAGAAAGAGACAAACAATAAGAAGGCTTATGTTGCATGGGAAGACAACGACATAAGTTCATCATCCGAGTCAGATAGCGATGAAAGTGAAAATTTGGCATTGATGGCTTCTCATCACTCCGACGACGAAAATGATGAGGTTAGTACTTCTTTTTCACTTTATAATAATGATGCTTAAGAGGCTATAAATGAACTCTTAAATGAATGCAAAGTTTTGTGTAAAACCATATCTTCACAAAAGGAACAAATATCATCTCTAGAAGAAAAAGTGAATACTATGGAAAAAGATGAAAAGAATGAAAAGCAAAAGGTTATTAGTGAAGAAAAACAAAACTTTGTATGCAAAAATTGTGAATCACTTTCTTTCCAAATTGTTCAACTTAAAAGAGTTCTAGAAAGATATGAAAAAGGACAATTTGGTTTAGAAGGGGTCCTTAGTCAACAAATATTTTCTAACGATAAAAGTGGACTTGGTTACTCTAAGTTTTCTAAACCAAGTTCTAGAAAAACAATCTTTGTTAAGGCTAGTGACCAAACTTCTAAAGAGAAAGTGAGCAAGCCTAAAGTTATGCATCGTCATCATAAAAAGAAAAGGATTGTGAAAAATAAATCTTTTGTTCCTAGATATAAGAGTAATTTTGTACCTACTTGTTTTTATTTTGGTATTATTGGCCATACACCTAATGCATGCTATGTTAGAAACTTTAGTATAGAAAGCAGACATTGTGTGTGGGTTAAAAAAGGCACTAATTATGAAGGACCCAAAGCAACTTGGGTACCTAACAAGAAATAACTTGTTTTGTAGGTTTGCTTGAAGACCACTTCAAACCTTTGGTATCTTGATAGTGGTTGTTCAAAGCATATGACTGGTGACCTTAACAAAATTTCAAATCTAAAGCTTAAGGCCAAGGGTTATGTTACCTATGGTGACAATAACAAAGGAAAGATTATTGGCATAGGCAAAGTTAGAGCACCGCCTTTTACATCTATTGAAGATGTTCTTTATGTCGAAGGACTAAAGCATAAATTACTTAGCATAAGCCAACTATGTGACAAAGGATTCAGAATCAAGTTCACAAAAGATGAATGCTTGATAGAAGACGAAGTCACTAATGAGGTAAATCTAAAAGGTAAAAGAATTAATAATATATTCATGATTTCTCTTGACAATTTTTCTTTGAAGGTTAAATGTCTCATGGCGAAAAATAATGATTCATGGTTATGGCATAAGAGATTTGCTCATATACACATGGAACATTTGAATAAGTTGGTTAAACATGACCTAGTTGTTGGTTTGCCTAAGATAAAATTCATCAAGGATAAGTTGTGTGACACATGCCAAAAAGGGAAACAGACTCAATCAACTTTCAAGTCAAAGAATGTGGTGTCCACTACAAGGCCACTACAATTGTTACATATGGACTTATTTGGCCCATCGAGAACAAAGAGATTCGGAGGTAATGTTTATGCTTTGGTTATAATTGATGATTTTTCTAGATTTGGTTGGACTTACTTTTTAGTACAGAAAAGTGATGCCTTTAAAGCATTCAAGAGTTTACAAAACAAATACAAAATGAGAAGTCTTTAACAATTGTCTCCATAAGAAGTGATCATGGTGGAGAATTCCAAAATGCTCCTTTCGAAGAATTTTGCGAAGAATATGGAATCTCACACAACTTCTCAGCACCAAAGACTCCTCAACAAAATGGTGTTGTAGAAAGGAAGAACAGGTCATTGGTGGAACTTGCAAGGATAATGCTTAGCGATTCGAATCTTTCGAAATATTTTTGGGCAGATGCAGTTAGTACGACATACTTTGTAAGTAATAGAGTAAATATTAGACCTATTCTTAAAAAGACTCCCTATGAACTTTTAAAAGGGAGAAAACCAAACATTTCTTACTTTCACATCTTTGGATGCAAGTGCTTTATTTTGAACAATGACAAAGACAATCTTGGTAAGTTTGACGAGAAATCTGATGAAGGTATATTTCTCGGCTACTCTCTCTCTAGTAAGGCTTATAGAATTTATAATAAAAGAACTTTAACTATTGCAGAGTCAATGCATGTTAAATTTGATGAATCTAACCCCTCCAGGGAGGAAATTGTTTTATGTGATGATGATGATGATTTTGTAGATGTTCCTAAAGAAGGTACTTCTCAATCAAATGATCAACTTAAGCATCAAGAAGAACTGGTTCAACAAAAGTTAAAAGACGATGATCTACCTAAAGAATGGAGAACATATAGAGATCACCCGATTGATAAAGTAATTGGTGATATTAGTCAAGGCGTTATAACTAGACTCAACCTCAAGGATGCATGCTTGAATATGGCATTTGTATCTTAAATTGAACCTTCCAAAGTTGATGAAGCCTTAGGAGACGACCAATGGATCATTGCCATGCAAAAAGAGTTAAACCAGTTCGAAATAAATCAAGTGTGAGAACTTGTTCCTAGGCCAAGTGATAAACACATCATAGGTACCAATGGGTGTTTAAAGATAAAATTGATGAGAATGGGATAATTATTCAAAACAAGGAAAGATTGGTGGCCCAAGGATATAATCAAGAAGAAGGAATTAATCTCGAAGAAACTTTCGCTCCGGTTACAAGGTTAGAAGCTATTCATTTATTACTTGCTTATGCGTGTTCATTGAATTTTTAGTTGTGTCAGATGGACGTCAAAAGGGCTTTCCTGAACGGCTACATCAATGAAGAAGTTTATGTCAAGCAACCCACTAGTTTTGAAGACTTCAAGAATCCATCACATCTCTTTAAGTTGAGAAAAGCTCTTTATGGCTTAAAGCAGGCACCAAGGGCATGGTATGATCGACTCAGCAAGTTTCTATGCGAAAAGGGATTTGAAAAGGGTAAAGTAGATAAGACCTTATTCATCAAGTGAATTAAGGACAACACTTTACTAGTTCAAGTCTATGTTGACGACATCATATTTGGATCAATCAACAAAGATCTTTGTAAGGAATTCTCGTTGATGATGCAAGGAGAGTTTGAGATGTCTATGATGGGAAAGATCAATTACTTCCTTGGATTACAAATAAAGCAGTTGAAGGATGGAATCTTCATCAGCCAAGCCAAGTATTCAAAGAGTTGTTGAAGAGATTAGACATGGATATTTGTAAAGCAATGTCTATTCCAATGGGATCCGGAAGTTATGTTCATCAAGATGAATCGGGAATTTCAGTTGATATCACGAAGTATCAAGGTATGATTGGTTCTCTATTATATTTGACGATAAGTCGTCCTGACATAATGTCCAATGTGTGTTTATGTGCTCGGTTTCAAGCAAATCCAAAGGAATCACATCTCAGTGCTGTAAAGAGGATCATGAAGTATGTCAAAGGAACAACCAAAGTTGGACTATGGTATCCAAAAGGTAGTATATGTAACTTAGTAGGTTATTTTGACTTGGATTATGCAGGTTGTAAAATAGATTGTAAAAGCACAAGTGGAACTTGTCACATTCTAGGTAATGCATTGGTTTCTTGGTCCTGTAAGAAGCAAGCATATGTTGCTCTTAGCACGGCTGAAGCAAAATACATTGTGACAGGAAGTTGTTGTGCACAAATACTTTGGCTCAAACAACAACTACATGATTATAGACTGAATCTCGGATGCGTTCCTCTAAGGTGTGATGATACAAGCACGATCAACATTACAAAGAACCATGTCATGCACTCAAGAACAAAACACATTGATATTCGAAATCATTTCCTACGAGATCATGTTCTCTAAAAAGATGTTGAAGTCACTTTTGTGGATACACATAACCAACTAGCAGACATCTTCACAAAACCACTTCCAGAAGAAGCTTTTTACAAAATTTGGAGGAAACTTGGAATTCTAGATGAAAGTGATGTGTAAATCTTCAATAATAATTCATTTTTTTTCTAAAAATAATTCCAAGGTATGAATATCTATATGGTTTATTATTTTCTATATGAAATATGAAGTTGATGTTTTTTTACTTGTGGTAACCGATTACCCATATTTGGTAACTGGTTACTAATGCTGCTTTTTCTCTTTTGGTTGCTGTTTTTTTGCATGGTAACCAGTTACTACTAATGCTTTTTTTACTTCTGCTTTCTATTTTTTTGTATGGTAATCGGTTACTACTGCAATGTTTTTCAAAAAAAATTCTTAAAAACAAAATTGCTAAAGCTCATTTAAAACCCACTTCATATTTCTCTTTCTCTTTCAAAAAGCACTTATTCATACTTTTAAGAAATTTTAACTCTTTCAAATTCATTCTCTTCACTCTTCCATCTTCTCCTCCTCTCCATTAAAGATTTGGTCAACAATCTTCAATACCCACTATCACATTTTGTTGCGGTGAGAATCGTGATGCCAAGCTATTGATTAACTTGAATCTTAATTCTTAAATTCACAACCAGACTTTAATTTATCCAAAGGAAAGGTTTAAAGAAAGAAGAACCATTTGCGCTACGTAATAGCGAAGCTAAGAGATTCGGGGATCGGGGGTTGGTTATGCCTAGGGTAGGTATTTCACATCCTAGACATTTTTAGTACTCTACAGGAACCTTTTGTTTGTTTGCATGCTAATACTTGCTAAATGTTTGTTATGGACTGGGATTGGGTAAAAGGTGTAGGTAAAGACCTAAAGATAGTTTCTAAGTTTGCTCGCAAAGATATCACATCTTCTGCCTATGTATCCTTACTAGGATAGAATCAGAGCAATCGTAGTTCACCTCACTAGGGATGAAGAACATTTGATTATGATCAAGGTTCAAGGGGGAACAAACATCACAATGTTTGTGTAGAGTTTATCCAAACTCTCTAGATCTAAATTGTACACTCAAGAAAGGGGAGTAAGTAATCATTTCCATGATTCTTACATAGAGTTAACCAAACTCTACCTATCTCTATGTTGTAAGACCAATTGGTTCTATCCAGACCAAAAGGAGGGGGAAGGCTCTATCCAGGCCTAAAGTCCAATTGGTTCTATCCAGACCAAAAGGAAGGTTGCTCGTCAAGATATCGCATCTTGTGCCTAGGTATTCTCATTATCCAATGAGAAATCAGAGCGGTCATAGTTCGGGCACGAACTAAGGAACGAGGACCAATTGGTTCTTTCCAGACCAAAAGGAGGAATAAGGGGGAAGGTTACTCGTCAAGATATCGCATCTTGTGCCTACTGATAACGCGAAATCGTATATATATAATGACATGTATTTTTACTAATTAATGACCGGTTTCACTCCGATTTCGGATATTTCCACATTATTTGTTCAGTATTTTGCAGGTATTCAAAGTTCATACTCAAATGGAGCAAGATGAAGAAAACAAGCAATTACAGATGAAAACTAGATGAAAAACAGGCCAAAAACAGCAAAAAACGAATTCTGCTGATGTGACGACCGTCACAAGCCTATGACGACCGTCATACGCGTTACGCCCGTCAGGAACCCATGACGACCGTCATGGAATAAAAATGCAGAAATGCTGCACGTGCTGTGAAGTGCTTTCAAAATGCCAAAAAGGAGTGGACCACTAACTCCTATATTTTCTGAGATCAATCCCACTTCCTGAGGTAATAAACCGTTGGAAATCCCATCTATAAAAGGAGGGAGCTGGTACCAGAAAACGAGAGCCGCATTGAAGAGACGAAGTGCTGCCAATTTACTTTCAGAGCAATTTTTAGTTTCCAAGTTTCTTATCGTTTTATTGTTTCCTTTTTCTTTCCTTCCTTGCAATTGTTGTTTTACTTTCCCAATTCTATTCTGTACGAGTAATTGGCATAAAGACTAAATCCTACCATCATTTTGGAGGATTTCTCAAAAGCCAATCGAATTGTTTACAGGTTCTTATTTTAATTGTTAATTGATTTCCATTTCCCATCATAATGCATATTTATATTTTCTGTCATTATTTACGTGTTCTTAATTTACATTCCATGTCCGGCTAAATTTAAGTAATCGGTATGTAATAAGTGGTCAGATGGGATTCGATAATTAACCGGTGTATACCTTCCTTTTCAAACTTATTTATGGCTCCAGTTTTTAAATCGATTTTTCTAAAATAAATGTTCGTCGCGACAGCGAGAACTTATTTCAAAGCAGTTTTGCCACGACAGTGGAAAATTCATAAAGGTACGAACCAACAAGCGACAACTGAGGTTAGGTCCAGATAGTAAAAACTAAGCATTCATTTTAAAAACAGCGACAACGCTTTAAAAAGGATTAGAGCTTAATGGTTTTCAAAAAGTAATTTAAACCACGAACGGGATAGCGACATCATACGTTTCGCCTTAGAGTTGCGACTAGCGTCAACAACCTTAGTGAGACGAAGGTCTTTAAATCGTCATTTTCTTAAACTATTTTTGAAAACACGAAAAATACCGGTAACTTGTCGAATCCTTGAAGAACCAACATATTGCATACTGATTCAAGCATTTATACCTTAAGTAACATTTTAGTTCCCCTATAGTTTACGCACTTATTTTGCTTTTATTCCCCTAGAACCATACCAACCTAGCTAAACACAGTAACACCCGAAAATACTAGCTTGATTACGAGTCCCTGTGGGATCGATATCTTTTATTACTACGCGATAGACTGTGCACTTGCAGTTAATTCAGTTAGACATAGAAAGTCGCGATCACCTACGTATTTTCATTATCCAATGAGAAATCAGAGCGGTCGTAGTTTGGGCACGAACTAAGGAACGAGGACCAATTGGTTATTTCCAGACCAAAAAGAGGAATAAGGGGGAAGGTTGCTCGTCAAGATATCGCATTTTGTGCCTATGTATTCTCATTATCCAATAAGAAATCAGAGCGGTCGTAGTTCGGGTACGAACTAAGGAACGGGGACTAATTGGTTCTTTCTAGACCAAAAGGAGGAATAAGGGGAAAGGTAATTCGTCAAGATATTGCATCTTGTGCTTACGTATTCTCATTATCTAATGAGAAATCAGAGCGGTCGTAGTTTAGGAACGAACTGAGGAACGAGGACCAATTGGTTCTTTCCAGACCAAAAGGAGGAATAAGGGGGAAGGTTGCTCATCAAGATATCGCATCTTATGCCTACTTATTCTCATTATCCAATGAGAAATCAGAGCGGTCATAGTTCGGGCACGAACTAAGGAACGAGGACCAATTGGTTCTTTCCAGACCAAAAGGAGGAATAAAGGGGGAAGGTTCTATCCAGACCTATGAGTTTAAATCTTATTGGTTCTATCCAGACCAAAAGGGGGGAGGAAGGTTCTATCCAGACCTAAAATAGTAATGAGCTATCTATGACCCAAGGGTCAATAGAGAGACTTTCCTTTGGAAGGGAAGAAATGAGGCAACTTGGATGAGAACTAAAGAGTTCCATCACGTGGGGAAATAAACTTAACAAAGCATAAACATCCACACATGATGAATATAAGGGATATGGTTACAACCAAGAGCAAGCAAGCATATTACAATATCAATGCCATGATTTCAATCAAGATAAATGGTTACGACCAACGCAAACATCAAGATATTACGATATCAATTATTTCAATCAAGGTAAATGGTTACGACCAAAGCAAACATTAAGATATTACGATATCAATGATTTCAATCAAGCTAAATGGTTACGACCAAAGCAAACATTAAGATATTACGACATCAATGATTTCAATCAAGGTAAATGGTTACGACCAAAGCAAACATTAAGATATTACAATATCAATGGGGGTAAGTTTTTTCAAGACTTAAGCACAAGAAGTGACAGCCACAAGCATATTTTGACAAAGATAATGGTGCATCTTAACAAAGATGATGGTAACAACCATACAAACAAGTTATAACTTGATAAAGAGTTCAAAATCTCACGAAGATTTTAAGTGTTTGGAGAAATGAATCAATTACAATGCTTACAAGCAAAAGTTGAAATCAAAAATCAAGTACACAAAGGAGCTAACAAGCCAAGTTCATAATTTTAAATTAAACTCAAAAGATAAGAAGATTTGAAATGGAGAAAGAGAGATAGGAGGGTGAAAACCCTAAAATAAATCACCATTTTCTCATAATGCAAAGTGTTTCTAAAATAAAAATTTTAGAATTCTTTAAACATTATGTGAAAATATACATTAATAAAATTTTTTGACAAAAAGAATCATTTAAAAATGATTAAAAATGGAGGAGTTATGATTTTTTGAAATTTAATGAAAATTAAATAAAATCAAATGAATTAAGTGCTAAAAAGAAAGAAGTGTCTCACCCAAGGCTTGAACCCAAGACCTTGGGGTCATGGACATAAAACCTAGCCAACACAACTACTTCACACGTGTGAATGGATATGGAAAGGGCAAGTTAAAATGCACAAACAAGGAAAAATCATGAAAATATGCAAAACTGCCCTCGCTGAGGGTTGAACCTGTGTCATTGGGCGTGGCAAGTACTTAAGGCATGGAAAATAACCACTGGGGTGGCGATACATCCATTGTAGCAAGCCACCCCAGTTGAAGATATACCTAACAAGGCGTGATTTTTGGGTATTTGCAAGGCAAAACAAGTTAAAACCTCAAAAACGATTTCATTCCAAATTAGTCAAAACTTAATCAATTTTAGTGAAATTAAAGTCTAAACTGCTTGAAATTTTGAGAGGAATATAATGGTGACCACCAATTTTCAAAACAACATACACAAATTAAAATTCGAATGAACATGAAATGTGAGGTTTGAAATGCATTTTTGAGTTCAAAGATCAAAATTGATGCACCTAAGAACAAGTAAGGGTTTGCTCATGTTCTAAACATGTTACTCATGGATTATGTCCAAAGAAGAGTCTCAAATTCTCAGTGAATCAAAAAGTGACCATTAGTTTGTAAGTTAGTGAAATGGTTTAAAACAAACTTTGTGCCTAAACAATGTTAAAACAATGAGCTATGACAGCAACTTATCAACCCAAAATACAACAGGTCTTGAACTTAACACACATAAATTGCAATAGTTTAAAAGGAAGCTTGATGGCATTAGAGGTTGACAAGCCTTAAAGCAAGAACTGACAGAATCTAAACACCATGCTTCACATGGACACAATCCTACCAATCAAGTATTTTCCTTTAAAAGCGCAAATATAACACTAATGGATAAAAAAAAAAGGCAAACCTCTATCTTAATCTAGACAACAAGATCAAAACATCAAGTTTCACATAGCAGCAATCATACAAACCAGACTCAACTGATCTAGGTAGTAAATATGACATGAACCTAATCCAGATAGACTCTACAAACCAACTGAGATTCTTACAAGAATAGAGGTTGACAAACCTCAAGATCAAAACATCACTACACATAGAAATTCAGCAGCCATGCTTTTACAGAAGTAAACAACATACTTTAGCAAAACGCAACATCATTTCAAAGTAATGCAAGTAGTACAAGTTGAGTAAACTTAAATCAAAACAGTCCAATAACATGACCATGAGTTCAAAAACATGACAATGTTCCAGATCAACCAATAACTAGTCTAAATCACTTCATACGACATTTACTAATTCACAATAGGTTTTTTGTATGAGGAACAAACTTTTAAACAGCCATAGACATGAGTTTACAAATTTAAATTTCAAAACAGTTTTGGTAGCAAGTATGGTATTCATGTTCCAATCATCATACCTCAAGGGGTTCCTACAACCAATGTCTTTACTAAGACCAATCATACACAACTCCAATAGCAAACACAACATGATTAAAGACTTTTCAACATAAAAACACAATCAAAGAAATCTTGTTTGAAAACAGAAGCAGCAACATAGCTTGTGGTGTTTCAACAACATTCATTGATGAATTCTAACCATCATGCCTTTACAAAGACATAGCTCCAACAACAACTTATAAAACCAGATTGACATCATAACTCAAACAGAAGTGTTTTTGTTTAAAACAGAGTCCACAAATTTTGATATAACAATGTTAACAAACACTCCAAACATGCTTACAGCCAATATGAGTTAACAAACTCAAATTTCAAAACAGTTTTACCAAAGTAACACATACACATTCTACCCTAAATTATAGTCAAACATCACTTATATACCTCAACAAAAATAAAAAATCCTACAAACAAAACCTCTAATATAACTACTAACAGAACAACTTGCAATCTCAACAAGACTATATTGTACATTTAGTTGGCTTGACATAACAATATCAAGTCAATGCTTTAAATGAAAGTTAGAAAACTTCAATGCTAGCAACATATACAAGTTTTAACATGAAAACCAAGTAAAAGTAGCAATAGATATGAGTTGACAAACTCAAACTCCCAAACAGTTTTGACAACACAGTTGTAGATTTGAACATTACAATGTTAAAATCCAATCAAGAACTAGTCCAATACTTCCTTCATGTGACAACTACAAACTTATGACAACAGCTAAAACAATCATGCTTCAATAGTATACATCAACCAAAACTTTTACAAAAGCAGTATATGCACACTATAGCCTAACCATACTTGTACATCCTAACAAGAATTTACAATTCTACAACCAAAACCTCTAACACAACCACTAACAAAAACAACTTGCACAACATGGCAATGTTGTATATTTAACAATAGCAGGTTTGACATAACAATACCAAATCAATACTTCAAATGAAAGTTAACAAGATTTATGATAGCAAACACCAAAAAACTCAAACATGCTCTAATGATATTTATGCATATAAAAGAGAGAATTTGGAGAAACCTACCTCTTGTAGACCTCCCAAAGCAAGCTAGCAGCAAGATACCCCTCCTTTGAAGCAAGCCTTAAAGTTTTTTCCCTTTGAACCAACAAGTGATCTTTGAGGACAGTCTTAGCAAAAGAGTTTCCGGTTGCTTTTTAAGGTTTTAGATAGTTAGTATGACATTGATGGAAGGTGTTCAAAGTGTCAAAGTGGTTCAAACTGATCTAAGCAGTGAATTTCTCCATTTTGTGCAAAAAAGTCAAACTAGAGGGTATGAGGAGTTGAATTTTGGTTTTGTGGAGTTTTTGATGAAACTAAAGATTGGAACACCTTCTAATGATGATTTTAAGGTTGTGTGAATGTTTTCTAAGGTGGTTGAATGATTAGAAAGGCTGCTGGTATGAAGTTTGCATAAGGCAATTTTTTTGGTGGTTTTGGAATTTTCTTTACTTACAAGTAAAGCAAGGCAAGAATGAGAGCTTGATTTTCTATTGGGTTTAGAGGTCTCTGGTGTGATTTTAAGAGTGGAATGAAACCTCTTTTTATAGGCCAAGTGAAGGTTGGGGCAGAATTGGTATTTTGCCAAGCAAATTGCATTTTTGGTGGGAAAAAACTTAGGAGTTTCAAATGGTGATTTGCATTTGCTGGTTTTAGATTCTTCCTATTGGTTATTATCCTTAATAACAACTATCTTTGAGCTAGTCGTGCTGACCATAGAGGTTCCAAGGCAAGCTCTCTAGCTGCATCAAATCCAATGTTCTCTCTCATATGTACTTTTGTACTTTTTATATTAAACAAATGGATTATGGATGAATTCTTGGTTTTGCTTTGCTTTCCTTCAAATCTGATTCAATCCTCCCTCTAACACATCACATCAGCTGCTTTCGCATGGTTAGAAATGAAGTACATGGTTGGAAGCCAAGTCCATGTTGAGTTTTGACAAGTTGACAAACTAGTGCACATGCCCAACTTGCTTAATTCGAAACTCTCAGCTCACAAGGGCTATGGAAGAGTTCTAGTACTTTTTGGAAAGCCCTCATGGAGCTCTACAACTTTCATGTTTTTGAAAATTTTCAAATTTCAAGTGGAACTAGGTCAAAAATCCCCTCAAAGTTGGCTGAAAAGATGATTTGCAAGGCCAGAAACTTAGAAAATTTCTAAGTGTTTTCTCCCTTTTATGATGATTTTGGCTATAACTACAAATCTATGAATTTTCTGCCCATGGACCACTGTGATAATTTTGTGGGACTTTCCAAGACCTTTTCAACAAGCTTTGAACCAACTCAATTGGATGTGTGGTTAGGAAGTTATGGTCTTGCCCCTTTCAAAACCCTAATTTCCCGATTTTTCGATTACTCTCCAATCCTTGATCCAATGGTCATGAAACTTCATGTATAGGTGTAATCTGTTATTAGGAAAATTTTTGCTTCACACTTTAAGGTCAAATTCCTTATGGTTGAAGAGTTGACTTTTCGGTCAACCGAACAATCGATCGATGACTACCGAGTCGACTGTTGATGTTCTGGGTCTTATGAGGCCTTCAAACTCCTTGAGTGGACTTAACTAATCCATATGAACTTCATGGACCACAATTCCATCATTGGAACACCATTTACATCAAAATTCAAACTACAGTTGACTTTTCCTGATCGAAAACCCTAATCGGGGATCCTGAACTGCATTGTCTTTAATCTTTGGGTGATAACCTCAAATTGGATTCATAATTGATCCAATGGAGTATCTTTGATGATTTGGAATTTTTTTTCATGGAGAATCAATCTAATACATTGACTGATTAAACCGTCGAAACCTCGATTCTTGACTGTACGAAACCCTAATCCACCTGTATCTTAACAAAGACAAACTTGTAATAGGTTATGGTTAGATAATAAAATGAAAATGATCCTAGAATGATGATGGAGATATAAGGGTTCAAAATTTAGGGTGCAACACATTTCTTTCCTTAAATACCTCAACAAAGCTCCTATCTCTTCATCTCAATTCATTTCATCTGTGAAACCCTAACAACTTCCAACAATAGCAATGGCACCCAAAATGCAAAATAAAGGGAAGAATAAATTGGGGGAATCAAGTTTAGAACCCATTGAAGAAGAGCAAGCTCAAACTGTCAAGGCAAGAAGGTTGACATTCAACATCCGGAATCGTCCATTGATGCCGGTAAAATATATGAATCTAAATTCCTTTCCTGCTCATAGCTTTGATTTTTCTGAACTTTTGAAAACTCAAGGCATAGATAAGCTTGTTAGAAATGTTGGACCAGTTTACCCGGATTTGGTTAAAGAATTATTTGCTTCTTATAAATTGGGACATGATGAATTTGGAGACTTAACATTTCAAACTACTGTTAAAGGAGTAACCATCTCCATGAACTTAGAAGAGTTAGGTTAATGCTTAGGGATTCCTTATGAAGGAGAAAGCATCATATATGGCATTCAATTAGAGGTTGACCCTTGGAAAGACTTTTCAAGCATGAATTATCATGTTGAAATTTCCAGGATAACTCAAGAAGAGCTGTTAAGCAGACAAAATCCTAACACTTCTAGGGTATTTAAGCTGGCTAAAAACCTTACTGTGAGTGACCGCATGCTGCACTTTGTCCTGGCTTACATTCTTGTTCCAAAGCACTCCAATCATTCTCAGGTGGGTGATATGGAGGTTCAGCTCCTATTTGCAATTAAGAAAATTTTGCAGGTTAACTGGGCATATGTGTTCATGCATCATATATGTCATATCAAGTTTCTTGTTGGAGGACTTCCTTATGGGTGAATAATTTCCATCATTCTAGAGGCAAGCTCCATTCTTATTCAATGGGAACCTTAGACCAAGATGACCGCCAGGGCTAATGAAATTAATGTCACCACGGCTATAAAGAACACTGGTATTATACAAAATGATGAAAAATGGTATGTCTGCAAGGATGTTACATCTTCTTCTACTGTTGCTCCTATTCCCGAAGAAGGCTACACCAATGAGGTTATCTACAAAAAGATAGTAGCTCTTTAAAACAAGGTTGATCTTAATGCAAGGGAACACAGGAAAGACATGGCTTATATGCGCAAAATGTTCAAACAACTAGCTATGCAACAACTTCAAGCTCTCTAGAAAGAAGAAGAAGAAGAAGAAGAAGAAGAATGTGATGAAGATGAAGAAGAAAATGAAGATGAAGATGTTATGTATGAAAGTGATTGAAAAATGATTTCTACTTGATTATGTTTTTGTTTTATGTTTTTATATTGTAACTTGTACACTATGTTCGGTTTCATTCGTTACATTTTGTTTCGTATTTGTGACATGTTGTGTTCTTCTTTATGTTCTTCTGTTTAGTATTTTGTCCACATGTGTGTCCTTATTGAAAAGCTTTTCCCATCCTTTTTGTTGTTAACAAAGGGGGAGAAGAAGTTCATGTGTTTGTATACTGTGTTTTTGCTCTTCTAACAAATTTTGTAGATAATTTCAAGACTCTCTTAAATCATAGATTAAGGGGGAGCATCATCCGAAGGGGAGCACTTAAGCACTTGTTAGAAAAGCCACAAAATTTTTCAAAGAAGATGTTGTCATCATCAAAAAGGGGGAGACTGTGAATACATGGCTTCTCAAACGGTTTTGATGACGACACACTCTACAACATACAAGGATGGATAAAATAATCTCAAAGAAATTAAGCTTAAAGAACTTCAATGTCAAATCAATATGTCAAAAATTGGTAAAGAATGAAGACAAAGTTCTACACAAATGAAGGTACAACATTCAGCTTCTATATAGCTTGTACAAGTGTTCAACTTCATCTATCATTCTTGCATATCATATTAAAATTGTTTTAAACTCATTTCAATGCATTTTTGCCTCTATTTCAAAGTGATTTTTGTAAAATCTGTTTAGAGTAACCGGTTACCTATTCCTGGTAATCGATTACCCTGTGTAAACTTTCAAATTTTTTTCAAACGTTGAGGCTAGTAACTGATTACCCACATATTGCAACTGGTTACTACTGGCGCATCGAGCCAGAAAATTACATCTGTTGGCAGAATGTTGTTTTCTCTTTTCTTCTTGAACCATGACAACTCTTGGTCATTTTCACTCTTTTGAAAAGGTGTTTAGAGGCATTTATATACCTCATAATATCAGACTTTGAGATTAACCTTCTTGTAAAAAAAATTCAAATTTCATTTCATCTCTCAAATTCCAAATTTTCACAAATGTCAAAATTTCTCAATTTACAAGAGTGAAACTACTGCACCTTAAATTTCATTATTTCATCATAGTTTCATTCCTCTATTCTTGAACAAGTTTATTTGATATATAAGAGTTGATATCTCAAGAAGAAGATCAGTCGCAAGATTGATAATTGAATACTGCTACAACTTACTCAAATCAAAATTATTTGTTCTTTGATTACATCTTATTTTTCCAGGATTGTTGAAAATAAGCTTGTAAGGTTATAACCTTGCTGTCCAGGATTGTTGGAAGCAAGAGGTCCATTTTGAGAGGATTGTTCTCATTGGACTTAGTGAAAAATCAAAGAGGATTATTCTTGGTGTTTTGATTGGTTAGAGTATGTATAAGAAAGACTAGGCAGAAGTCTTGTCTTAAGATCTAACAATATTGAAAAATCTCTTTCATGTTGAAAGGGGACTGGAGTACTCTCGAGCTGTGAGGGAAACCGGGATACATCCCCGTGTCTCTTTACTTTCTGCTTTTATTTCATTCAACACTTAGTAACTTTTAAGAAAATAAAACAAGAAATCTACATAAAGACCGGAAAAAGAATTTGAGCACCTAATTCACCCCCCCCCCTTAGGTGCAACTCTACTTACAGATGGCTCTACATGGCCAAAGTGAACAAGAGCCTCTAAAACCCGACTTTTCTCCCGCCGCACTGATGCTTACTGTGCAATCCTCCTGTGCCTTAGCCTATCGTGTCTATCATCCATAATGCCTATAAGTTAAACTAAACCAGACAGTTAGTGCAAGCAAGCAACACTACAAACAAGAAAAAGAATATACAACTATTTTACGGAGATGCATCTCCGGGTAATATGAAATCAAACATTGAAAAATTCTGGAGATGCATCTCCGGGTAATATGAAACCAAATGTTAAAAAATTCCAGAGATGCATCTCCAGAATTTTCTACAACTCTTCATTTCGTCAATGGAGGCAATGCAGAAATGCAAACCTCAAAATAAACGATTTGATTATGATTTTCAATATAAACAAACCATAAGCTAAACCATCATTTTCTGCTCACTTACACAAAAACTCAAAATACTTTTCAACACATCAAAAACTTACAATGTTTCACTTTAATTCAGTGTTGGATGATGTTTCTGATGTTGATTGATGATCCTTTGTGCTTGGTTGTTTGATTTTGGACTTGGTGATGGAAAACAATTTGAGAGAGTTTTGAGAATTTTCAAAAATGAGGAAGAAGAAAGGTTATGATGCTATATAAACTCCAATTCATTTCGGACATACATCTTCGAAATAAGTTTGAAGATGTATCTCTGGAATATTTTAATATTAACTCATAAAGTGGTGCGTTCAGAGATGTTTCTCTAGAATCTAGGGGCATTTAAGTATTTTTACGTGGTGCCTAAGTAACATATAGGGTGCATTAAGAAATTACTCTAATTGGATTCAAAGATAAGAAATGTGTTTTTCATAATTGAGTTTCAGTCATGGTCCAAGATAAATAGGTACTAGTGTAACTAAATACAAGTAAATAGACAATGGGCTCACAAATACAAAAAGGCCCAATAATGAAAATAAAGAAATATTGTACATTAATAACCCCTCTTTAGCTCGCGTGTAAATATCTTTTAGACTTAGCTTGGAAAAAGTAGAGAGAGGAAAAGGATCAAAATGCTTGGTAAGAAGGCCAGCTAATTGTTGATGTGATGAAATTGGAAGACGATGAAATAATTTCTGCTAGAGTTTTTTCACAAACACTATGGCAGTCGAGCTCTATATGTTTTTTCCTTTCATGGAAAGATGTGTTTGGAGCAATGTGGCAAGTGAATTGAGTGTCACGGTATAGCTGTGCAGAGGAGATAAAGTCCAATTTGAAATCGTGTAGAAGATAAGTGAGCCACTGAATTTTGCAAACCATGGTTGCCATGGCGCAATATTCAGCTTTAGTTGATGATTTAGAAATAATGTCTTGTTTCTTAGATTTCCAAGAGATGGGAGAATCTCCTATGAATATGCAATAACCTGATGTTAAACGTCTAGTACCAAGGCACGTAGCCCAATCTGAATAATAAAATGCCTAGACTTTAGAAGCAAAAAAGCAGGATAAAAGAGGCCAAGTCTTGGAGAAAATTTGATATATTTGACTACTTGTAATGCATATTCAAAATGTAAGTTTGTAGGTTTTCTCATGATTTGGTTGAGTTGTTGGACCGAGTACGATATATCTGGCTGAGTGTTGGTGAAGTATATAAGTTGACCAACAAGTTGTCTGTAAGGTGCATGATCTGACAAAGGATTTCCAGAGTCTTTTTGTAATCTTGTGTTATGTTGCATAAGAGATGAGAGTGGCTTTGCACCTATCAAACCCATGATAGAAAAAATATCCAAAGTGTATTTACATTGACAGATACCAATCCTAGCATGAGATCAAGAAATCTTTAGGCCTAATAAATACTTCAGATGTCCAAGATCCTTTACTTTAGTAATTTCATTACTAACTAAACATGAAATTTTAGCATGTTTGATAAAAAGGGATGGATCATATGATGATTGTTCATATTGCTTAATTGACAAGGCGGTGGTTAGTTTAGAAAACCATTGCTTGCATATTGCTTTAAACCATATATATATTTGGTTAATTTGCACACTCTGTTTGGTTTGGAAGAAGAGGGTCTTGGTGGTAAATGCATATATACCTCTTCTTCCAAATCACCATGTAAGAAGGTGTTATGAATATATAATTTGTGAAATTTCCAATTTCGAGAATAAGAAATAGCTAAAAGCAATCTAATAGTTTTTAATTTAACATTAGGAGAATAAGTGTCAAGAAATCAATAACTTCGACCTGAGTATAACCTTTAGCGACTATATGAGCTTTATAACATTCTATAGTCTCATTGGCATGGTATTTAATTTTGTAAACCCGTTTACATCCAATGGGCTTTTTACATGGTGGCATATCACTGATAATCCAGGTTTTATTAAGATGGAGAGCTTGAAGCTCAATAGTCATAACATACCGCCATTGATGAAACTAAATAGCCTGTTTATAGCTACTAGGTACTTGATTAACAATAATAGCAGAAATATAGGACAAATGAGAAGCGGAAAGGTTGTTGTAAGAGAGAAAGTTAGATAAAGGATAAGAAACATTAGTACTTACATTATAGCATTGGAAATCTTGCAAGTAAATAGAGGGTTTAAAACCCAAGTGGATTTACTTAAGGTTGGTTCTTCTAGTGATGTTGGTTCTTCTAAATGATAAGGAATGGAATCAGTGTCAGATGTGGAAGAACTCACAGCTAGGATATTATTAAGGGAGGGGAAGTTATGGTCGGTGTTAAAAGGCATCATCAAAATAAGCGCAATCTACATTATCAATAGTGATATTATCAGTAACATTAGATGTGGAATTGGTGTAGGGAATGTGTTTTCATGGAAAATAACATGTCTTGAAATGAAAACATTACGTGTGTGTAAATCAAAGAGAATATATCCTTTAGTTCCAATTTTATAACTCACAAAGAGATTAAAAAAGTAAGGCTCTAGTAACGTTTAAAAAATGTCGGTCTTTTCAATAAACAATGGAATTATTTTGAGGTGTTTCTACACAACTAGTTTGGTGTAGAATATTGTTGCACCCCAAAATTTGCCCTCTCTTTTTAACCTTAACAAGCTTATGCTTCATTTAATTTGCATCAGCAATCATGCATTGCATTAAGTTCTTGAGACATCGTATCAAGTTGTTTTTATGGCTCAGGACTTCTTTTTATTTTAAGTTTTTAAGTAGCAAGCATCAGAGGCTCCCGCATTTATTTTGCTCAGTGATTTGGTACCAGATCATATTCTTTCCAGCAAGGTATCTTGAATGCAAAAGGAAATTCACAACTTATTTCAGGCATTATTCAGGTGCAATATCAAATGACAAGTTTCAGAGGCAGAACAGTGCTCAAAACAAGTGGCAACAGTTGGTTTTCCAAGTTTTGCCACCAAAAGGCACCAAAATTCAAATTTTGAATGTGTTAATCAATTAACCAATTTGCAAGCAAAAATGGTTAATCGATTAACCTATGTGATTTTTGCCTAGAAACTTCAGTTTTCAGCACTGCAGCAGTTGCAAGTCCATTTTGATCACTTGTGTTCACATTTGCATCAGTAGAAGGATCTAGAATGCTTCCAAATTTTGGTTCATTTCCAAATTAATTTAACTTCCCCTCCCAAATTCAAATAATTTCACTCCTAATTCCAAACCAAAAATCCAAACCCACACTCCAAACCTCACTTTCATTCCAAACCTAGAGCTTATTTAAGTAAATTTGCTAAAAACCTCACAGAACTTCACTCATTTTTCTGATTTCTCTACACTTCACATTCCAATTCTCACAATTCTCTCAATTCTCTCTCACTTTTTTCAATCTCCATTTTTATCTTTAACCTTTACTAAAGCTCTTCTATTAGAATTCTTAAATTCTTCATTGGAATTTGTTAATTCTAGAGCTAAACCTTCATTATTTCCTCTCATCAACACAAATTCTACAATAGAATTTAGCTTAGATCTAAATCTAAGCTTTGGAAGTACTTTCTTGAAGTGACTTTGGAAGTAATTTTAGTTTAAGTCGTTTTCGCGCGAATCTTCAATTTTCTTGCTAGAAGCTCATTGGATCTTGTATTTTTTGTGCTTGATCTGTCAAATCATGTTTGCAACCCTTACCAAAGAAACTCTACGTTTTGTAGATTTGTAACTATGAGATCCAAGCTTATTCTAGCTTATTTACAACTTTTACAATGTAGATCCATTGATTTTTGATGTGAATTGGTCCATTGATTAATTTAATTGTTGATCTTGTTGTTTGATGGATTTAATTGGTGTTTGATTGCTATTGTTTGATGTAATTTTCATGTACAATTGCATGTCCTAACATGTGGATGATTGGAGAAGTGATTTGTTGCTAAAAGTGCTTTTGAATTGAAGATTTTCAGCTTCTGTGACAGGGTTAATCGATTAACCATTTGCAAGGAAAATCAGGTTAATCGACTAACAACTCATTTTTACGTGTTTTTCTAATTTTCAAAGGGTTAATCAATTAACCATTTGCAAGGCAAAAGTGGTTAATCGACTAACAACTCATTTTTGCGTGTTTTTCTAATTTTCAAAGGGTTAATCGATTAACCATTTGCAAGGCAAAAGTGGTTAATCGATTAACATTTATGCTGAAAGTGATTTTCATGCTTTTTCAAGCTTGTTTTGATTCTTTTCGACTTCTAAACTTTATGGATTTGTATGATACATATTTGTGGAATTTTTCTTATATTATTTCACTTCATTTTGCAGCATGTATGTGATTCTTTGACACACGACGCATTGATATTCATGATGTATGTTCATGACTAGCTGTTTTGCATTCTTAATGCATTCTTCATGTGGCTTGCTAGTTCATACTTGTTGACTTGCTCTTGATGCTCATTTTTCTTGATTCATAATACATGTTCATGTTTGCTTTTGATTCCGCCAATGCGTGTTCGTTTGAGATGTTTAATTGTTGATGAATATTCATGTTGTTCTTGTTGAATGCTCAAGTGTGCAATGTGGTTGAAACTTTCTCATGCCTAATTGTTGATACATGTTCATCAATTGATTTTACTTTATACATGTTCATACTTGATCCTTTTAATTCATTTGCATTTGTTTAAACATGGAGGCATGTCCTTGTTCAATTCTTTTGACGCATGCATATGTTTGGCTGTTGGACATGTTCATTATTGATTGTTTAATCTTTAATGCATGCTTATTTTGATGTTGTGATGTCATGGGTTCATCTATGTTTGATGCTTTGCATGATGCTGTATACTTTGTTGATGTGTTGAATATGTGTTGTAAAATGTATTCATTCTGTTTGTTGCATTCTACACCTATTATGTCCTAAGAACGCATGTTGTTAAATGTTGTCTTGCTTGTTTGCTGGAATTTACTATTGTGCTGAGCTGAAGTGTTGTTGTTGCTGCTGTTTTTGCTTTATTTTCTTGGTTTTTATTTGCCTTTGCTTGCTCCCTTAGGGTTTCCTATTCCAACTTAATATTTGATTAAGCTTGGAGTAGGATAGGCATTAGGTCCTAATCCTTTGCACAACAATATTAGGATAACCCTCTCTTAACTTCAACTATAGGGCCATATTGCATGAAAATATCTAGGTGAGTTTCCCCTAGATTTTCTCTTTTTCCTTAGAGTCTCTTTCTTCTCTCTTAAACAAAATCAAAACATTTAATAAAGATGATGTGCATTGTATGCCACGAGCCTTAAGAACATGGGAAAGGATAAACATATGCATTTCTAACCTCATCTTAGAGTACTTTGCACGCGAGACGTTTGGATCGTTAGCGCGAAGTATTTGATCCGATGTCATAGACTTTAGTACAATGTGCATCTAAAAAAAATCAGTTCCCTTCTGTAAAATCCTTGAGCAAACTCAAATCATTTTGTCCTTTCCCAGACAGGATAGTAGTGGTTGGTTTGTGCTTCCCAAACTTGTTTGCGTCTCCAGACAGGATAGTAGTGGTTGGTTTGTGCTTTCCAACCTTGTTTGCATCTCCAACATTGGTGTTTCCTTATCCCAAGCAGAGTAAAGGTAGAGGGAAGTTCCTCAATAGAGGAGTGAGCTCAGTATTTCACCCTAGCAAGTGGGCATCATTGATTATTTTCCCCAAGCATATTTTGTTATTGATTTCCTCAGCATGTATAAACCAACAGTGGTTGATATTCTCAGCAGATTCAAAGTCCAATTGTCGTTGGCACTTTTCTTCATCATAATCCCTGTGAGGCTTCCCCAACATATGTTTGTTATTCCTACTTTCCAGTAGAATGGAAGTTTAGTTGGTCTTCTTCCACAAAGGTTATGACCATGAAGGCAATTTTGTTTGTCTTCCCCAGCGGAGTTGTTTTTGGTTTTTCAGAACTTCTCTTGGTGGAGTTTCCTTTTGCATATCATAAGTATCATTGCATTGCATCCTCAAAATGCGTAGCATTTCCATTTCGTATGTAGTATTACGCCATAGAAAAATTCAAACATATGCATTCGAAGCATAAGCCAGGTTTGATTCCCATCGCCAGTTCTTCTCCCTGCAAAAATTGGTGTAACTCAGGAGATATCATTTAAATTTATACCCCCAAGCAATGGATTTGTTCCTCCTACTTGTGTTTCCTTCCAGAGGAATCATCTTGTGTTCCGTTACAAATACGTCTGTTTAAGGTTTCTCTTTTCCCTAACGGAGTCATCTTCTCTTTACTTCAGGTCGTAAATCCGTTGACTCTACTTACTAGCATTCCTTTTTGAATTCTAACTTTTGGTTGGTATCTGTTGATGTGAGTCCGCCTTTGCCCGACGTTTCTTTTAAATTCCAACTTTTGGTTGGTATCCGTTGTTAAATTCTAACTTTTGGTTGATACCCTTTGATGTGAGTCCACCTTCAGCCGGCATTCTTTTTAAATTCCAACTTTTGGTTGGTAACCTTTGATATGAGTCTGCCTTCGGTCAAAATTCTGTTAAAATTCCAACTTTTAGTTGGTATCCTTTGTTATCCAAACTTTTGGTTGATATCCTTTGTAAATCCAAATTTTAGTTGGTATCCTTGATGTGAGTCCGCCTTCGGTCAACGTTCCTTTTAAATTCCAACTTTTGGTTGGTACCCGTTTTTAAATTCCAACTTTTGGTTGGTATCCTTGATGTGAGTCCACCTTCGACTGGAATTCATGTTTTTAATTCCAACTTTTGGTTGGTACCTTTGATGTGAGTCCGCCTTCGGCCGATATTCTGTTTTTAATTCCAACTTTTGGTTGGTACACCTTGATGTGAGTCCGCCTTCGGTCGATATTCTGTTTTTAATTCCAACTTTTGGTTGGTATTCGTTGTTAAATTTCAACTTTTGGTTGGTATCCTTGATGTAAGTTCGCCTTTGGTCGGCATTCTGTTTTTAATTACAACTTTTGGTTGGTACACCTTGATGTGAGTCTGTCTTCGACAGACGTTCCTTTAAAATTCCAACTTTTGGTTGGTATCTGTTGTTAAATTCCAAATTTTGGTTGGTATCATTAATGTGAGTCGGCCTTAGGTTGACATTCTGTTTTTAATTCCAACTTTTGGTTGGTACACCTTGATGTGAGTCCGCCTTCGGCCGACGTTCCTTTTAAATTCTAAATTTTAGTTGGTATCCGCTATTAAATTCTAACTTTTGGTTAGTATCCTTGATATGAGTCTGTCTTCGGTCGGCATTCTGTTTTTAGTTCCAACTTTTGATTGGTACACCTTGATGTGAGTCCGCCTTCAACCGACATTTTGTTTTTAAGTCCAACTTTGGGTTGGTATCCGTTGTTAAATTCCAAATTTTGATTGGTATCCTTGATGTGAGTCTGCCTTTGATCGACATTATGTTTTTAATTCCAAATTTTGGTTGGCACACTTTGATGCGAGTTCGCCTTTGGTCGGCGTTCCTTTTAAATTTCAACTTTTGGTTGGTATCCGTTGTTAAATTCCAACTTTTGGTTGGTATCCTTGATATGAGTCTGCCTTCGGCCGACATTCTGTTTTTAATTCCAACTTTTGGTTGATACACCTTTATATGAGTCTGCCTTCGGTCGACATTCTGTTTTTAATTCCAACTTTGGTTGGTATCCGTTGTTAAATTCCAACTTTTGGTTGGTATCCTTTTTTAAATTCCAACTTTTGGTTGGTATCCTTTGTTATTCCAACTTTTGGTTGGTATCCTTTGTTATTCCAACTTTTGGTTGGTATCCTTTGTTAAATTCCAACCTTTGGTTGATATCCTTTATTATTCCAACTTTTGGTTGGTATCCTTTGTTATTCCAACTTTTGGTTGGTATCCTTTGTTAAATTCCAACTTTTGGTTGGTATCCTTTGTTATTCCAACTTTTGGTTGGTATCCTTTGTTAAATTCTAACTTTTGGTTGGTATCCGTTGTTACTCCAACTTTTGGTTGGTATCCTTTGTTATTTCAACTTTTTGTTGGTATCCTTTGTTATTCCACCTTTTGGTTGGTATCCTTTGTTAAATTCCAACTTTTGTTGGTATCCTTTGTTCTTCCAACTTTTGGTTGATATCCTTCATTATTCCAACTTTTGGTTGGTATCCTTTGTTATTCCAACATTTGGTTCGTATCCTTTGTTAAATTCCAACTTTTTGTTGGTATCCTTTGTTATTCCAACTTTTGGTTGGTATCCTTTGTTAAATTTCAACTTTTGGTTGATATCCTTTGTTAAATTCCAACTTTTGGTTGGTATCCTTTGTTAAATTCCAATTTTTGGTTGGTATCTTTTGTTATTCCAACTTTTGTTTGGTATCCTTTGTTATTCCAACTTTTGGTTGGTATCCTTTGTTATTCTAACTTTTGCCTGGTATCCTTTGTTATTCCAACTTTTGGTTGGTATCCTTTATTATTCCAACTTTTGGTTGATATCCTTTGTTAAATTCCACCTTTTGGTTGGTATCCTTTGTTATTCCAACTTTTGGTTGGTATCCTTTGTTATTCCATCTTTTGGTTGGTATCATTTGTTATTCCAACTTTTGGTTGGTATCCTTTGTTATTCCAACTTTTGATTTGCATCCTTTGTTAAATTCAAACTTTTGGTCGGTATCCTTTGTTATTCCAAATTTTGGTTGGTATCCTTTGTTATTCCAACTTTTGGTTGGTATTCTTTGTTATTCCAACGTTTGGTTGGTATCCTTTGTTATTCCAACTTTTGGTTGGTATCCTTTGTTATTCTAACTTTTGGATGATATCCTTTATTATTCCAACTTTTGGTTGACACCTTTATCTCATTAATTTTTACTCCCCGACCGTCTGCAAATTTCTGGGTTCTTTTTATATTCAATCCCCTTCTACCTCAAATGTCTGAATATCGTTGTCTTTCATACCTTCAGGCCCAAGTTGATTGAATATGGGAAGTTGTTGCACCCCAAAATTTGTCATCTCTTTTTAACCTTAACTGGCTTATGCTTCATTTCATTTGCATCATCAATCATGCATTGTATTGAGTTCTCGAGACATGGGATCAAGTTTTTTTATGGCTCGGGACTTCTTTTTATTTCACGTTTTTAAGTAGCAAGCATTAGTGGCTCAAACATTTATTTTGATCAGTGATTTGGTATCAGATCATATTCTTTCTAGCAGAATATCTTGAGTGTAAAAGGCAATTCGCAGCTTATTTCAGGCATTATTCAGGTGCAATATCAAATGACAAGTTTCAGAGGCAGATCAGTGCTCAGAACAAGTGGCAACAATTGGTTTTCCAAGCTTTCCCACCAAAAGGCGCCAAAATTCAAATTTTGAATGTGTTAATCAATTAACCTATTTGCAAGCAAAAATGGTTAATCGATTAACCTATGTGATTTTAGTCTAGAAACTTCAGTTTTCAGCACTACATCAGTTGCAAGTCCATTTTGATCACTTGGGTTCACATTTGCATCAGTAGAAGGATCTAAAATGCTTTCAAATTTTGGTTCATTTCCAAATTAATTTTACTTTCGCTCCAAAATTCAAACAATTCTGCTCCTAATTCTAGATTAAAAATCCAAACCTCACTTTCACTTCAAACCTAGAGCTTATTTAAGTAAATTTGCTCCAAACCTCACAAAACTTCACTCATTTGTTTTTATTTCTCTACTCTTCACATTCCAATTCTCTCAATTCTCTCTCACTTTTTTCAATCTCCATTTTCATCTTCAACCTTCACTAAAGCTCTTCCATTAGAACTCTCAAATTCTTCATTGAGATTTGTTAATTCTACAGCTAAACCTTCATGATTTACTCTCACCAACACAAATTCTAGTGTAGAATTTAGCTTAGATCTAGATCTAAGCTTTGGAAGTGCTTTCTTGAAGTGATTTTGGAAGTAATTTTGGTTTCAGTCATTTTCGCGCGGATCTTCAATTTTCTTGCTAGAAGCTCATTGGATCTTCGATTTTCTGTGCTTGATCTGTCAAATCATGTTTGCAACACTAACAAAAGCAATTCCGCGGTTTATAGATTGGTAATTCTTAGATTCAAGCTTATTCTAGCTTATTTACAACTTTTACAATGTAGATTCATTGATTTTTTATGTGAATTGGTCCATTGATTGATTTAGTTGTTGATCTTGTTGTTTGATGGATTCAATTGGTGTTTGATTGCTATTGTTTGATGTAATTTTCGTGTACAATTGCATGCTCTAACATGTGGATGATTGGAGAAGTGATTTGTTGCTAAAAGTGCTTTTAAATTGAAGATTTTCAGCTTCTGTTACAAGGTTAATTGATTAACCATTTGCAAGGCAAATATGGTTAATTGACTAAGAACTCATTTTTGCGTGTTTTTCTAATTTTCAAAGGGTTAATCGATTAACCATTTGCAAGGCAAAAGTGGTTAATCGATTAACACTTATGCTGAAAGTGATTTTTGTGCTTTTTCAAGCTTGTTTTGATTCCTTTCGACTTCTAAACCTCATGGCTTTGTATGGTACATATTTGTTGAATTTTTCTTGTGCTATTTCACTTCATTTTGCAGCATGTATGTGATTCTTCGACACACGACGCATTGATTTTCATGATGCATGTTCATGACTAATCGTTTTTCATTCTTGATGCATTCTTCATGTGGCTTGCTTGTTCACACTTGTTGGTTTGCTCTTGATGCTCATTTTTCTTGATTCATAATACATTATTTTGCCTATACTTGCTTGCACATGTTTAGAAATTACTCACATTGTCACATTACTTTGAAAACTAAACACAAATCCCTTCATCTCAATCAAGTGTTATGTGTACCAAATATGGAATCTATTTTGCTTAATGTTTCCAAAACTATGCAAAACTAACAATTGTTCTGTTAAACTTTCCCCCTCCTGTTTTATTATGAAGGACTTGAACTCGGGTCAAGCTCTGCTTCAAGGACCAATTAAACAAGATCTCTACCAATTTCGATGTCAAATCACTCGTCACAACAATCATACAACATTCAATACCAGCCTCTAGTCCATCTCAAAACGACATCACAAACTAGGACATCCCTCTTAAGCTATTATGAAATATCTGACAGCCAACCATCAATTACCAATAAAACTCCCTTCATCTCATGAATTACTTCTTGTTACTGTGCAAAATGTCACAAATTACCTTTCTCAAATCACCATATTAGAAGTACTAGACCTTTAGAACTCATTTATTCAAGTGTATGAGGCCTAGCTCCTATTAGATCATTAGATGACTATCTCTATTATGTCATTTTTATTTATCATTTCTCAAAGTACGTACGGTTGTATACTATGAAAACCAAATCAGATGTTTACAATATTTTCACTAAATTCAAAACCATTATGGAAAAACATTTTAATTTTCCTATACTTGCTTTATTTTCTGATAATGGTGGAGTGTTTGTACAAGTAAAACATTTCTTGGTAACACATGGCATCTCTCACTTAACCACACCTCCTCACATACCTGAAAGCAATGGTAGTGCTTAAAGACAACACTGACACATTGTTGAGACCGGTATAACACTGCTACATCATTTTAAACTACCTCACCAATTTTGGAGTTTTGCTTTCAACACAACCACATATCTCATAAATAAAATGCCTACCCCCAACCTTCATATGAAGTCGCCTTGAGGTACTATTTAACAAACCACCTGATTATAATAGACTATAGGCATTTGGGTGTCTATGTTTCCCTTGGTTAAGACCTTATACCAAACATAAACTACAAAATAGATCTTCTCCGTGCATTTTCCTCGGTTACTCCTTATCCCAATATGCCTTCCACTACCTTGAACCTGTTTTTGGTCGTATATACACCTCCAGACATGTCAAGTTCATTGAAAGTCAATTCCTTTACTCTACTTTAACTAGTCCAACCACCCCATCAACAATAATACATCCCATTGATCCCACCCTCCATAAAATCATTCCATCACCTATTCAGATACAACCTGTCCAACAAGAGATGCATTCAATCACAAGCTACACACCTAATGATCTTGCTTCTCCATTGGTCCATGCATCATAACTTCCGCTTGGTCAAGCTGACACAACATAATAAGGTACTCACCTTATTTCCTCTTCATCCACGCCTTTATCATTTACTGTTCCCCCATTTAGTAGAAATACTATCATTACACGTTTCAAAAACAATATTTTCATGTTGTGTTTAAACTCAATGATATAGCGTTCATAAATTATTTATGTGACATTGTGAAAACGGACTAATGTAGTTTTTGTTGGGTAAGCATAATGTAAAGACCACTTTAATTAGATTGTCATTTTTTATATATATTCTTAATATAGATTCTAATTTTGAAAATCATATGCATTTTAAAAAATAAATTGTATTGATAATAATTAATAAGATGACTAACATTCTCAGTGAACTACATGCCAAAACACCAACTTCTCATATGTTTTGTGATAACATTGATGCCACATACTTGTGTTCGAATCCAATTTTTTACTCTTGAATGAAACAAATTACACTCGACTACTATTATTGATCTCACCTGATCAGAAAGGAATTAGTAGTCTGCCACGTGTCGTGAGTTGATGCCTTCACCAGTGTTGTAGAGGAGGAATGAGGTGTACCTGCAAGGTGCTTCGATGCTTAAGTGAGTAACGAAGTTAGAGAGAGAGAGAGAGAGAGAGAGAGAGAGAGAGAGAGAGAGTACAGAGAAAAGGTGTAGTGAACAAGATACTTGACCCTCTAGTGAAAAAGGGTATTTATAATGTGCCCCCAGCGCAGGGCCAACAGTCACTTTGCATTGGGTTGGATCGAAAGGCCCAATACGAGTAATTGTCAGGGCTTATATGGCGTAGAAAAGACCAGCACGTGGTCTTCGTCTTGGATCAACTGCCCCTTGATCTTCGGAAGGCGGGCTGACCGGCTCTTTCGAAAGTGGGTAGTTGTTTGATGACGTGTCTCCACGCGGGGGACACGTGGAGAACATGGGGGAAGCGCGTGAGATTCTCCGTCAAGAGAGTCTTCTGTGTGCTCGATAGAGAAAATTGAACCTTGTTGGGCCCCATCAGCATAACACTGGGTTGAACCTGTCCGGATGAGGAGCAAGTCCCGGCCCAGTCCAAAACAATTATGTTGATCAATTTGTTTAATTGAATCAACTCAGTGTGTCTCACCTTTCTACCAAAGATCAACCTGCAGATATTCTCACCAAACTTTTGTCTAAACCCAAGTTCAACTACTTGAGAGACAAGATTGGTCTCATCAACTGTAATCCCATCTTGAGGCGGCGTAATGGCAATTAAACATAATAAATTGCATACATTAAGTTCACAAAAGCTCAACAACATATCTCATAAATACCTTAATTGAAATATTGGTCTTCATATCAGAATATTTATTATTTATTGTATTGATCACAACAGTAATATATTATGAAGTTTTTTTTTTTATATTTATTTTCTTACAATCACACTAATTAGTGATTGTCTATTTGTACCTAAATAATATACCTTGTATCAATTTCTCAAAATAGTACAATAAAATGGATTCTTTTAATGTTCTCATGTTTTTTTTTCTTGTGTGCAAGTCTCCTCTTTCCTTTCAATATTGTAACTTTCATAGTCTTCTCTTTGCATAATTTTAATAAATATCACAAAATTGTTTATAGAATCTACAATCAAATTTTAAATTATTTATAACGACCACATAAATATTTAATCCTATTTTTTTCTCTTCATATTATAAAAAATCCACGTCTCTCCGAAATACACCTATCAAAGAAAATTAACAGCCATCTTAACTATCAAAGAAAATTGACTACTCACAAAAGTGGTCTCACATAGTGGCTAGTGCCTAATATGAGAAATAATTTAGTTATTATAACGAACTACTCCTTGAGAATTATTTAGGAAAACTTTCCTTGAGAAGTATTAATTATGTCATAACTCATAACTTATAACAATCACATCACATGGTTACATTTTCACGCAATAATTAAAGTCCCTCTAGCCTCAAGAAAAAAACAAAGTAGGATTAAGCATCATCCCTTTTCAAGAGGTCATTGGCAAGCCACACTCTAACTCTACAAAAGCAAGGAATAGGAGTCACATAATCAATTCAAGAGTCTTCACACCATTTCCAACATCAGAACTCGTTTTATTGCTAGCTATGCCGATCATCAGAAACATTACAAGAGAATACATTGGCATGCCAATAAGATGCAAAGGTTCAACTTTCAACTTTAATTTATATACTATTACAATTACTCATATGATATTAATCTGACATGCATGTTGTTATTGAAATGGAACAGCTGCAATAAGCAGAAAATCAGGTGAACCTCTTGTTATAGAAGAAATTGAGTTAGAGCCACCAAAATCATGGGAAGTAAGGATCAAAATTTTGTACACATCTCTGTGCCATTCTGATGTCACTTTTTGGAAAATGAATCCTTCTGTAAGTACAAACAGAATTTAAATCTTATATGAAAAAGTAGTAAAAATGATTATTAACATTTCTAATAATTTTGTTTCAGTTACCTGCGGCTATGTTTCCAAGAATTCTCGGACACGAAGCCGTCGGGTAATTAATTAATTAATTAACAATCATATAACAAAATGAATATTTCTTTTAAGATTTTTACGCACAAATGTGCAGAGTTGTGGAGAGTGTAGGAGAGCACGTTGAAGAAGTGAAAGAAGGAGATTTAGTTGTGCCGGTTTTTCTAGCAAACTGTGGAGAATGCAGAGATTGTGAGAGTCCAAAAAGCAACAATTGCAGCAAGTTTGGAAGCGGACTAATCGCTGACATGCCAAGAGATGGAACAAGTAGGTTTAAGGACATGAATGGAGAAGTGGTGCATAATTTATTTGGCATCAGCAGTTTCTCTGAGTACACGGTGGTTGATGTAACACATGTGGTTAAAATTCGCCATGATTTTCCTCTTGATAAGGCTTGCTTGCTCAGTTGCGGTGTTTCCACAGGTAACATATATTATTCATATTTTCTATATGGTGGCTTTCCTATTCACGTATCTTCATGACATGGAGGATATCTTTATAACCATGTATAATAATCTGGATTTCGTCTATATCTGAATGAAGAATCTTTTTTATTAGGCAAGAGTTTTTAATAATGCAGGGTGGTTTTGTTTTATTTGGATATGTTTGCAGGGGTAGGGGCGGTGTGGAAAGTGGCTGATGTAGAAAAAGGGTCCACAGTTGCGGTTTTTGGCCTTGGTGCTGTTGGTCTAGCTGTAAGTTTACACCACAGATTTAGATTTTTCTTTATTTATTAGGCAATAACAATAAAGATGCTTTTCAAGTTGATAATTTAGATCTAATCTTGTCTACAATAGGCTACAGTTGAATTGATTTAGATCTCCCATTAAAGTTAGGGATATGAATGAATTAGGTGACTTTAGTTATGTTTTAAGAGAGAGAAATTCATGGTGACTTTCTGTCCATAAAGTCACCAAAACTCTACCTAGATAGAGACTCCTAAGTATAAGAAAGGTTATGAATCAATGTTAAAACCCAACAAATTTTCAATGTCGATGAGAGGTTGCAGAACGAAGAATAATTTCAACCGATTGGCAAAAAAATTTATTGAACCAAAAATTTTGAGAATTGTTAGTAGGAAATTATTGTCAATGGTATAAAAGTGTTGGCAATGAAAATATTTAGAGGTTGGTTTCCACCAAATTATTTTTTATAAAGAATGTTTATATATAGCTTCAGATGTTTGAGAAATAGAATCCTTATTTCTCTATCTTTGATAAAATCTATTGCCTTTGTAGTGATAATAGAAGGAAAGATTTGAGGTAGGATCTTAAAAATGATTTTACATTCTAAGTATTAGACTATGGAAATATATAAATAATACTATTAGAGTGTATTGTAAATGATTGCTCATTATTGTGGGAAAATCATTAAGATATATAAGTTTGATGTGTATATATTAGTGATTATATCAATGAAAAATGTACAACCTATATTTCTAACATTGTATTCCCTTTTTGACCTAAATTCATATCGCACCCCTCCTCCCTCTCTCTCTCTCTCTCTCTCTCTCTCTCTCTCTCTCTCTCTCTCTCTTTTCTTGAACCATTGCTAAAAACAAAAATTTATCCCCCACACGTACCCCTTTCCGCAACTCATCTACTCTCACTCTTCATTCTCAACCCCACGCCTACTCCCTCTGCTCTTATTTACCTTTCTCTAATTGTTCCCAACATCAGCAACTTCATCAAGATCACGTTGACTATTGAAAAGGGACAATACACTGTGTGGTTTAAACATTTCGAAATCCATACACGTGTATATCAAGTGCTTGATCATATCCGTCCACCTTCACCCATTATTAGACCAACGACCCCTTCACTCGAAGAAACAAGTCCCCTAACTCTAGTTGCATCTTGATGTCGTCGTATTGTAGTGGATATACGACACCATCTCCAATGATCTCCTTAACACCATAATAAAACATGACTCCATTGTGGAACTCGCTTGCAACATGTTGTTTGATATCTTCTATGAAAACAAAAATTCTAGGACTATCTACTTAGAACAAAAGTTTTTGTGTACTATATGGAATAGTTCCTTGATGCATCTTCCTACCATTAACAACTTAAATCTCTCTCTGATAAACTCTAATACGGGAGTTCTTATTTTTATCGAGTATTTGGTTATTCAACTCATTTTATCATTGACTTATGCCTATGCCACGACAAGTTCACAAATTCATCATGACGACTCTCTCCACCATTTTACAAGGCGTGCTCCATGCTTATTTTGGAGGAAACAACAATAGTGAAAAAGGTTGTTATCTTTATTCACAATTCTCCCTTCATATCTCACAACGATCCATCAAATGTGCATTCCTTTAATTGTAACAATTACAAAGACAATAACATAATTGCGGTAGAGGAGACAATGTTTGTGGCAAAGGATGAAACTATCGTTGCTTTCAGCATCAGATATGAACTTCACCGACATATCTGAATCGGCAATAACAATGGACTTATACACCATATCCCACCCAACATCAACAATGGACTTTCCCATTATGGCAATTAGTTCACTCTACCAAATTCGTATCCGACAACGGGTCTATCTAACAAGCAACCTGGAATTCTTGGTCCAAAGCGAGTCATCAAGCTCATGTTGCAAGCACTACACCATACCAAAATGGTCACCAAGGATCATATTCATATGCTTTCATGCACATTCAAGTTGTTATGCATACCTTCTTTATCTCTCTTCCTGATGATCAATGGTACATGGACAACGGGGCTACATCTTATATTGTGGAAAACAAAGGTAATTGCATGTCTTATTCAAATATAAGCAATACTATTATTGTTGGAAGTAGTCATAAATCATGTTATTGGTTGTAGACATGCATCATTACCTAACTTGCAATATCCTTTAAATTTAAACGTGTTACATGGCCCTAAACTAATAAAAATCTTATCCCTATCGAAAAATTTAACATTGATAATGATATCTCTGTTGAATTTTATCCCCTTGGGTTTTTCGTGAAGGATTTTCAACCACGAGTGATTTTAATGAGATGTAATCGTTTTGGTGATCTCTACCAACTTATCATAAGATCTTATACTACAACCCTACCACCATTTACCTATGTCGTGTTATTTAATCAATTATGGTACAAGTGTTTATGACACCCTGGAGAACCTATCTTAATCTCACTACTCTGAAACAATTTTCTTAAATGTAATAAGTTTTAGAACAATTTCCTTTGTCATTCATTTCCACTTGGGAAACAAATAAAACTTTCTTTTTTTAGTTCTTTGCCTTATGTTTTACTACATTTTTATATTTTGCACAATGATGTGTGGACATCACATGTCCTTAGTTCAGTAGGACACCTTTATTACACATTATTTCTTGATGATTTCACGAATTTTATGTGGACTTTTTCTATACAAAATAAATCTCAAGTTCATTATATTTTTTTTTCTTTCAATTTCGAGCTCACATTTAAACACAATTTGAATGTGAAATTAAAATTTGTAAATAATGGAAAAGAATATGATAATGCTATTTTTCATAAATTTTGTGAACTTAATATAATGTTCAATAGATTTCATGTCCTCACACTTCCCCTTAAAATGGAAAAACTAAAAGAAAAAACTGTAATGTCAGTCATCTCCTCCTTTCTTGCCCATGCCTTTGTCCCACCATCTTTTTTAGCACCACGCCCAACAAATGACTATTATTTACATAACATCCTTCCAAATAAAAATATCCCCATCCATTCACCCACTAAAATACTCTATCAAAAAGATCTCTTTTATTCCCATCTTTAAGTCATTGAGTGTCTTTTCTATCCTTTAATTCCCTCAATTTCTAAAATTAAGTTATAAACTCATTCAACGCCATGTGTATTCTTTGGTTATCCATCCAATCATAGGGGATGTTATGTTTTACGAGTTGTTAAGTCATAAAATGTTCATTTCTCAACATGTTATTTTTGAAGAAAACATGTTTCCCTTTTCTAACATAAGTGCTCGTACAACAATTGTTTAGAATTTTTTAGATAATTACTCCACATATTTTCTTAATCCTTATTATTATGCCACCTCTCCACCAAATAATTCAACCCTTAATAACCTTTAACCTAACACCTCACAAACCCCAACCTCAACCGACATATCCTTCCCAACACATCCTCTTTACCCCTCACAACCCACCCTCAACATCGAACTCTTCATAAACACCTTTATTTTCTTCTCTTTCAAACCAATTCCAAAATTAAACCTTGAAAACTACCTTGTCTCCCACATTTTTCCGTCACTAGCAATTCCACCATAATCGCCTCAAATGATTACCTGAGCAGAACATGACATTGTTAAACCCCACAAGCTCTTTAACCTTCACACCTCATGTCATAATAACATGTCTCCCTTACATGAAAACCATATTTATGCATTAAACGATTTTAATTGGAAGATGACCATGAAAGACGAATATGATGCTCTTATTGAAAATAAAACGTGGGACTTAGTTGCCTATCCATATAATGCTAATGTTATTCAAAATTTGTGTGTTTTCAAGCATAGAAATAATTATAATGGATCTTTTAGCTGTACAAAATTTTCCTTGTAAGTAACCATAAAAATCAACAAATTGGTGTCAATTATAGTGAAAATACTAACCTTGTAGCCAATTTGTCTACTATTCGCATAACATTTGGTGTTTCCTAGTCAAAATCATGGTGCCTTCAACAATTAGATATTAAAAAATGCTTATTTTCACAGAAATGTTGATAAAACAATGTACATATGTGTTTGCTCAAGTGTCTTTGTGGACTTAAACAAGCACCACATGCATGGTATAAGTGATTAATTGATTATGTCATTATGATGGCATTCTCTCACGAAATTCCTTATCACTCATTCTTTATTTATCATTATGGCAATGACATCACCGATATTCTTATGGATGTGAATGAAATTATCCATATTTCTTCATTCAACTCCCTTCGTGAGTATATTGTCCAAGTCACGTTCTTAATTTTCAATGAAGGATCTTTGTTCATTGAGTTATTTTTTAGGTATATATGTTACAAGATATTCAAGAGGATTTTTTTATGCAAAATAGATTATTGAATGTGCATGTATGTCCTCTTACAAGCCATCACCTACACCGGTGGACACCAAGGAGAAATTTAGTGGGTCTTTAGGTAACCCTTATTATCATTTAACATAACATTTTTGTCTTGTCGGCGCATTACATTACTTATCATTTAGAAGATCATACATAACATATGCAGTTCATCAAGTTTGCCTATTTATACATGACTCAAAAACACAACACATGTCTTCCTTAAAATAGATAATTTGGTATATTCATGGCACTGTTAAGTTAACCTTAGTATATACCCCTCCTACACCAACAATCTCATCTCTTACATAGACGCTGACTGAGTTGGATGTTTAGACACAATAAGTCTACATATGACTTGTTTGTATCTTGGTGATAACTTGATCTACTGGCCTGCAAAATGTCAACATACCTCGTCTGGATTGAGCACGCAGGTCGAATACCCAAGAGTTGATAATTTAGTGTGTGAATTGTGCTGGATTGAAAATATAATTTTAGAACTACATTATCCTATTACAAAATCTACTCTAGTCTATTGTGACAACGCCAATAAATTGTACCTCTCCTACAATCTAGTTCAACAACAACACACCAAACATATTGAAATGGATATACACTTTGTACGTGAAAAAGTTTCTCACATTTAAGTAAAAGTATTACAAATTCCCTCCTAATATCAATTTTCTTATATATTCACAAAGGGACTTTTATTGCAAGTCCTTGATGATTTTAAAGATACTCTCAATATTCTTTTATCTCTGATTTTGACTATGAGGGTGTATTAGACTATGTAAATATAGAAAGAATTTTATTATACTTTGTTGTAAATGATTGGTTATTATTGTGTGAGAATCATTAGAAGATATGTTAAAGGCATTTTAACAATCAATTGAGGCAAACCAATCATTAATATGTCATAAATATTGGTTAAAACTTGAGCGGAGGTTTTTGTTTAATGCGGGGGCTTAGATTTGACGGGTGTAGACGGGATTTTTGGATGATCATAATTGATAGATAATTCTACGGAATAACAACAGAATTCCTGGTGTTAATGGTCGAAGATGATAATGAACAATGAAATATAGATTAATTTATTGAGAATCATGGTTGAACCCAAGAAAAGATATAAATAAAATAAGAGATAATTGAATTGTTTTGTATTGATTCAAATGATAAGATTGATGTTACGATGAATATATGATACAATTTATATATTGATCATGACCAACTAACAAATCTTAATTAACTTGTAATAAAAATAACTAACTAATAACTACGGATAAGAAATATAAAAACCAACTCTAACACTTTCACTTAAGTTGGAATATGGATTATTATTTCCAACTTGAAAAAAAAAACAATGCAATCCAAGAAAAAATAAAATACAATGTTGCTCATTAAAGAAAGTTATAACAAAAAAAATATACAAACCGAAATTACATCGCCTAAGAAATATTTGATGTCGATAGCGGTACTAATAGAGGTGTTTAACTCATAGAAGACTTTAATCTACTTTGGGAGAAAATCTTCCAATGTTTCCTTGGATCTCACTTTAATAGAATCGATAAACTCAATATTGAGTCTTCAAATGTCAAATTTTTGCTACCAAAACTTAACCACCATATGATATGATGGAAGCACAAAGAGAATAGAAAATATTAATTACCATAGGATATAATATATAGATAATGAAAGTTGATAAACTACCATAAGGTATATAAAGTGTGAACACAAAGATAATAAAAATGCTTAAGTATAATATTGTAGAAGCATATAGAACTACCATTAAATATAAAATATTTATTGGAAAAATTCCGAGTTTCATATTTATTAGAGATAGAGCGTTGAAAATGTTTATATAGAGTGACATCTCTCATCTTACAAGATGGTTTTTAAGTCAGTTTTGTAAAGATGAGTTAGGTCAAACTCTAATATAACATCAGAGTCTATCGATCGGATTTTGGACCGTCCACCGTTTAATCACAAACCAAACCCAAAAAGTGTGTTGAATGTGAAGGGTGTATTGGGAAAATCACAAGTCTCACATTGGTTGGAGATAGAGTATTAAAAAGTGATATAGTATTGAAAGAGTTTATATAGAGTGACACCCCTCACATTACAAGTCAATTTTGTAAGGATGAGTTAGGCTAAATTCTAATTACATTAAAGAAAGTTATGAATGGCTAAACCAAAATTAAAGAATCATACCATCAAAATAATTGAGGTGTGTGAGAAACTTTAACAAATATATGATATTACAAATCATTTGATAAAATAACACAATTATTGTCGTAGTAAAAACGGTGGTTGATGATCAAAATGAAAGAATATAGTGAAATGGAAAAAATAGAAAGAAAGATGGAGGTAATTGGGGGTTATCTCCAATGATAAATAGAATCATCTCTTCTTCATGATGACAACTTTTGCTCTGAAAATATGTTGAAGAGTATCATTGAGCCTAAGAAAAGAGAGAAATAAAATAAGAAATGATTAAATTATTTTATATTGATTCAAATGATAAGAGCATTATTACAATGAAAACATGATATTATAAAATATATTAATCATGATCAACTAAAATTTTTTAATTAACTTGTAACATAACTAACTAATAAATATTTATAACAAATATAACAACTAACTCTAAGATACTTTAATAGGAAGAAATTGTTTTTTTTCTAGAGCTTATCTCTCAACTTTCTAATACCTATATGTTATTCTGGCGATTGGAATTGAATTGTGATATAAGGATACATACCTTTAAAGATTTATATTTTATGTTGTTCATCTCAAAAAATTTATTATTTTGAAAACGAGGGAGTAATATAGTGTTTTTTCGTGTGCCATTCTAGTGCAGAAACCTATCGATTTAATTAACCTCGAATTTTGGATGCACCAGGTAGCTGTAGCCGCAAAGCAAAGAGGAGCTTCAAAGATTATAGGAGTCGATCTAAATGAGGACAAATTTGAAATAGGTTTTTCTCAAACTTTATTTTCATTGAAACTTGTGTTTAAACACTATACATGTTTTCCTTTTACAACTATGAATCTTGAGAACCATAAGTTTCTTGTTCATCATACACAGGAAAACGATTTGGCATAACTGATTTCCTGAATCCTTCCACTTGCAAAGAGAAGTCTGTGAGCGAGGTAGGTTAAATATGTGTATGCATGGATCGCGCGCAACATATGGATTGGAATGAATAATTTTATTTTCTCTCCTCACAGGTGATTAAGGATATGACAAATGGAGGTGCTGATTATTGCTTCGAGTGCATCGGTTTGGCATCATTAATGGCAGAAGCTTTCAATAGCAGTAGAGAAGTTTGTTTTCTATACACTTCAAAACCTAAACATGCATGTGCACACATTTGAATGCAGTTAACTTTGATTAATGGTTGTTATGGTCAGGGTTGGGGGAAGACAGTGATAATAGGGGTGGAAATGCACGGTTCGCCATTGACATTAAGTCCTTATGACATACTGAAAGGCAAAACTATCACTGGATCACTATTTGGAGGTTTGAAACCAAAATCTGATATTCCCCTCCTTGCTCAGAAGTACTTAGATGATGTAAGTGATAATCACTAAATAATACTAGTATGCATTAGTATATACTTTTTTGCATTCCAAACATAGAATTATTGTGATTGGTTATGACATATATATATTTATGTTACAGGAGCTTAACTTGGATGGTTTCATAACACAAGAGGTGGACTTCAAAGATATTAATAAAGCTTTTGATTATCTCCAACAAGGAAAGAGCATTCGTTGCATTATAAGGATGGGTGATTAACTAATTAGACAACATTTTCCTGTAACCTTAAAACTACTTCATCTCTTACATATTATAAGCAAATTTTACTTTTTAGATATATTAAATAATTAATGTATCTGATCTATATATAGATCAGATATATTAAATATTTAATGTATTTAAAAAGTAAAATTTACTTGTAATATAAAACGGAGGGAGTATGTCTTCCCTTTATTTTCAATGTATGATAGTAAATTTTTGTCAAAATAAAATTTAAAAAATAAACAACTTCATAAATAAATTGGTTAGTAATACTAATGCAAGTTTATCACAACTCTCTTACTACTACTCTTTTAGAGCCTCTATACATATATATATATTTCTTGATTCTTTGGAATGCTAGAAGTTATTATGAAGTGTTTAGTGATCATAAGTAGCATGGGATGTATATGATAAATCTCATCCATTTCTAAGTATGAGTCTCATTCAATCATTCAACAAGATGAATTATCATCTATGAGAGAAGAAAATAATTGTGCATATTGGAAAGATCTGCTTGGAAGCACTATGTATCAACCTTTGTGTTACAAAATCACAAGATTAGAGAGATGAAGATTCATCTTATTTGAAAAATAAACTTGAGAGTTTGATGGAAAAGAATATTTCTTTACAAGATGAAAATAGCAAACCATTTCAACTACAACTTTTACACTAAGGAGATTAAAAACTATCACTAAACACACAAATTCTAAGCCCCAAATACAACCAAAAGATTATAGTTATTTTAGTGAATAAAACTAAAACCAATTCTCCATATTTATAATAATTGTATAGTTGTTTTCTTCACACTACTCAATATAGAATTTAGATCAATACCTACTTTAACACATCACTGTGCATGCCTTTGAAGGTGACATCAATGCTAACATTTTTGTAAATTATCTCATATTTTGACAATTTTAGATTTGGAGAGCTGGATATCCATGTTGGTGGAAGGTTCTCTTCATTGTAGAAGCAATTTTGGAAAAAGAAATATGGGACTTACACGACAAATAAACGATGTTTTTCACTCCATTTCATGTTTTATTTTCTAATTTCTATCAAAACTCACAAATTCTTTTAATCATAAAAATAACACTTGTAAAAAAAGTGAATGATACTCTACGATTTCAACTGAAATCAAATATGAAGATTGTTTTGATATGACTTAAAACCTTGAGCGAGAAACGATAAAAAAATATTTCGGTAGCTTATATATTTCAATAATTATGTTTGATGATCTAGACTGTTGTACTAGAGTTGAGTATGGAGTGTGGAAGATTTTGCATGGTGGAGTGATCGTGGTTAAAGGGTCTAAAATTTATAGTTTTTATACTTTAGAAGGTTTCAATGTTATTGATCATTCATCTTTATCTAATGAAGATTTTTAAGACAAGAACAAACTATGAGATTACTATGAGATTTGATGTTAATGCATGCTTAGATGCCTAAAGGTTATTTTAGGACACTTTAATGGATTTTGTTGGAGACAGGAGATAAAAATGCATTTGACTGCTTATGAAGTGGCGCTAGATGCTAAGTTTCCATTGAGTTTATAGGACAAGTATCCATTTGCATGAATAGATTTCTACATACCTATGGATGTTTAGAGTAAGAAACATGTTACTACTTTTATTTGAGGGTCGTTAAAGCCTTATCAAAATGCGTATATCAAGTTATTCTTGCTTGATAGTATAGTTGTGAAGTGTGTCTTCTAGGATTATCTAGAAGGCAAGAAGGGTTATGAGCAGTGGAGAGTAGAACATGAAGGATCAAAGTTCATCATAAGAAGATATATTACTTTTTATGAGTCTGGTAAGAGAATGAGGAGTAAAAATCTAAAGATGAAGATATTAGAAACTATGGGGAATAAGATTTTGTTTGAGGTAGGGATTCCTATTATGGATACTATTAGAAGTGAGAGAACAATTATAGTTGTTTTAATTATCATTTGACTTGTGATAAATTAAGAAGGGAGATTGTTCCATTTAAGGGATACAATTATGTTTGTGTTAGTAGTTATGATTTGAATGTGGCTGAAGAGTTGTCAAACCCAGAATCATGAACCTCCAGGAAGACAGTTTAAAGCAAAAGGAGTTAAAGATGGCTGAAGAATCATACTTGTGAGTTTTGTGACTACTTAAGCAAGAAAAAGTGGTTGGAAGCAAGTGCAATGGTCAAGGTTCAAATGTGGCTCGAATTTGATTAAGGGTGTTGAATGAAGATTCAAATCAGAGAAATCCCCAAGGTTGTTGATGGATAAATAGACCTCACTATAGATTTAATGTCAATATGAAAATTTGTATAATTATGCCTTAAAAATTTAAGTAATGAAGATAAGAAACACATATTTCGAGATTTCAAATAGTTAAATCGTGAGAAAGAATCATGAAAGTCGACGGAGCAGGCCAGAGCATGGGGGAGACCTGGTGTCTAGCAAGAAAGTTAGTAGCAAAAGAGCCATGGAAGTGGGGGACCTAGAAGTCGTTGATGACGACAGGTTTAACGGTCGACGGTCCACACATTTGTCCATGAAAGCTCTATGTCGGAGTTCGCTTGTTGTTAGCATGGTAGATCTAAATCAATATGATGTGCATGTATAATGGTCAATTGATTTTGGTGATGATAATTGTTGACAACTCCATAAGTAAAACATTGTTTGGATGATTATAGCTTTTTTCAAGAGTTCTTTGTGACAAATGTCAAAGGAGAAGTTTATTGTAACTATCTGATAAGCTTCTTATGGTGGCATCTGACAAAGAAGATACCTCAAGCATCATCAATCAGATGATTCAAGGATCCAATTAAAGTCCTAATCAATTTTTGAATAAAAAAAAAAGGTTCTTGAAGTTTGAAAGATAAAAAGTGTGAAAGCTCGCATGGTCCTATGCTTAGCATCTTAGATTGACCAGTTTAAAATTTAAAAGATCAAGAGTATGTCTTGAAGTATTAAGGCAATCACATACACACACATATAAAATCTTACCGAACCCTCTCTATTTTTATTAAAACTTCTTTAAATTATATCAAGGCATGTATATAATTGATTAAGAAGTGTTTCTAATTAATTAAGAATGATAACTCACTACTTAATCGATTAAGGACCTGGTCCAATTGATTAAAGTAAGGAGGAAAATCTTCTAATCTCTTAGAAATGATATTAATCAATTAACTCATATAGTTATTTTATGGTTTATGGGCTGATCCTGTAAAAGCTCAAGTCTAATTTTAGTGAAACTCTCAAGAGGTGACTCTTAGGGGCAGGAGTAAGTCAAGTGGTTAGGCCGAACCTATATAAATCTTTGGTTCACTATCTATCTTTTCTCTTATATTTTTCGTTATTTATTTTCTTTTGATTGTGTATCTCTTTTCTTCTTCGTCTTATTTCTAGTTTTGCAATGTTATATCTCTTTTTATTTATATATAAATATTTTTGAAAATAAAAGTTTTTATAAATTAATTACACATTTTGAATATTATGATTCACCATTCCTCTTGCGTTTGGAGTCACTTTCCTAACACATAAGTCGTTGATGACAATGCGTATTATGGCCTACGAACTGCGCAATGTTCACGACAGTGCCCAAAGGCGGCGTTGGACCTTTCCCGGTGGTAGTCGTGGAGCTCTGACTATCCGCCATGGAGTGCTGCCGATTGCTGACAACAACGACTGATCAGCAGCGACAAGTCATGTTCGGAGAGTAGCTGGTCCAATTTTGGTGGTTAATGGGTATCAAGTTGATTGTTTCAATGCATATTCGTTTGTTAATTAGTTGCATTTTGGTCCCGTTATGGATCTTTTAATTTTCAACAACTATATATATGTACATTTATCACATTTATGACTATTTTCTTGTAACTTTTTTTGTAATCTCTTGTAATAATTGTAGAAAAGATAGTGAATTGGAGATTTGCTCTCTCCCCATAGTAGATTGATTTAAACGAATGGGGTAAATAAGTTATTTTTGTTCATCTCTTTTATCTTCCTCTTGCTTGCTTTGAATTTGCATACAATGGTTGTAGTTTATTTTGTTGTGTGAAGCCATTTATTTTGGTTAATATTAATCTTTGTCTCACTCATCTTTACTATCAACAAAATTAATATTATTGTTATATTTCAACAATAGCTTAATGCGTTGAGCCTTGTTAGACGAGGGTAACAGTCTAGAAGGGGGGAGGATTGAATAGATCGCTAAAAAAAATTCTTATTAAAATTATGTTTTGAAAAGTATTTTTCTATGGCAAGCAGAAGCAAATCCGGATGAACTCTCGTCTATCTGAACCGTTATTGGTAGAATCAGATATGCATACAAACCGTAGTAAAATGTATGCAAAAGATGAGAAAAGTCAATCAATATGATTTATTTGAATATAAACCACACTAAGATTAAAAAAATTCCAATGAGAAGTAAAATAAAACTTGACTCAGGAATTTGGTCAAACACTTAGTGTGTAGTTAAAATATCAAACACTTGGTGTGCAATACACCAAACTTAATTCACTTTATGTTGAAGTTGTAACAAATCAATTGCAATTGTTTAGATTGCAATGGTTTTACAAAAACAATTCTAAACACTTCAACACAACCAGAACTTTCAACAATTCAAAGTACACACTAATTATTCTAAAAATGTAGAGAGAGAGAGAGAGAGAGAGAGAGAGAGAGAGAGAGATTTATGAAATTGTCCTTACTATGGGTACGTATGCTCTTAATTCGAAATCAAATTGAGATATTGTAATTAACCTTTGCAATATCAATTTACAAGAGACGTAATAATAATTCAACCCCCTAAACTCTATGTTTGATGTTGATCCTAGATCTTTCTCTTCCCTTGATCTTAGCAAGATCAAGTGAAACAAGATCTCCAATATGATCCTCCCGTTACCAATACTCCTTTAAATTAACTACCATTCTTCAAAGCTTTCACTCGGTTGAATCCAAGTTGTGAAATCTTTCCCTAATCCTTTCAAATGATCCTCCAGTTACCGCTACTCCTTTGAAAGAACCCCTGTACTTCAAAGATTTTACTCGGCTGAATCCAAATTCAAAGACTTATGCAAAACCCTCTAAATCAACCCTTGATCTTGGAGTAAAAACCCTAAAGATTTTTCTCAATGAAACCCCTAAAGAAAGCCTCAACCTAATTTGATTACACAAACCTAAATTGGACCTTATCAATTTTGCCTTGATAACAAACAACAAAAATGGTTATGTGTAGTTGTTGAATGCATCAAAAAAAAGGTTGAAAATGATGAGAATTCTTTGTATCTTTCAAGTTTCATTACTTAGAAATGATGGATGAATGTGTATTTATATGTATGAGTGTGTGTAGAAAAGAAATGAGCAAAGCAGATTTTTAGACAAATGCAAATTTAGAAACTCAGTATAAAACGTATTGACTCCAAACTATAATGAGTCAATACATAGGCTGAATGAGTCAATACGAGGCCCAAAGGAGTCAATACATTGAAGGTAGTAGAAAATTTGTTAAAAAAATGTTTTAGAAGGAGTCGGCTCCAAACACGGGAGAGTCGACTCATTGGCTTAATGTATCAACACATCCCTTCAATGTATCAATACATTGAAGGCAGTGGAAATTCCTTGAAAACACCTTTCAGATGGAGTTGACTCCAACTATGGATGAGTCAACCCATTCACAAGATATATTGAATCATCTTGCCTATGTATCGATACATTAGAGGCGAACTCAAATCCTTTGAAATTCAAGTCAGTATTTATCGATACATATCAAAGATGTATCGACCCATTCATAATTTTTTCATGAAAAATCATATTTTTAACATGTGTAATATAATTTTACATGTTCTATGGTGATGATGCACATCTAAACAAAGACTATAAAATCCAACATACACAAATATCTAAGCTACCTAGTTTTAACATCATTCAAAATACATTTAATAGTATATTGCACTCACATACTCCCCGTTTTTTATGATGGAAAAACATACTAGGCACTCTTGATATCTTTGGCAAAGCTCCCCCTGAATATGTGCATCATAAACCTTGTGTTTCTCCCTCTTTGACAACATCAAAAAGAGGCAAAGACGAAAAATGTGAGAAACATCATGAAAATTACACAACAACATATAACTCCCTCAGAGGCATTGCAAAGATTAAACGAATCAACTATAACGTGCACTCACAAGGAATTATGTTAAATTGAAAACGATGCTTAATCATAAATAAACAACCAAGAATAGACAAAAGAGATAATGTCTATTACATATTTGATATAAAAGTTTGCAACATAATGTTACAACAAACAAAGAGACATGAAAGCATACATCCATTTTTCATGTAAAGAATAGGATAAATTATATGCTAAACCACAAATATCAATAAAACTACTTTAAATATTAGACATTAATGATATGAGATACATATGATAAAAAGATCAAACAAGATGTTACTATAAGCTTATAAATTGAGAAACACATGTGTAATCAATTGAAAATTTTGGAAGTGGACACATATGAAATTCATTATTCATCAATTATATCACATACTCATGGATCATAAACATGCAATCAATTAGTCATAGATAAGTTACACAGTTCATATAATCTTTAAGGACGAAGAGAAATTTGAACGATATTACCTCATAGGATGAGACAGGGAATGCACTTCAGAAGTAAATAAACTTTCGAACAAAGGTAAAAAAATATAGGCAATGAATGCAACAACGTATTTTAGATGTCATACCCTAATTTTTATCCCTAAGATCCCACCTCATTTGCATCTTCACAGTGCATCAAGATCACAAACTTGGTTATCACTTAACCCTCTCACTTTTGGGTTTGTCTTTATGGAGATCAACAAGCACCTCTTTGTGTATCTTTACTTTTATACTTATGTACTTTATATGTTACTAACCATTAATAAAAAAATACAAACAATATGTGCCTTATCCCTTTGTTTCTTTTGCAAGGTAGAGTTTGAAATCAAGAACATCAAGTGAATGTATCCTCAGCTAGGGTTTGTGTTTTTCAGGTTAAAGTATGATCAACCATTTATTTTTAAGGGAAAATCATTGAAGCATGACCTCTAACATCAAAGCGTAGAGTCTCAAGCATCATTCAACTCCATTTTAATCAAAAACATTTCAAGTTGGATGACTTGTTTCTCAAGAAACTTTCAAGGTTCATGTGTTTATTTCCATGCCTCCATTAATAAGTTTCATCAAGCCATGGCATGCTTCATCAAAGTACAATCAAAAGTACACCATTTTGAGTCCATATTATCATCAATGATCTTTGAAGTGCAAGAAAAGTCCAAAAGTTACAAGCTTGTTCAAGGAAATTTGACCAAAAAGTCAACATTTTAAGCCTAAGTTCAAGACTTTACAACTTCTTCATACTTCAAATTTTTTGAATGTTTCTTTAAGAAAATGAATCATCTTGAAATACTCTTCAACTTCTCTTCACAAGTCAATATCCAATTGCTCTTGGAAGACTATCGAAAGTTTGAATACATTATAAGTCATCTTGTGGACTTAGAAGATTTTGGCCTAGGTTCATGCTTGGCATGCCTAACTTCCAAAGATCATAACTCCTTCAATATTTATATTTTATAGGATCTTCTTTTTCCCAAATATCCCTATTGATGTCCTCTACAGTTTTACTTTAGAGGTCAAACATAAATTCATGCTCTAAGTTCTTCAAATCTTGAAGGCCATTTGTGCACAAAACAAGATCATTACCTGTTTGACCTAATGCCTGACCTGATTTTCAGGGCCACGACCCCAACTTTTACCTCATGCCATTTTCACCTCAAGTGTTCTTTTGGATTGTTTCTTTTTGCATAGTGTTCTACTCCACGAATAGATCATTTAGCTCAAAGAAATTCAATAATTGCACGAGTAAATTGTATTTGGCCTCACCATGAACATGGATGCTTGAAACTGAAATTGTCCATGACCAAAATTTGCAAAGCAACTCAAATCTCCAAATTAAGTTATTGTATGCACGTGTTTTGTCCATGATGAGGTCAAGTAATGTGTGAAGATAAAAAATGATCCAAAATTGGAAGCATTTCACTACGTTTTGGCTGACTTCATGATCAAGGATTCTCATACTTTGCTTGTTAGAACACATATTGGTTCTTAATAATATCTCTATGTTTTGATGATAACTATTATGAAATTTTGTATTCAAGAATTATATACTTTAAAATTTACTTGAGAATTTTTAATGCAGATAGTAAAGAAATTAACACTCCAGAAGCAAATCAGAATTGAACACAAGAAATTAGCTAGACTCTGTAGCGCCAGATGCATACATTAGAAGATTCTGATTGCTGCAAACAGAAGATTCTGAGCGTAGCCTCCAGAAGATTCTGAAGCAGAAGCTCCAGAAGATTCTGAAGCAGAAGCTCCAGAAGGATCTGAAGCAGAAGCTCAGAAGAATCTGAAGCAAGTCAGAAGCATCTGAAGCAAAGAAGAATTTTGTATGAAGAGCTTTTCAAAGCATAGTTTCTACAGAAGATTCTGAAAGTACTAAAGCTGCCAGTACTGAAGTTTTGTCTCAAATATGCTCTGATATTAAACATGCTGAAAGCACACCTGCTGCAGAAGACTCTGATTCAGCAAGACTCTGATCATCATTAGAAGACTCTGACCCAATTAGACTCTGATGAACTTGCTGAAAACTGAAGAAGAAATATTCAAAGATTATATCCGTTGGAGTAAATCAAACGTCTCTTTCCTTATTTATGCTAGACACAAGAACACAGACAAAAAGGATTTTTCTGTGCTTTCTTCTTCTAGGAAAGGTCACTTGATATGAAGACAAAAAGGCTCAGACCTTTTGAACACTCTTCTCAACGTGCAACTCACCTTGGATCAGCTGCCTATAAAAGCAAGACTCCACTAAATTCTTCAGTTGACGTTTTATTGAAAAGAAATCAAAAACCTTCAAGCTCTCATACTTTCATATTCTTTCTAAGAACTTATTTCATTGTACTTAAAATTAAGAGAAATATCACAGTAGTGATAAAAGCTTTTTAGAAGCATTCTTACTCTTGTAATAGTTTTACATTGATTGTAAAAGATTTCCTTAAGAGGATTCAGTTGGAATCAGTAGCTCTTGAGAAGACTAAGAACAGTTGTTCTTAGGTGTTACTATTGTAATCTGTTTGATTAAATAGTGGATTAAGTCCTTGATTGAGAAAGGCAAATCACTCTAGAAAGGGTGGACTGGAGTAGTTGAGTTCAACGAACCAGGATAAAAATACTTGAGTTTTTATTCTAAGTTTTAATCTTTCATACTTATTCAACCCCCCTTCTAAGTATTATCTCACCTTCATTGCTTGCTCATGATTTCACATGAATTCAAGCTAACTCTAAAATGTATGAGTTCCATTCTCTTCATATATAAATAGAAGGCTCATTTGCAATGAAAACCAAGCTTAGAAATCCCCTAGAACCGCTGCTCGAGCACAGACTTCCCTCTAAAATTTTGTGATTTCGTTCTCAATTTCTGAGTTTTCTCAACCTTATTTCTTGATTCCATTAGCTCCATCATATATGTATGTGTTGTGAATCAGATACCTTGAGACAAAGTATAAACGGTTTCTTAATGATCAAGAAACTCACAAGGGTTAGGTTAATAAAGAAGACAACGTAAAACAATAAGGAACAACAAGGATTGGTTATTAAACTGCTATTCTTTCCTTTCTCGTAGAACAAGATTACAAATATACAAGAATAACAAAATAACCTCTCTCCCTCTCTTGAAATTAGGATTTTATCTTCCTATTTTTTCTTATGACAAGATTGAGAAACTAGCATCCTATTTATAAGAAAAATATCACACTAACCTAATGGGCTTTTTAACAATTACCCATTACAAGCTAACTTAGGGTACAAGCTAACTTAAACAGTTGGGATTACAAGCAAGGCCCAATTAAACATGTTAACAACCCTAGCAATATTGACTAATGCATGTTAGAACAAACTTCGACTACAACACACATTACTCACGAACAGACTTCGACCACACTAGAGTTCGATCCAACATCTTACAAATCTCCACCTTGGATATAACTCTATAACATCAAGAAACTAGATTTCTTCATGTAGCTTTATTAACTGCATACAATGGAAAAACTTGCAACCGGGCAACGTCTTGGTGATCATATCAGCAACATTATAATCTGTCGAAACCTTCAGCACTTGGACTTCTCCACGCTCGATTACCCCTCTGACGAAATATAGTCTCACATCAATATGATTGGTTCGCTCATGATAGGATGAATTCTTCGACATGTGTATTGCACTTTGACTATCACATTTAACAGTGATAACTCCACCTTGAAGTTTTAGCTCATTTGCAAAACCTTCAAGCCACAATGCTTCTTTCACAGCTTCAGTTAGGGCAATATACTCCACTTCAGTGGTTGATAAGGTAACGACCTTCTGAAGTGTTGCTTTCCAACTAATTATTGTCCCAAACATAGTGAACACGTATCCAAAGATAGATTTTCTGGAATCCATATAACCTGCATAATCAGAGTCGACATATCCTTCGATTGATGCTTTACTATCTTAACTCAAGGCTCCACCATAAATTAGACCTCTATTCAGAGACCCATTCATGTACCTTAAAGTCCACTTCAATGCTTGCCAGTGAGCCTTTCCAGGATTCGCCATGTACCTACTTACAAGACTTACTGCATATGCTATGTTGGGTCTAGTACAAACCATAACATACATCAAAGAACCTACTATGTTAGCATATGGAATGCTATTCATATAAGTTCTTTCAACATCAGTGTTGAGACACTGATCTATACTCAGCTTGAATTGAGGGTTTGTCAGAGTCACAATAAGCTTTGAATTCGACATACCAAACTTTTCGAGAACCTTCTGTAGGTATGCCTCTTGAGATAAGCATAATTTCAACTGCTTTCTATCTCTCCGGATGTCAATCCCAAGAATCCTGGACGCAGCTCCCAGATCCTTCATGTCGACCTCTTTATTGAGTTCATCCTTCACCATCATTACATATTCGACATTGTTGCTTGCTATTAGAATATCATCCACATAGAGCAACAAAATAATAAATGAATTACCCGGTCAAAATCTGAAGTAAACACAGTGGTCGAACTGACTTCTGATGAAACTTATGCGTGCCATAAACTTGTCGAATCTCCTATTCCACTATCGAGGAGATTATTTCAGCCCATATAAGGATCTATTCAGCTTTCACACATAATCTTCCTTCCCTTTTTCGACATACCCTTCTAGTTACCTCATCAGGATTGTTTCATCTAGGTCACCATACAAGAACCCAGTCTTCACATCCATCTGTTCCAGTTCAAGGTCAAACTATGCCACTGTGGCAAGCAACATTCGAATGGATATGTGCTTCATAATAGGAGAGAACACATCATTAAAGTCGATACCTTCTTTCTGAGTGAATCCCCTAGCAACCAATCTTGCCTTGTATGTCTTCGACGTCACTCCTTCGATTCCTTCCTTAACTTTGAAAATCCATTTACAACTGACTAACCTGGCTCTAGTAGGATTCTTGATCAGTTCCCATGTGTTGTTATCATGAAGAGATTTCATCTCATCATCCATGGCCTTCATCCATTCAGTCTTCTTTCTACTCCTCATAACTTCCTTATAGTCTCTAGGTTCTTCATCTAGAACCTCACTAGCAGAGATTAAGGCATAAGCTATAAGATCTGCATACCTAAGTCTCTGAGGAGGCTTGATGACTCTCCTCGACCTGTCTCTTGCTAGCAGGTAGTCATTATCAGTCTCCTCATCTTCGACAACATCTTCTGTGTCTTTTTCGACTTCATATGGGGTACGCAATTCAGCATCAACATGCTCCACCTCAACAGGAATCTCTCCTTGTTCCAACTCTTCGTCAGCATCATTAGTTTTCTTGAAATCCATCTATGCTTCATTGAAAAATACATCTCGACTGGTGATACACCTCCTGTAACCTGGCTCTAGGCACCATAACCTATAAGCATTGACTCCTTCAGGGTATCCCATGAACATGAATTTCAGATCTCTAGGTTCGACCTTGTCTTGCCTAATGTGAGCATAGGCAACACAGCCAAATACTCTCATTCTGTCGAGACTAGGTAGATGTCCCGACCAAACTTCTTCAGGTGTCTTCACTCCCAAGGCAGTCGAGGGACATCTATTTATCACGTAAGCTGTTGTCGAAACAGCTTCCGCCCAAAACACCTTCTTCAATCCAACACTAACCAACATGCATCTAACCCTTTCAAGGTATATATATATATATATATATATATATATATATATATATATATATATATATATATATATATATATATATATATATATATATATATATATATATATATATATATATATATATATATATAATCTGACCTGATCAGACAGAGAACTATGACCTGCAGTCGAGGGACATCTATTTATCAGGTAAGCTGTTGTCGAAACAGCTTTCGCCCAAAACACCTTCTTTAATCCAGCACTAACCAACATGCATCTAACCCTTTCAGGGTATATATATATATATATATATATATATATATATATATATATATATATATATATATATATATATATATATATATATATATATATATATATATATATATATATATATATAATCTGACCTGATCAGATGGAGAACTATGACTTGCTACGCGTCGTTGATCTGCTAGCTGCTCACAAGGAATATGGATGAGGAGGGAGGGTGTACCTGCAAGACACTCTGATGCCAAAGTATGTAGTGGACCAGAGTGTGAGCAAATACAGAAGAGAGGTTAAGAAAAGAATACCTGATCCTCTGGTAAAAGAGGGTATTTATAGAGACCCCAGCGCAGGGCCAACGGTCACTTGTGTTGGGCTGGATCGTCAGGCCCAACCCAGGTGACTGCTAGGGCTTACGTGGCGTAGTGAAGACCAGCACGTGGTCTTCGTCGTAGTTCAATCGTCCGAGATATCCGAAAGGTGGGCTGACCATCTCTTTCGGAGGTGGGTAGTTAGATGATGACGTGTCCCCGCGGAGGGGGCACGCAGAGAACGTATGGAGGACACATTGTTCTGCCCGATTGTGGGAGCATCCTGGTCGACGAAGGGAGTGCCCCGGTTGACGGGGGCACCTGTGCTCAACATAGGGCCATTTGGGCCTGTTTGGGCCTTCCCCGTATATCTCTGGACTGGGCCTGTCTGGTCAAGCCTGAGCCCAGCCCAGAACAATATTCTTATATTAGTGTAATGAAGAAAGAGAAGAAGACAATATCAAAGAAGGACAACCATATAGGTCTAGCTTGGAGAAACATAAATTGTTCTTGGGTTTAATTTAGGTTCTCCCATTGACTTGAGAGAACAATTGTGCTAGGGGCCATAATTGTATTATTTTATTTTATATGTATATTGATGCATGTGAGAAACAATTTATATGACATGTAAGCCGGTGACCGTTGGCCCTGCGTTGGGGTCTCATTATAAATACCCTATTTCCCTAGAGGGTCAAGTATTAAATTCTCTATCTCTCTTCTGTATTTGCTTCCACTCTGATCCACCAATTACTTTGGCATCAGAGTGTCTTGCAGGTACACCCCCTCCTCCTCCCTACTTTCGGTGAACAGCTTGTAGATAAACGACGAGTGGCAGGTCATTGATTCCTTTCTGATCAGGTCAGACATATATGTTCTGGACTGGGCCCAAGCCAACCCATCCGTCGGACAGGCCCAACCCAACGTCATTTGTGGAAGGCCCAAATAGGCCCAAATCACTCAGTGTCGGGCACAGTTCCTTCCGTCGGGCAGACACTCCCTCCGTCGGGAAGAACAACACATCTTTCACACGTTCTCCACGTGGCCCCTCCGCGGGGACACGTCATCAGCCAACTATCCACCTCCGAAAGAATTGGTCAGCCCACCTTTCGGAGATCACGGGACGGTTGAAGTAGGGCGAAGACCACGTGCTGGTCTTCACTACGCCACGTAAGCCCTAGCAGTCACTTGGGTTGGGTCTGACCATCCAGCCCAACGCAAGTGACTGTTGGCCCTGCGCTGGGGTCTCACTATAAATACCCTTTTTCAATAGAGGGTTAGGTATTCAATTCTCTATCTCTCTTGTGTATTTGCTTCCACTCTGATCCACTAATTACTTTAGCATCAAAGTGTCTTGCAGGTACACCCCCCTCCTCCTCCCTACTTCCGGTGAACAACTTGCAGATCAACGACGCGTGGCAGGTCGTTGATTCCTTTCTGATCAGGGCAGATGATATGTATATATTTATATACACACACACACACACACAAGATGTCACTATAAACATATAAACTAAAAAAACACATGCGTAATCAATTGAAACGTTTGGAAGCGAACACATATGAAATTCATCTTTCATCAATTATATCACATACTCATGTATCATAAACATGCAATCAATTTAGTCATAGATAAGTGGCACAGTTCATAGAAACTTTAAGGCCAAAGAGAGAAATTTGAACGATATTACCTCATAGTATGAGACGGAGAATGCACTTCACAAGAAAATAAACTTTCAAACAAAGGTTACACTAAATATAGAGAGTGCATGCAACAAAATATGTTAGGCAAAATTTGAGATATCGAGAATGCTCAATTTTCAACGAATATTGAAAAATGGCTTAGTCGCAAGTGGTTTTATAAAAATCACAAGTTGATTTTTTGCTATCAACATGCTCAAAAACAACATTGTCTTTCTAACATGATCTTGTAGGAAACGTTGATGTGTCTCAATATGCATAATACCAAAATGTAACAATGAATTTTTAGTTAGATTAATCGCACTGATACTATCGCACATGATAGAATTTTTGATTAGATTGATTGCACTAATATTATCGAAAATAATAAAATTTATTTTTCGTAAAAAAGAAAATACTTAAAAAACACTTGAGAAACATATATTTTAAAGAAACATTATATGGACTTTTTGTGTGAATAAGGTATATTACCACTCTTTGAGGATAAATGATAAATCCGGAGAAGCTTTTGTAACTAGTTTCGCAGAGACATGGATTTACAAGGTTGTCTCAACAGAACAACCTTCCAATCTCTCAAACTCTCTTCAACTCCCTCTTCTTCTTCTTCACCCTTCCTTTTTCCTTCACTCTACAAAACCAAAACTCCAACCATTCACTCCCCAAAATTTCCATTTCCACGCCTCACCAAACCTCTCTCCACCTCTTCCGCCGCCGTCGTCCAAACATCTCCGGCGACCACTAACACATCTTCCGACCAAGGTCTTTCCCTCTTCTCTTAATTCTCTCTGTTTGGTTTCTCATTTCTTAACAATGAAATTGAAATTGAAGTAAAAAAAAAACGTTGTTATTGGTGTGATATAGGTGGAAAACCTCAATGGAAAGCTACAATTGACTTCAAGTGGATAAAGGATAACAAAGAAACTGTTGCTGATAATATAAAGAACCGCAATTCTGATGCTGATTTGGAACTCATCCTCAACCTTTATGACAAATTGTTTATTCTTCAGAAGGTTATGCTTCTCTTTTATCTCTTCATTATCAATTTCTATTTAATTTAAATGCTAAATAACTAGAATGTTAATTGTTTGGTAAAGAATCACCACTTATGGCTGTGTAACGCTGACATCTCTTAATAAAGGCTTGACAGTACAGTGTCGGTGTCGGTGTCTATGCTTCATAGTGTAATGGAGTAGTAATGTAAGAATTTTCCAAAATCTTTGTTCTTTTAATGGCTCAGCTAATTCGTTTCTTACAGATAGCAGGAAGTTGAGAGGGTGCGTGGAGAGCGAAATGCGGTGGCTAATAAAATGAAAGGAAAATTAGAACCATCTGAACGCCAAATACTAATCGAACAAGGTGACTTTGCTATTGTTCTCACATGTTTTTAAGTACATTTGTTAAAACTGGGACATTATGAGTGCAGGGAAGAATTTGAAGGAGGGACTTATTGCTTTGGAAGAAGACTTGGTGAAGCTTAATGATGAGCTTCAACGGGAGGCGCAGTGTATACCAAACTTGACTCATCCAGACGTTCCAATAGGAGGGGAGGATAGTTCCACTATAAGGAAGATGGTACTTTCGGTTATCTCAAATCCGTTCATTTTTCTTTTTCTGAGTGAAGAGATTGATATTGGTCTCATTAATACTTCATGTATTTTGTGATTTTTTAGGTTGGCAACGTTCCCAAATTTAACTTTCCTGTCAAGGATCATCTCCAACTTGGAAAGGAACTTGATCTTTTTGATTTTGATGCTGCTGCAGAGGTATACTATGATTAATCTAACACTTAAAACATCATAGTTTTAAAGTTTGGCTGTTATTAGTGTCATTTTAAGGTGTAGGTTAATAGTATATTGTAACTAGTAATGGTGAAACAACACATGGTTAACATGACTCTGATAGAATTTACTTTCCCGGTAGCAGTGTGCCCTTGGATGTAACATATTTTAAACACTTTGTTGAAGCTTGGTTCTTCAAAAGAGATGATATAATTGGCTTTGACTTCAGCTGTTCTGTCTCATGAATCTAACCTGCTGCTTCACAGGTCAGTGGTTCAAAGTTCTACTACCTAAAAAACGAAGCAGTTTTATTAGAGATGGCTCTTCTCAATTGGACACTCTCAGAAGTGATGAAGAGAGGCTTTACTCCACTAACAACACCTGAAATTGTACGGTCGTCTGTTGTTGAAAAATGTGGTTTCCAACCTCGTGCGAAAAATACCCAGGTTTGTGTGTATACTTATCTCTTTCTCACCATGTAATATTGAACTATTCTTGGGCTACAAATTTGTTGGTCTTGTAATGGTACTCACAATGAGGCCTAGCCTTGTTTTAAAATGCAAAATATTGCAACACCATTAGATTTTCCTTAAAAAATACTTCTGTTTCATGTTTTTAGTATGCTGATTGAAAAGCATGATGGCATCTACTGATGTTTCATGCCAACATGAAACAGGTTTATTCTATCGATGATAGTGACCAATGCCTTATCGGCACTGCAGAGATTCCTGTTGGGGGCCTTCATATGGATTCTATACTCGCTGACTCAATGTTACCCTTAAAATATGTTGCATTTTCTCATTGCTTTCGTACTGAGGCAGGTGCTGCTGGCACTGCAACAAGGTAATTAGTTATTGAGCTTGCTTGTTTCTTCATGTTCCTAGGTATTGATTTGACCACAGGTTCATATTGTCAATAATATCAAACCTTCTGCCGGCCGAAATTTATGTAATCCGTTGAAGTTCATACTCTTAAGCTATAAAACACGGACACCTCGAAGACGACCCCAACACTGACACGGCGACATCGATAATAATTTAAAAAAATGAATAAATTAATCGTATTCACATGTGTCGGTGAAGGTGTCCAACACCGACACGGACACAGACGCATCTTTTTTCAAAGGTGTCGGTGCTACCTAGCTCTTAAGTATCATCCTATACTACATGTCAATGTTGATGTTTACGAGTATATAAATCTTCTGAATTTTCTGATATCAAGTACTAATGAGCAGGGGCCTTTATCGCGTCCACCAGTTCAGCAAAATTGAAATGTTTATTTTCTGCCGTCCAGAAGAGAGTGATTATTACCACGGCGAGCTTATTAAAATTGAAGAAGACATGTTCTCGTCCCTAGGGTTACATTTTAAGTGAGTGTTACTACTTGGCAAATCCTTCCTTTTATAAAATTATCCTATTATGGTGTTTAATATAACTGAGCATTTTCTGCAGAACTTTGGATATGGCTTCGGAAGATTTAGGGGCACCTGCTTATCGTAAATTTGATGTGGAAGCATGGATGCCTGGTTTAGAAAGATTTGGCGAGGTCGGCATTTTATTCTCCTTGGGCTTACATTACCTCTTTTTTAATATATATAACCTGCAGAGTCTTTGTTTACTCTTCATGTTTGATATAATGGCAGATCTCCAGCGCATCAAATTGTACAGACTATCAGAGTCGTCGTTTGGGAATCCGTTATCGCCCATCAGAAACACTTGTTCCAGGTCCAAAAAAATCTAAAGGCAACCTTGCTCCACCGCAATTTGTTCACACGTTAAACGCAACAGCATGTGCCGTACCGCGAATGATTATATGTCTACTTGAAAATTACCAACAAGAAGATGGATCCGTCCTTATTCCGGAGCCATTGAGGCCATTCATGGGAGGGCTTAATGTTATCTCAAGAAAATCATGATATAGTTGTATCATAACACTATTTTGTTTCTTATTTGAAGCATGCTGTTGCAGCATTAGATTTTGTCGTCATAGATGAGTTGAAGCAATTTCATTTAGCGAAAGTGTTAGTTTGATGTACAAGTAATCTTGATGATTTCAGGTCAATGAATAAAGAATGTAGAACTATATGTTAATCAATCAAAAAGTATAGTTACAATAATGCAATTTACTAAAATAAAATTGCAATGAAGAATGTGAATGAGTCCTTAGCTATATTCAACAGCTCTACCCTTCCTACATAAATAAGTGATACTCACTCAACTCAATAAATCAATGAATCAATGAATGCTCTTTTCAAAAAGCATCCATCATATAAGAATCTCATGTTGTCCCCTACCAACTTTGTAGATAAAAAATCTCCCATTTTTTTCTTTTTATTCTATTCAAAATATATACAGTAGGTCACTAGTCCTTGTAACACCTTCCAAGTTCCAACTGAACTTTGTTTCAGATTGTGTTATGAGTCATTCTTTCACCAATATATGTTCAAGGAAGAAGCTTTTGCTTTATGATGAGTATGTGTTTTCTGCCCGACATAAACAATCGGGTAAAGGATTTGCATAAAATGTTTCTTCTGACCGAAACCTGTCGACACCCTTTGTTCCGGAAATGGGTCCTTTTCTCTTCCTTAATAAACCAACCCTGTCACACACAACAAACCAACCAAATATCATGTCAAACCGTTAAATTACTTAACATATACATTAATGCTTTTCTGTTTTCTGTTTTCTGCAATCTCATACCTTCCTTGGTGAAGTTCATTCACTTTATTGGACAGCTTTTTCCCCTCAACCATTGATCCTTTCTTTAGTTTATCAAACAAACGAACGAGGGCTTTCCTGTTTAAAACGAAATTCGGGATAATAAAACTTCAAAAAATTAAAAGATAGATATAAATTTCATATGCTTAAGCGAGAGAGACTAACCTATCTGGAGATATGGTTCTTCCTCTTCCAAGAAAACGACGATGGCCCTCCACGGCCCGTGCCATGTTTCCAGGGTAAGAATGCACAAACACATCACTTTCAACGGATACAATATAGTCAAGAGCGGCCATTTGAGACGCGTGGCTTGAAAATGGTTCAAGCTCGTCAATAGATGCCAACTTTTCCTAATATAAATAAAAACAAGTTCAAACAATGTTTTATCAATCTTCATTCCCCAAGAATATACAACAAGAAAGTATTGTACAGTTTCTAACCTTGCTCATTAAAAACGGATATCGCGACCGCAGTTCGGTCATATGAGACTCACCCCCATATATCTCCCCTGCAGCAATATATATTGGAGTCTTTGTAGGGTATCCAAGAGCACTAAGGAAAATTCCAACTTCTTTTGGAGTTAAGGGACAATTTCCTTTAGACCTCTCTTCAGCAGGATCAATATGCTTTCTTTTCCAATAACTAGTATTCTCTCTGTAAGTTTAGTTCATCATAGTCATTTTCAACTGTCAGATATCAGAAAAAGAACACACGACTCAACAAATTATTTCTAAGCATCAAGATTCATTACCTGATAATTCGTAGTTCTTCAGCCTCAGAAGTTGATAAATCATGCGTGCATCCGCTAAATGCAAGCATATCCTTCTCGTAACGTAAGTGTAATGCGATATAAGGACCAAATGATCTCATCCTCTCCACCAATAACTGCAAGTAACACAAAAAAGAAGAAAAACTCAAAACGGAAAGGTCGTAGTATGGTAAAAAGGAAACAAAGAAGCCAATAAGAGTTAGAATATAGTAATATACTTTTCCCATCTGTTCAATGCGAGGAGAGAAACGAAGAGCTTCAAAACAAGCACGGCAACGAAGCTTCTGAATATCTGGAGGTAGATTGTTATTCGCTAATCGAGAATCAGATTTGGAAGCTTGAATAACCTTTAGAGAATTTCAACAATTAAGACAGTAAGATGAATAAATCAATTGTAAGATAGAAATTTATATACAAACAGGTTACATACTTTGAAATCATCCCAAAGGGCTGCAATCTCTTTTTTATAGTAATCCATACCAGACCAGCTTTTGAACTGCTTCACCGTTTTAGTTGCATCGGCCAGATCCTTGGGAAGTTTCTTGATGATTTTTATATCATCAGCAAGAGAACTGATAAACCTCTTTTCATCAAAGATATCAGAGAAATTGCTGCAAACCATGCAATGGACTATAAAATATAATATGTAAAATCAAATAACAGAAAAACAAACGAACTCGATAGAATTAAAAAGTAACCTATTATCTTGCCAAAATGACTTTTTGTCAAGCTCTGGAATTACAAGGGTGGCATTTATAATGCGAGCTATTGCTACCATATCACATATCTGCAGTAAAATGATCAAATTTTCAGCTTCTAGCAATACAACAATTAAAGAACATCCAAAAGTGAAAACAAGCTAAACAAAAACTAAAACTAAGATATTTCATATGAGTAATTTAAAGAGAGAAAACAGACCCCGGTGCGCATTTGGTTGAGTCCACCATTTGTATGTACTAAAAGGTAACCACGCGAATTTTCATGAGCTGGATGAACATTTGACACTTTAATTAAGTACAATTAAGTAGAATAAACACACTGACATACACTTACAAATTGTAACATATGCCCTCCGGTCCTATTTATAATGTCTAGATACATTAAATTTATTGAATAACCAATGTATCTAATCTATAAATTCTCCAAATACATTAATTATTCAATATATCTAAAAAATACTTTTCTTAAGTTTTAAGTTTCTTACTTGAGTAATTAAGGGTAGGCTTTGTACAAGGTAGAAATCCATGATTTGGTGGAGGCTTCCATAGTTTCTCATAGTTTAGATTTGTATCCTCTTTTGAATCATTCAACTGTCAAAAACTAAAGGAGTCAAAATAGATCACAATAGCTTTGTATTACAAACATGATTTTAGAAATACATACCAAACACGACAGTGACACGCAGACATAATTCTAATTTTGTTATTTTAAATTTTTTATATGTCAATAAATGAGTTATCTTGTTACAACCAGAAAACCTTAGAAGCAGAAAGTTGATCCTTAGATAAATGTAGCGGAACGAGCTCTTGGGTCCAGCTTTGCAGGTCACGAAACTGTCAATATTTGAGAACAACACAAATCTTCAATAAATACATTTCCATAAAAACCACATAAACCAAAACTACCAAATTTTACTATAACCTATATAAACTCATCAATAAATAATATACTTAAAATTGAACCTTCTCAACCATAAAAGTACTAATAAAAAATTACTTGTTTCTTTAAAGTCATAAATAGAAATATTGTTGGAGAAGATCATGGAGTATCCCAAGTCAAAAGGAACAGACATGAAAAACTCAAACCTAATAATAACCACACACACAAAAAAAAGAAAAAAAAGAAAGAGAATAATATATACTAACCGTGTGAATCTTTTCATTGAACTTTTCATGATGAATTGGAGAAGTAGTGGATACGTGAACACGATGAACAAAGAAGAAACAAGAGATAGCTATTGAGAAAACGGTTGCACCAAAGAATCTCCACAATAGAATGCTCAATGGAAGTTTTCTACGCTTCTGCATTAATCCTTTTGATGAAAAAAAACTCAATTCACTTAAGTTGATAATGATTTTTCTCCCTGAAAAACAAAAATCACGTTATTATTATAAAAGAACAAAAACAGATGCTAGGTTCGGGAATGTTAATGATGATGAGAACCTGAACCTCGGACTCTGGGAGTAGTCATGTTTTTTTTTTGAAGTGAAGGATGATGATGAGTATTTAAGAAAACTGTGTTTGGTGGTTTTGTGAATAATGTGATGCTAAGTTGGAATAAATGTGATGTTTGGTTGATTAGCACCTTGATGTGGACGGTTTTTGAATATTATATTTACTTCTTAGTTACTCACTTCACTCCACTCCACTCCACTCCATTCATAACTGACTCTCTCTTTAATGCTTCCTACTTCTAAGATTTTCTGTGGACCCATTTCCTTCTTTTTTTCTCTTACTCTCTCTCTCACTTTTCTTTTTTTTTTCCTTCATAAGTTATACTTAAATAAATAATTTTTTTCACATTAAATTCATATTTTAAATAAAATTTAATGTAACAATGCTAAAAATTAAGAAATTAAACCATAATAATTAAACCATAAGTAACTAATTGCTATCCTTTTAAGAAGTCCTATTAACCACAAATTAATTCTGAAATATATTAATTTACCATAACTTAATAATAAAAAATATAAGACCTTATGTTATATAGTGTTCATTTGTAATCTAATTCTAAAATTTGTATAGTTACAAATTAAAAATCTATCCTCTTTTCTATCAATAAATAAATAGATATTAAAATTTGTAGATATATTTTCTCAAAAAAATTATGATTTTTAAAATGTATCTGTTTAAAAAGAATATGCAAAATTTAATTTAAAAATGGACAATTCTTTTTATTTAAATGACTTGAAAATAATAAATCTACTGAAAAATATTTAAATTTTCAAATAATACAAATATGAAAACTAATTCAAAATTTTATATAAATTTATATAATTTTATCACAAATATAGTGTTTTCATTTTTAAATATAATTTCCTTATTTATTAGACAATTTTATGCATCTTTTTGTGCAAGAAGACCCATAACAAAGAATCAAAAATACTTATGGGTTATGTTTTAAAACTAGGATCAACGTTGATCCAGTTAATGTGAGCCATCAATGTAGTTTTGAGGATATGATGAGTTCTTTAATTTAAGAGAATATATTTATTTTCAACCAAAGTTAATTTTTTCTTAACCAATCACTTGGTCTCGAGTGGTAAACAAACTCATGTTAAGGAACGAAGATTCGAAAAATATCGAGTTTGATTTCTAGTAGAAACAATACTAACTTGTTAATCTAAGAACTCTAACCGTTATTTGTGTTCCATCACAAAACTAAAATTGTGAGAATATTCAATTTTGAGATATATAGATCAAATTTTCAATTAATGAGAATGATTTAGGTCAAAATTTAACTGCTAATCTAAGAACTTCAACCATGATTTGTGTTCCGTCACAAAACCAAAATTGTTGGTGCATGCCTTCGAGGTGGTAGTTCATGTTATTATGATGCAGTTGTGCCGGGTGGACTTGCAAGATTAACATTCCAACATATAAATCAGTATTTGAATAATTAGGATAGTGTAAGCTATGGATTGAGAATATACTTGTTTTTGCTCAAATAGTGGTATTTATGTAGTCGACAGAATTAGGTCTCTTTTGCCTTGGGTTAACCCATAATAGTTTCCTTCAAGACTTGCTATCAAATGGTGGAAAGAGAGTCTTCCAATGAGTTAAGTCATGTATATCTAACTATGATTCCATATTGAGAAGTGAATGAGGCTAGAAGAAAACTTCATTAAATGTTAATCTCATCATTGAGACATTTTACATGTTACCTTGCACGTGACCCTAGGTTTCTAGGTTAGGGCGCGTCCCTCTAACCTAGTGCACTAAAGTGTTGTTGCTTTTTTGAGGTATCATTTGGAATTTTTCACCTTTTCTTAACTTTCATTGTGTGGTGGGTCACTTTGACATTTTAAACAACTTTTTGTTTCCTCTCATACTTGAACATAACGTTCCTGTGACCCGTGCTTCTTTGTCTCAATATTTTGGTGATCCTTATTTCTTGTTATCTTTCCTTTTTGTTAGAATTTTCGTCTTATCAAGCTTTTTATACATTAACTAGTCTTTTTTGTTTTATCTTCCCGCTCAGGTACTATAACATCCTAATATTTTTTTTATATATCCTAATATCTTTTATATGCAACATATTTATCCTTTTAATAAATTATATTATATCTTAAATAATTTATTATGTATAAGTTATATTTTAATTATTTATTATTATCAATCTACTTTAGTTATTTGTTTTTATCTCTCCAATTTAATTATTTATTGTGTAAATAATTACTTTGCTAAATTATTAATATTAAATTAATTGTATTATCTTTATACTCATTGGTTTTGTTGATTTTATAAATATATTTATTATATTTAATAATTAAACTTACGTGTTATTATTATTATTATATTATATTTGTTATTTTAATAATCCTATAAATATAAAGGTATTATAATGTGAGTATTTTAAATAAATAATATCTTAATTATGAATAGGAAAAATAAATAAATAAATATTTATATTAATGGAATTATGTGCTAGAAATAAATGATGTAAGAAAAAGTGATTACGAGTCTATAATGCATTAGGTCCGTTTTGCTTCTCATATGAATAAAAGAAAAAGAAAAAGAAAATAAATGTATTTTTCATCAGAGATTTCTTAATGTATCCTATAGGTTACTTATACACCACATGAAAAATATTAAAATGCCTTTAAAGTTTGAAGATGCATCTCAGGATGCACCAAAATCTGACTGGACATTAAAATATTTCGGAGATGCATCTCCATAACAAATTAAAACGTATACCATGCATTACACTCGGAAGTCATTATACAAGTTTATCGTACATGAGACGCATCTCTGTTAATATTCCGGAGATACATCTCTGTAACATATAAGAATAGAATCTTTCATGTTATGTTTTATTCATGTGTATTCAGATGAAAATTTATAAGCATTATGTACCATGTTATGTGAGAAGATTTAAACCATACAATCGATATGCAAAAAATGAGTACATAAATCCAAAAGGTCCAAAAATGTCATATATAAATAAAAGAGCAATAAAAGTCAAAAAAGTCGAGAACAACGCTAAAGTCGCATGATGTCAAAGTAAAATACAATTCATAGTACTACTACTATATACTAATGCATTATTGTGTATGTCAGACTACATCTTCTTTACCTCCTCAGCCTCATCAACCATCAATCCCCTGCCCTCTGGCACTGTCTTTGATACATCACTGCCCCCTGTGCCTTCACTATGATGGCATCTAGGACCTGCCTCACATCAAACCCATAAGGGAAGATACCTCTGTCAATGTCTTCCTGCGCAATCTCCACTATGCAACGACATCTAGGCAAGACATACTCAACATGATCTAACTGTTCTACTCCTCCTATAGTATCTCCTAATGTAATGGCCTCGACGGATCTCCTAGAGCAGTATGCACCATGTATGAATGTGACACCTTGAAGAACCATCTGATGTACCCGTCAACGTAGCTCCAAACGCTCACAACTATGGTACTTTGTGTCTCATCTGGTATTAGATGATCCTCATAATCATCAAACATGTCATCCATATATCTATGTGTCAAAGTAGGATGAACAAAGACAATAAGTTGTCTGGGAATGGTCTGAGTGTAGCTGAATTGTCGCATGATGCACTCGGGCAAATGAGAAGCACTCAGACGTGATCCGCAAGCTAACCATCTAGAGTATAACACTATCCTGTCCAATGGTCGTGTCTCATGGTGATCGACATAACTGTTGAAGTGCATGTCCTCGGCAACCAAACAATCAAGATATACTCTAAATGACTTAGTCGTTTGGTTCCCTCTGAGCATGGAAAATGCAGTAGTATGCGACATATCCTTAGTGAAAGTCGATACACTCTCCCAAATGAAGAATCAGGGGAAGTGCTAGAGAATCCAAGCCTAAAGATTTTGGAACACACAAATGATAAATAATGGCATTGCAAATATGAAATAAAAATGATACAGAAACATTAAAAGACCAATAAAAATGATATAGATAAGGATAAAGTTGCCTGAAACCAATCCTCATTTGGCTGAGGCAAGCCAATAATCTTTCCCCCGTGGTTAATAAACTTCAGCAAATCACGATCCTGAAAAAATAAAAATCAATGTCAGAAACTTTTTAGTTTAAATAAACATAAATTAAAAAGAATGAATCTAACTAATACTTCCTCTTTTTCCCAGATATGTCTAGCAGTATGCTCTGGGTATAAAGGCAGTAATGGAAACTCTATAGGGCCTCCTCTAAATGCCTCTAGTACCATTAGTGACTCAGGTACCTGAATAGGGGAAACCTGGTATCTGCGGGAGGATGGAGGGAGTGATGCATCAATAGGTGAAATCTGTCTCCTATGGGAAGAAGGGTATGGAGAAGAATGAGGAGAAACATGAGCCTAAGAAGTAAATGGCTCTGCATGGCCAGAGGGACCAGAAGCCTCTGAATCCTGTTGACTTTTCTCCTTCCGCACTGATGCATTATGTGCAACCCTAACGTGCCTCAATCTATCGTGTCTATCAACCATTATACCTTTAAGTTAAAGTAGAGCGGAAGATTAGTGGAAGCAAACAACACCATAAGCAAGAAGATAAAAAAAGAATAAGAAAATTTCAGAGATGCATCCTCTGTTGTTGGGGAACCAAAAAGTTGAAAAATTCTGGAGATACATCTCCAAATTTTTCTGCAACTCAGCAGCTGCTCAATGGTTGTAATGCATACATGGAAACTAAAAAAAAGATTGGATTGATCATCATTTTCAGCAAACTATCATGTTTTACACTATGTCTAAACTATCGATCATCTAATTTCTACTCATTTCCTACCTTAACCATCAATTTCTACTCATTTACACAAAAACTTAAAAACTATTCAAAATATTAAGTAAATGGCTCTGCATGGCCAGAGGGACCAGAAGCCTCTGAATCCTGCTGACTTTTCTCCTTCCGAACTGATGCGTTCTGTGCAACCCTACCGTGCCTCAATCTATCGTGTCTATCAACCATTATACCTTTAAGTTAAAGTAGAGGAGAAAATTAGTGGAAGCAAACAACACCATAAGCAAGAAGATAAAAAAAGGAATAAGAAAATTTCGGAGATGCATCCTCTGTTGCTGGGGAACCAAAACGTTGAAAAAATTCGGAGATACATCTCCAGATTTTGGGTGATGTTGATTTAGTGTTCCTTTGACCTTGGCTGCTTGATTTTGGGCTTGGTATTGAAAAATATTTGAGAGAGTTTGAAAAGGTTTTGAGAAATATGATAAATGACGAAGGATAATGGTTCTGGCACGATTTAAGCTCCAAAATGTTCTGGAGATGCATCTTTGAAGTAGTTTCAAAGATATATCTTTGAAATATTTTAATGTTACGTGATAATTGAGTGTGTCCAAAGATGCATCTCCAGAATCTATGGACATTTAAGTATTTCCATGTGGTACCTAAGTAACATACATGGTGCATTACGAAATTCTCTTTTCATCTTCATCATAAGTCACGTACACTTGCTACACTATAGTAACAGTAACAACTACATAACTTCCTAAACGATGTTAGGGAGTCCAGGAGAGTCACAAGTACCAATGATACTAATGTTCCAAGATCACAAGAAAGGGAGACATTACATCTCAACCCAAAACCTTAAGGTGTTAGGTAAATGAGTCATCTGTATTATAAATCCAACATTTCGCCCTTTCATAATTAAGTGGGACTTTAACCACTCACACTTGCACCCAATATTCTCCACCATATCCTATAACAGGATCCAACACCAGATCCAACTCATGCTCTCTCGCAAAGCCAAACCACGTCTCTGATACCGCTGTTGGGGAGTTCAGGAGAGTCAGGAGTACCAATGGAACTAATGTTCCAGGACCACAAGAGAGAAAGACGTCACATCTCAACCTAAAACCTTAAGGTGTTAGGTAAATGGAGTCTCTCTCTTATAAATCTAACATTCCACCCATTCATAGTCAATGTGGGACTTTAACCACTCACACTTGCACGCAACAAATGATTCCTCTATGGAAGTGTAGAGAAAAAGCAAATTTTGTCCCAAAAGCAAATAAGTTGTCAAAAATATCTTCTTCAGTTCATTTCAATTTTCAGTATGTTACTTCTCTCAATTAATTAGTTAAGTTTTCAAATTTATTTTATTTTTCATCTACTCTTTTATATCGTTCAAAACGTCATTTTGTAAGTTGATTAACACTTCTATTTTGTTAATATATTCATCACTCTAATTTTGATTTGCATGAAACCAACGTCAAAATGACTGAGTGAATATAACTGATATTCTCATCAAGTTTATATTCTATTTTAGAATAAGTTTCTTTTACCTAATTTCAAAATTGTAATTTTTAGGGTATTTTAATATCATATTTGTTATATTTATTTACAAATGATCGAAAAACAACACGATTGAAGGATGAGGAATCAAGAGAGCAAAAATTTTGTATGTTGACTCGAATTAATATGTGGAAGCATGATAAAGATAGGATCTTGCTTGAAGTGATCTTAAAATGCGGTTGAAAAAAATGTCTAAGGTAAGGACGTTTCTCCATACAATATGAAATTAGACACGAAATTGAGAGTCGGTTGAACATAGTATGCTGCTTGGATGCTTTAAGAAAAAATAATGTTTATAATAATAAAATATAATAAGATTAAGGTGTCTGTGCTATATGAATAATATGAAGAAAAAAGATACTTATTATGTGGTGGAAGAAATATAAAAGAAATGAGTATATTAATATATTTTAGTTATTCATTTATTTTTGAAGTTGTTAGTAAAATTGTCTTGATTGTAAAATGGTGAAAATTATGTGTTATTCTTTTTCTCTGGTATATTTGACTAAGTGGTGTGATTGTACATTGTAAATGTATGTATGTGATTTTCTGTTGCTTGAGTGGTGTCTGCCTAAGTGGTGAGATTGGTTATTAAAAAGTTATGATTTTAATCATGTGCATGATGATGTGTTGTTATTTCGGCTGTATGATTGTCTAAGTGGCGGGATTCTCCTAAGCGGTGTGCTTTCATTTGCATCATCATGACATGACTTATGTATTTTTGTACGGCGCCTTAGTGGCAAGTTATTTTCCTCATTGATATGTGATGATTTCTCCGTGGTGCCTTAGTGGAGGTTGATTATATCTTAATCATATAGTGCTATGAACATGCATATTTATATTTTGTTTCTTAATATTTTAACATATGTTTTGTGATATGTGTTGTGAATATATTGATACATACAAGATATGATTTTTATTTGTTTAATGAATAATAATTCCTTATTTTGAGAAAACTTGGTAATATTTTAAGTTGCACATTTTTGACGAAGAATATTACACTCTTGTTTTCTGATTTTAAAATTCTTGTTTAGTTTTGTTTTGTATGGTTGTGAAATATGGAAGTTGACCTCTTACAATCAAAATTTTAGGTGCCAATGAATTTGAAAACGTGAAGTAAAAATGGTGTGATGTTTCACGTGCTCGCAGATAAGAAATCGAGTTTCTACTAAATTCATTTATTTTACTTTAAATTATATATCTTTTCAAACTTGTAATTATAATTTTACCTTAAAGAAATAAATTTTAGCATTTTTTTAAAAGTAAATAGTTTTTATAAGTAATATCTTGGATCAAAATCTTAGGTGTTACAATATGGTATCAGATCAATAGTCATCGAACAAATATTTTTGAGTTGGGACGAGTTTGTCTGATGCTTGGTTTGAATCATGTGTGAATGTTTTGATTTCCTTGTTGTTGAACTTATAATTTTTTTATCCTTATTAATAGAGTGATCGAAAGTTATTTGTAAGAATAATATACATTGCTTTTATATTTTTGTGATCTATAAGCTTGTTCTTGAGTCTATGTTTTATAACTCTAGATATATACTAGTAGTAAGAGTTTATTATTGTCTATTTGTTGTTAATAATTTTTGTTTGATTTATTGATTTTGATGAGTGATAGTATTATTATTTTTTTGTATTGTTGTTAAAGTGGAGAAAGAAAAAAAAACTCTACTCTAATTTGGAAATTTAAATTCATGTCTTCCACAATGGTATTTGGTATTTATGTTTTTAGTAGAAAAAGAACCACTTTTATAGTACTACACCGACTTGATATATAAGTAAAAAAGACAAATTTTATACTTATTAAGAAAGATAGTTAAGTGTATTTAATTTTCTTAATTTCATGTAATAGAGATAATGCAATTACTAGTATACCCTCAATTAAATTGTCATCCACTACTAATATTAAGTAATTAATGCAAGGATAATTTTGGAATAAAAATATTAAATACACATGTATTTGTTGACATTTGTTTATATTTAAGGTCAGCAATGTTAAAAGACGTTTGCTTATAAATAAGGCCGAATGGAGTATAATATGAATTATGAAATTATTTATTTGACTTTGGTGTTTTTTAAGCCCTTGATTTTGGTGTTGTAATGAATAAACATTATAAAAAATATATGTTTGATATCACTAATATAAGAATCATTAATGTTGGTATGAGTCATATATATATATATATATATATATATATATATATATATATATATATATATATATATATATATATATATATATATATATATATATATATATATATATATATATATATATATATATATATATATATATATATATATATAAAAGTTATCACTTGAATGACATCTTTATGAATTTGTGTTTATTTGTAGTTCACATAAGTTAAAAAAGTATTTTTATTGTATATTAAAAGTAATTTAATCTAACAAACAAATAAACACTTTTTATGAAATAAGATAGTATTTTATTTCTCTTGATTAACAAAATATTATTTATAATGTGTGGTAACCATTATTTTTAAAATTAGAGATTATTTTCATGATGATATATACACCTATAAATTATTTTTTAAAGATTAATATATTAATTTCGTTTTGTTTAAATTATCTTTACTAAATGTGTTTTTGAGTGAAATTTATTTTACTAATGCGTGTCACTCAATCTTATTTTATGTATAATCTATAATCTGTTTTCTGTCACTAAATGTTATTTTCTGTGTAATCTAGAATCTGTTGTATGTCACAAAAAGTTATTTTCTGCATTATCTCTATTTTTTTTCTGTCACTACAAGTTATTGTTGGTGCAAAGATAGAATAATGAAAATAGGGAAATATTCTATTAAAGAGAATGACGGCTACAAAACATGATTGGAAGTTACAATGATTGTCACCCTATTTATAAGCTAAAACTAGGGTTACTAGACTAAAATAAAATACTAAAATACCCTCTAACAAACTTAGGGGCTAAGAAAATAGTACAACTAAATAAATATGAATTATTAATAATATTCTAATACCATCCCTTAATTCATATTCCATCAAAACTTGTGACACCAATTCCATCCCTTAATCTGAGAAATTGATCAGTTTTGATAGCTTTCGTCAGAACATCTGCCAACTGCTTCTGAGTGCTGCAGTGTACAACTTCTAACACTCCACTCTGAACTTGATGTCTCAGAAAATGATACTTGGTCTCAATATGCTTGCTTCTCCCATGCAACACTGGGTTTCTAGCAAGATTGATTGCAGACTTATTGTCAATCATCAACTTCAGAGGTTTGTCTACTTTAATCTTCAGATCCTGCAACAGATTCAGAATCCACACAGCTTGGCATGCAGTAACAGCACCTGCAATGTATTCAGCTTCACAGGTTGACAACGCCACAACAGGTTGCTTCTTGGAACACCAAGAAATGGGACCTCCCAGAAATTTGAACAAGTACCCAGATGTACTTCTTCTGTCAACTCTGTCTCCACACCAATCAGAGTCTGAATAACTCAGAAGTTCTGACTCATTATTTCCTCCAGAGGGAAATAACACTCCATACTTCAGAGTTCCTTTGATATACCTCAGAATCCTGACAGCAGCTTGGTAATGGGACCACTTAGGTTTACTCATGAACCTACTAACCATCCCAACTGAGTAGCAAATATCAGGTCTGGTATTGCACAGATACCTCAGAGAACCAACCAACTGTTTGAAGGTTGTAGCATCCACATCCTTTCCTTCAGAGTCTGAATCCAGTTTCTGATTTGTATCAGAAGGTGTGACAGCCATCTTACAATTCTTTAGATCAAATCTCTTCAAAAGTTCTAATTCATACTTGAGCTGATGCAAAATGATACCTTTCTCAGAATATCTGAACTCCATCCCTAGAAAGTATGTCATTTTGCCTAGATCAGTCATTTCAAATTCATTCATCAGAACTTTCTTGAACTTGGCTATCTCCTGTTCAGAACTTCCAGTCAATAGTATATCATCAACATATAAACATACCAGAGTCATATTGCCTTCAGAAGTATGCTGAACATAGACACCGTACTCCATCTCACATTTCTGAAAGCCTTGCTTCTTGAAAAATGAATCAATCTTCTGATTCCAAGCTCTGGGCGCTTGTTTCAGTCCATATAGAGCTTTGTATAATCTGTACACCATCCCTTCCTGATTCTTTTTCACAAATCCAGGAGGTTGTGACACGTAAACTTCTTCTTGTAATGGACCATTCAGAAATGCAGATTTTACATCTAAATGCATCAGAGGCCAATTCCTGTTAGCAGCTATTGCAATCACCATTCTGATTGTTTCATGTCTTGCTACAGGTGCAAACACTTCAGAATAATCCAGCCCAGGTTTCTGTAGAAATCCTCTGGCTACCAACCTTGCTTTATGTTTGCCAATTGAACCATCTGGCTTTAACTTCTGCTTGAAAACCCATCTGACGCTGATGGCTTTCTTGTCTTTTGGAAGTTCTGTCAGCTTCCAAGTCTTGTTTCTCTCTATAGCATCAAGTTCTTCTTTCATGGCCTTCAGCCAGAGCTTCTGCTTAAGAGCCTCCTCTGTACTTATAGGTTCAGAGTCTACTAACATGGCACACTGAATAACTTCTCCTTCAGAGTCTACTTCAGTGTCTTGCAGCATGTCAAATTCTGCAAATCTTCTGGGAATGCTTCTGATTCTTTGTGGTCTCTGAACTTGTTCAGAGTCTTGAACTTCAGAGTTTCTAGCTTCAGATGATTGACCTCCAGAGCTTTGACCATCTTCAGAGTCTGGCATATTTCCAGAGTCTGAATTGCTACCAAGATCTGGATTGCCATCAGAGTCTGAATCATCAGAGTCTGGGTCATCAGAGTCACCTTCATCTTCTGAGTCATCTTCAGAGTTTGAATCAGTATCAGAGTCAGAGTCAACGTCAGGGTTTACTTCAACTTCAGAAATTCTTAACTCTGACCTTTCTTCAGAGGTTCTAACATCAGAATCAGATTGAGACTTATCCCAATTCCAAACTTCTGATTCCTTCACAATCACATCTCTGCTGAATTCAATTTTATTGGTTTCTGGACAATAGAGCTTGTATGCACCTGTACTGTGGTACCCTATCAGAATCATCACTTTGCTTCTATCATCCAGCTTCTGTCTTCTGGCTTCTGGAACATGTTTATAGCAAACAGAACCAAACACCTTCAGATGACTAACACTTTGCTTGTCTCCAGTCCACTTCTGCATAGGAACTATTTCCTTCAACTTCTTCGTAGGACATCTGTTGAGTACATACGTTGCAGTGGCAACAGCTTCTCCCCAGAGCTTCTGAGGAAGCTTCTTCTCCTTTAGCATGCTTCTCACCATATCAAGCAAAGTACGGTTTCTTCTTTCAGCAAGACCATTGTGTTGAGGGGTATAAGGAGCAGTAACCTCATGCTCAATTCCATTCTCCTCACAGAACTTCTGGAACTCTTTGGAGTTATACTCACCTCCACGATCAGTTCTAAGAATCTTCAACTTCTGACCACTCTGATTCTCAGCCTTCATTCTGAACTTCTTGAATTCATCAAACACCTCGTGTTTGAACTTAATAAGGGATACCCATGTCATTCTTGTGAATTCATCAACAAACAACACAAAGTATTTATTCCCTCCAATTGATGCTACTGGAAATGGACCACACACATCAGAATGTACAACTCCCAAGGCATGTTTTGCTCTTGGAGCAACTTCTGATGCAAATGGCAATCTTGGTTGTTTTCCTTCCATGCAAACTTTGCATGACTTTTCAGGCTTCTTAATTGCAGGAATTCCATGTACCAATTTCTTTGAATTCAGATGTTGTAAGCTTCTGAAATTCAAATGACCAAATCTTCTGTGCCACAGCTCACTCTCCTTCTCAGTACTTGTTGCACTAAGACACTCTGAGTCTGCAGTTCTGACATTCACCTTGAATGTTCTATTCCTTCCCTGTTCTGACTCCATAATCAACTTCTGATTACAGTCATACAGCTTCAGAAGATTGTCCTTCATGGTAACTGAAAAACCTTTCTCAATTAATTGTCCCACACTCATCAGATTGCTTCTGATGCCAGGTACATACCACACATTCTGAATCAATGCTGTTTTCCCATTGTTCAGAGTCACTCTGACATTTCCCATACCTTCTGCATTAAGATATTTGTCATCAGCACATCTGATCTTTGTCCTCTTTTCAGAGTCAAAGTCAACCAGCCATTTCTTGTTTCCAGTAAGATGATTTGAACAACCAGTGTCCATATACCACCAGTCTGTCAGATCATCAGATTCAGAGGCCATCAATAGCACAGATTCGTCATCAGAACTTCTGGCTATATTTGCTTCTTCTGATTTCTTCTCCTTGTTTGACCAACAATCTCTAGCAAAGTGACCAAACTTCTTACAACAGTAACATTGGATCTTCTTCTTGTCATACTTCTCTTTTCCCTTCTGAGCATTCTTTTGTCTATCAGAGGTTGAGGTTTCTGACTTCTGACCACCATCAGATCTTCTCCTGGCTTCTGACTGCTTCTGATACCTCCTATCAGAAGTTGCTTTCAGAGCCTGCTGTTCTACTTCCTTTTCAGAGTTTCTCTCAGTCAGACGCAACTCTTGCGCTTCTAGACTGCTCTGCAGCTCTTCAATTCTCATTGTGCTCAGATCTTTGGAATGTTCTATTGCTACCACAATGTAATCAAATTGAGGAGTAAGGGATCTCAACACTTTCTCCATGATTGTTTCTTCAGAAAGAGTTTCTCCACATGCCTTCATCTCATTAGTGATCAGAATCACTCTGGAGATGTATTCAGAAACTTTCTCATTATTCTTCATGTTGAGATTCTCATACTGCTTTCTCAAGGACTGAAGCTTCACCTTCTTCACTGATGCGTCACCACCATAACATCTCACCAGAGTGTCCCATGCAGCCTTTGCTGTTGTAGAGTCTGCAATCTTCTCAAACACGTTTACATCCACACATTGATGAATGAAGAACAATGCTTTCTGATCCTTCTTCCTTACTTCTTTCTGCGCGTTTTTCTGTTCATCAGTTGCATCTGCTGCTACTGGAACATAACCATCAGTGACAAGATCCAGAACATCTTGAGCACCAAACAGTACACGCATTTGGATCATCCAACGATTCCAATTTTTACCGTCAAATACTGGAAGTTTGGTGTTCATGTTGCCGTTTCCGTTCATCTTCTACTTTGCACAATACACTCAGAGTTTTCTCACACAGTGTTTCCCAACCCACAGAATTAAAAAATTCTGATCAGATTTTGTTCAAGATTCAACAAGAATCTGAGAAACAAAATCAAACACACAAGACCTCACGTTCACTCGTGTTTCCCGTGTTTCCCAATGAATCTGAACCGGAGCTCTAGATACCAATTGTTGGTGCAAAGATAGAATAATGAAAATAGGGAAATATTCTATTAAAGAGAATGACGGCTACAAAACATGATTGGAAGTTACAATGATTGTCACCATATTTATAAGCTAAAACTAGGGTTACTAGACTAAAATAAAATACTAAAATACCCTCTAACAAACTTAGGGGCTAAGAAAATAGTACAACTAAATAAATATGAATTATTAATAATATTCTAATATTTTTTAAATTATTCATTCTCTATTGTCTGTCACTAAAAAGGGGCTTATTTTATGCTATATTTGTTGCTTTTATATGTAATTTGGTTGTCTTCAATTTCTTTTGTAGTTTATGTGTGTTGTAGTTTCTATTGTTGTCATTAATGTATCAAAATTCTCTATTCTTTAATGAGGTTGATACTAAATAAATCTATAAAAAAAATTAATTAAAATAATTTTGTTTTATGTTAAATTAAGTTACATATAACTTGATTAAAATAAAGTGAAAGTATTATGATGTGGTGTAATTAAGTATCATGGATTGATATTATTAAGTGTGTTTAAGAAAAAAATGGAATAAGGTGTGAATGTATGTATTACATGTTGTGTGCATTCTGCTTGTTGGCTGATTGTTTAATACTTTGATCTTTCTACTTCATATTTTCAATATATGATTATTTGAGGTTAAAATTTACTTTATGAATATGCAGAGTTAAGACTAGATTATAAAAATAATTTTTTTTGACTCAATTAGGTTGTAAGATATAGATAAATTGAGATTAATTTTCAAGAGAAGGTGTGAACAGCGTCTGGGAACATAAACTGAAGCAAAAATATGAACTCAACTAAAGGAGAAAATAGAGAAGGCATGTGGGTTCCTAGGGAAAACATGGAAATGATTGATGCATTGGAGGGAATATTTACTTTTCATTGGAGAAAATTCCTTTGAATCAAGTGGATAAGACCAAGGGGCCCTAGATGACAAAATAAGGTACAATGGTACACCCACTAATTTACGTACTATGCAAGAGAATGACAATACCGCCTGCACCCTGCTATGGCAGTCTGTCACAAAACACCTTGTCCCCCACAATTGTTTCCTTGTACTTGATTCCTTGTATGCTAAGGAGAAGAAATTATGTGAAGGCGTTGATTTATGTAATGAGCTTGATTTGTTTTCCACATTTTTGTCCCATAATCCAAGGCATCACAAGGAACCGTAATGAAGGCTCATAAATAGACATTGAGGGAGATTGACAAAAGAGTTCAACATTTTTCCAAGAGAAAATACAGAAGATAATAGTGTGAGGATAGTGGAGAGAAAATAAAGTTTCTTCTTCTCACCATTTTTGTACCAGCTAATGAGCCCTAGCGCGACTAGAGTCACCTCTTGCTGATTATCCATCTCAAGAAGTCTTCAATTTACTTTTAGGTTTACATTTCTTTTTTATTATTTGTTTAAGAGTGTATCCTTTGAGAACTATGTCTATAGTTTGTACTGAGTTCATCATGAGCTAAACCTTTTGTTTGTTAAGCAATGAGAAGTTAATGTTATGATGTTTTTAAGTTAAATGGTGTTTTATTTAGTATCTTATTTTATTATGTGATAACTTGCATACAAATATTATTTTTTAAATGATCAACTTAGAAAAAGATAATAACTTGTTGTTATGAGAGATCCACAACAAGTGAATTTCATAATAAAAGTAGTCTAAAAGAGTAGGATAGAGATACTCACTTGATTAGTTCACTTAGGGATAAAGAATTACAGCTATAAGGGATTTCAGAATACAAATAGATGTATTTTGGGGTTATAAGTATGACTTAGAGATTTGTTCCTTGCCTTATAATGCATGCTTTGATATTGTAGAAACATACTTCTAAATCACTCTGAACTTTCCTAGAAGATACTACACATCATAAACACATATTTACTTCACTAATATTAATGGACCATAGCTCAACATACATTCTCTTGATATAGTCTCACTCTCACCTTATACTGTTTAGATCTAGTTTAAGAAGAAAACTGAACTTGTGACTCACATATATTATTTTTATTCTTGCTCATGCTTAATTTCAAAAGATAGTTTCTTGCAAAATCAATCTAAGTAAAATTCACTCCTTATGGGTACAATGTCCTTACTTTTTATCACTTTCTACTTTTAAACATACATGCATACTTGCATGTGACACATTTTCAAGCAACACATTTTTGGCGCCGCTGTTGGGGAGTGCCTTACATTTTTTTTATTTTGTATTCCTTACTATTTTTGTATGCATTTGAGCCTTTAACATTTCTTGTACTCTAGTGTCACAACAGGTGCTTAGTTGTTATACGCGTAGGTTGTTGCATCTAGTTTACAGAAGAGATCCTAAACCTAAAAGAACTTTCAGAGTACTAAGGAGATTTCAACTTACTGGACATTTACTAGGGATTCCCCTCCTTTTTTGTGCCTGACTTACCAGATTTATAAGGGATAGTGCAAGACGGAGAAAAGGAAGAAGTTGTCATGGCTGGCAACGACATTATTGACATAGTCAATGCCAGGGCAAAGAACATCAAAGATTATGCAATCTTTGATTCGAATGCCTTGAATATTGGAATCATATGATCATAAATCACTATGAAACAGTTTGAATTCAAGCTTATGATGTTTTAAATGTTGCAAACTACTGGCCAGTACTCATGTTTTACAACGAAGATCTTTGGTGTCACTGATGATGCATTCAGATTAAGGCTCTTCCCGTACTCTCTAAGTGCTAGAGCCAAGAGTTGGTATGCCACATGGAATGATTTGGATGAAAAATTTCTGGCCAAGTATTTCCCTCCTTCCAAGGATTTTAAAATGAGAAATAAGATAGCCTCGTTTAGGAAAGGAAATGATGAGTCCCTATTTGATTCTTGGGAAAGATTCAAGGAGCTGCTTAGACAACGTCCCTACCATGGAAAACCAAGTTTTATTCAACTTGAGACTTTATAAATAGATTGGTGCCTTTCTCAAGGAACATGTTAGACACCTCAAGTGGTGGAGCCCTTTTGTCTAAGTATTATGAAGATGATTATAAGTTGATTGAGAGTATCACTGCAAACACATATCAATAGCCTATCACTTGAGAAATTGCTAATTCAACTTAAAATAGACTTGTTGGTGTTCATGAGGTCATTGAGACTACAAGTCTTGCTGCTCAAGTGGCTTAGATCCATCAGATGATGAAGAATATGATGACTCATGAAGTGACAAAGCTTGAGTCTATCAAGGTGGTTACTGACGTATCAGAGGTTGCATATGTTTACTATGGAGGTTCTCATTTATTTGAAGAATGCTCAGCAAATCTAGTTCCAGTAAACTAGGTTGGCAATAAAAAGTATAGCAACCGCTACAACATCACTTGCAATCCTAGTTGGCACAATCACCCCAATTTCTAATGGAGTAATAATCAAAATCAACCCAAGCCTCAAGCAACTCAAGCACCATAAGTTCCTCCTAGTTTTTCTGCACCTAATCATGCTGTGGAAAATCAAGGGAATAACCAGTTGGAAAATATTTTGAAATTCTTCATTCAAGAGACCAAGAACCAATTACAAGTACAAGGAGTAAGCTTCACGAACTTAGAGAATGAAGTGGGGAAAATTGCCACTGTACTTAGTTCAAGAAGTATGGATGCTCTCCCAAGCTCTAATGAAGCTCCAACCTCAACATCTAGAGTTAAGAATGTTGAAACTTGTCAAGTCATTAAGCTTAGAAGTGGAAAGGAATGTGAAAGATCCATACCAAGAGACAAAAAGTCAAGTGAAGAACTGTCGGCTCAAGACAGTTTAAAAGATGAAGTGGAGTCCACTGAGGAGCCTTCCTCAAAAGGACATAATGAAGAAAATGTTATCAAAAATGCTACAGGTATGACCTCTTATTCATAAAAACAACCATAAATTGTGCCAGAAGTTGACAAAGTCCATAAGTTTGTTCAAGAAAGACCACTACCTCCTTTTCCCCAAAGGATTAGGAAGGTTAAAGAAGAGCAATAGTTTGGCAATTTCATAGAAATTTTAAAACAACTTCACATCAACATACCATTGATTAAAGATATCCAACAAATGCTAAACTATTCAAAGTTCATGAAAGATGTGCTCACTAAGAGGAAAAGATTAAGTAAGTTTGCAACTGTTGTACTAACTCAAGAGTGCAGCCAGCTTGTTTAAGACATTATCCCTCTAAAATAGAAAGATCCTGAAACTTTTACGATCCCTTTCACAATTAGAGACACTACCTGTGGAAGGGAATCATGTGATCTCGAGGCAAGTATCAATCTTATGCCTTTGTCTATCTTCAAGAAACTTGGGATTCGAGTCGTCAGGCTAACAACAGTCACACTTCAGCCAGTTGATAAAAGTATTTATTATCCTCAAAAGAAGATAAAAGATGTGCTAGTGCGAGTTGAAAATTTTGTGTTCGTTATTGATTTCATTATCATGGATTTTCATGCTAATTAAGAGACTCTCATTCTGTTGGGAAGACTTTTCCTTGCTATGGGCAGAACTTTAATTGATGTGGAAAAAGGAGAACTCACTATGAGAGTTAATGGGCAGTAACTTATTATTGCAGTGAGAATAAAATATCAAGCTATTAATTAACTTGAATCACAAATCTATGAAATTCACCACCGAGCTTTGATTTATCCAAAGGAAAGGGTAAAGATCGAAGAAAACTCTAAGTGCGCTATTAACAACAAAGCTAGAGATCTAACGTTCGGGGGTTGGTTATACCTAAGGAAGGTGTTAGCATCCTAAATATTTGTAGTACTCTACAAGAACCTCTTGTTAGTATTTGTGTTACGATAAAGCTTGCTTGCTAAGGGAAAAGTGCTAACGTAAGGACCTAGGGGGTATGTACACTAAGTACGCTCGCCAAGACGTCGCATTTCGTGCCTACGTATCCTTACAAGGATGGAATCATAGCAACTGTAGTTCTCTTAACTAAGGATGAGGAACTCTTGATAACGATCAATGTTCTAGAGGGGAAGTAAGTATCCATAACCATGATACTTACACAGAGTTAACTAACTCTCTAAATCTAAGTTGAAAACTAACTGAAGTTGACTTTAACCAAAGTCAAAGGGGAAAATGAGTATCCATAACCATGATACTCATATAGAGTTTACCAACTCTAACTTAAATCTAAGTTGCAAGACCAATTGGTTCTAACTAGACCAAAAGGAGGGGGATAACAGTTAGTTGTTAGTGGTTAGAGAGCTCGACAAGATATCACATCTTGTGCCTACGTATCTTGACTAGGAAAGGGGAATCAGAGCCTCTGTAGTTCGGCCTACTAGGGATGAAGAACTCTAGACTGTGGTCAAGGTTCCATAGGGGAAGTAAGTATCCATAACCATGACACTTACATGAAGTGCAACAACTCCAAACCTAAACTAGGTTAAACAAGCGAGATTCTCACAAGGTCTCGGGGGAAAGAGGGACAAGGTTATCCTAAATGACATGACAGTCAATAGAGAGGATTCTTTCCTTTGGAATTAGGGAGTAGCAAACGTAATATCAGAAGAGAAATCAAACATCCAACAAGGTTCAAGCATGAGGAAGATCAAGCACAAAAGAATATGTACAAGCGTCAACAAGGAAATATTCACAAATATCAATATCACAAAAAAATTGTCAAGAATTCACAACTTGGTTTTCAAGAATTAGTCGAAAAGCCATGAATTAATCACAACCAAGATCAATAATCATGATTGAAGTTTAATCAAAATTAGAATTTAACTAAAATCAATATTAAGATTAAAAATCAAAATGACAATTAAAAGATAAAAAAATCTAATCAAATAAAATCTAACTAAACTCAAGATTAATTTCTAATTAACAATTCAAGTCGAGATTAATTTATGAAACCAAAACTAAAAGACTAATCATCAATTAAGAAAGAAATAAACTAAAATTAAAAGTTAAGAACAAAGTTAATCAAATTTATAATCAAAATTATGGACAAAATTAAATTCTAATTCTAATGTTAATATCTAATTCTAAAACAACTGAATTTTTAAAATTAATAAAGAAAAGAAATACTTTCTAAACAAAAAAAATCTTAAAAAACTAAACACCATTAACACAAGGTTGCGACATGGACTGAAGGTGTATGAGAAAGGGCCAAAAGAGGGGTGTGGGCATGAGAGCCCAAACAGAAGAAAAAAAGAAGGGATCCAAAACCGTAATGGCACGGGTCAGGGTCTATCAACCGACCCATTTTAGACCCAATATAACTTAAATCAAAGTCTACCCTAAAATGGCAAAGAAGAGAAGAAAACTGCGCATTCCACTCGCAGAACACTCTGTTCTTCACCCTTGCATCTTAAAACTCAAACGCTCATGGCTAGCTTTCTGCTACTCTCTCTAAATTCCCTCCTTGTTTCTCTCACACAACGAACGATTCGCTTGCTCTTTCACTTTAGTAGCTTCGGTTTTCACTTGAAAAAAATGGGTGGTGGGTGTATGTGAAGTCAGCTCTTGGAAGTGTTGAAGTGGTGGTTGTGAAAATAGAGCTGACGGTGGGTGTATGTGAAGGTATCGTGTTGTGGAGTGTAGGGTTTTGCGGGTTTTTGTTATGGAAGTAGTAGGTATGGTTAAAGAAGAAAATTGGAGGAGGTGGATGGATGAAGGAGGTATCTGCAGAACATTTGTAATGGGTTCAAGGTTGATGATTTTCGAAGATGATGGTGAGTGTCTGTAGGTGGAATCATGGAGACTTCAGGTGGTTTTTGGGCTCAAGGATCTTTAAGAGGTTATTGTCTGCAGGAATTATGTAGAATAATGAGTTTTGTATTATTTTCTGTTTGAGGTATGCTCTCTCTCTCTCTCTCTCTCTCTCTCTCTCTCTCTCTCTCTCTCGTTACCTCTCTGATGCACAACATACAAACACAACAACAAAAGAAACCATGGAATGGCGAATGAATTTGAAATAGCAGAAGACGGGAAATAAAAGGAAGCTACAACTACCTCATGTTGTGCCCAACAATTTGTTCAGGTATGAGTTTCTTTTCCTTCTGTGATGTCGATGCTTTCTTCTGAATGTCTTGGGTCTGTGCGTATCGATTCCGGTTTGAGTGTGTAGTGATTTGTGGAATAAAAGTGAGGTTATAAAGGTTAGTATGAAGCTCTTATAGAGGGATGTTGAGGGTACACTTTAACAGAGGTTTTGGCTGATCTCGTTGGTAGGTGGTGGTTCGTTTTTTTATCTGCAAGGAAGAGTCTTTCTGAGATTTTTTTGCCAAAAACTTGATACTGCCCCCCCCCCCCCCAATTCTCTTCATTTCTCCCTCTTTTAAAACGATTCACAAACCTTTTTATTAAGTTTTCATTGAATTTTTTTATTGTTGTTGTAAAGTCTTTTTCCACTGCAGGCTCTGTGGTACGGTTTAGAGCAGGTTTACAGCTTAATAGTAATTTGTTCACAGTGTGCTTGTTTTGTGTAGGCACAATTTTTCAATAGGTCTTGGATGGTTTGCAGCAGCTTGGTTTGGCTTTGCTTTCTTGCTGCAGATTTTGCAGGCAATATTCTTGTGAAAGTCTGTGGACAGGTTATGCAGGTTTTTTGGAGTGTGGCAGACGAGTTATGCAGGTGGTTGGTGTCTTTTTTATTTTTCTGAAAGTTGTCAAGCAGAATGTACCAAAATGTAATGTTTTTTATGGTTTTGTTACACGGGCTTTTGTAGCAAAATGTAACTTGGGCTTCATGATTTTTTATGATGGACTTCATGCTGAACTTTGGATTTGTAAAACAAAGTGGAATTTAGAATTGAAATATTAAATTTACACTTGGAAATTTGACAAGAAAATGGAGATGCAAATTAAATTGGAATTGGATTCTTTGAATGGAATATACAATTTTAATTTTGAGTTGGAGCTTTGAAATGGTAATGAATTAATGGATTTTGGTATTTGGAGAGAAAATGGATTTTATTTGGATAAGTAAAAAAGATTGGATAAATAAAATGGATAATATGGACGATTGAAATGATTAAACAATTTTGGTGAATTTAAAACGAGAAATGGATAACTATGGATATTAAAAAAAATGAAGTGGATTTGGAAATGGATTTAGATGGATATGAATGGATAAAAAGATAAAAAGAATAGAGTAATTGGTGATGAATGGATCTTGAAAATAAAATAGAAATGGGATTAAAATGAATGGATTATTGGATGAATTAGATTGGAATATGAATGAAACAGATTAAGTAAGTGATTTAGGAACGAGTATAGATAATGGTAATGCGCCTCCCCATTTAAAATCTCGACAATTGCACTTGACCACCACAGATCCTAAACAACACCATAAACTTGAATTCATCTTGAAATGATCCTGACGAATCCTCAGTCAAAGGTGAAAACCCTAACTAACCAATCAGTACTTGCACACACATTGAACCTGCTAGCCTCAAGAGACTCAACTTGAACAACAGTTGTCGATTACAAACACCAAGGGTGAGAAACCCTAATCTTCCAAAATCCCGATCCATAATCTTTCCAATCAACCTCAACAACGTTACCTCTATGGCAATTCAGTGAAACTGAAATTGTGTCTTGAAAAACCTCTGATAGGAACTGCTCATGACGATTGAAAACCCAACATCTATGCCTCAAACTTGAGTACAATAACCGAAAGAAACAACCTTTGAACAATAGAAATCCAACTCAACAGAAAACCTCTGATTCCACGTCTCAATAGCTTAAATGGTGGACGATCAATCCAAACCCTACTTTGCCAATCTTGGAAGTCTCTTGATGCAAACCCTGATTCATAAATGAAACAAAACAAACAAAATCTAATAACTGGGTTAGATATGCAATATGATTGACCTAGAATGATATGCAAAAGATCAAAGAATCTAAGGGTAAAATTTGGGGTATGACACTTATGCTCAATGTACTTAATGCCTTGCATTATCCTGAAGAATGTGTAGTCGACTGTTCCATGATCTCAAGTTGGGAAGGAATCATCAACAAGAATCTATTGAAGATAAGAAATATGTTGGAGCAATAGTTAGGAAAATTGGAAAAAGATGATGTTCAACATGATGGTATCATTAGTGGACCTTTGTGCAATCCAAAAATTCATGAAGAACAAAAGTTGAAGAATCAAACCTCACCTTTAATGAAAGTTCCTCCTGATTTCCAACTTAAGCAATTTCCTGCTCATTTACAATATGCTTACTTGGAGGCAGGACAAAAGTTTCCAGTTATTATTGCTACTGATTTATTTGATGAGCAGAAGGGTCAACTGCTAACACTTTTGAAGAAGTATAAGAAGGTTGTTACTTGGCAAATGTATGACATCAAAGGGATTAAACCCACAGTTTGCATGCATAAAATCTAGTTAGAAGAGAATTCCAAGAATACCATTAAGAGTCAAAGGAGTTTGAATCAAATTATGAAATAAGTGGTTAAAAAATAGATCATCAAGTGGTTAGATGCTGGTATTATCTACCCTATCTCTGATAGTGTGTGGGTAAGTTCAATTTAATATGAACAAAAGAAGGGTGGCATGACAGTGTTCAGTAATGAAAGAGATGAATTAATTCCTACAAAAATCGTTACAGGATGGAGGATCTGTATGGATTATATAAAGCTGAATAAGGCCACAAGGAAGAATCATTTCGCCTACCATTTATCAATCAGATGTTGGATAAGTTAGTTGGTAAGAAGTATTATTGCTTCTTAAATAGGTATTCTAGCTACAATCAAATAGCCATTTCACCTGATGATCAAGAGAAGACTATATTCATCTGTCCTTATGGTACTTTTGCTTTCAGAAGAATGCCTTTTGGACTGTGCAATGCTCCAGCCACATTTCAACGTTGCATGATGGCAATATTTTTAGACATCATTAAGAATTCCATGGGGGTTTTCATGGATGGTTTCTCTATTTTGGAGAATCATTTAAGAAATGCCTTGATAACTTGGATTTAGTGTTGACCGTATGTGAAGAAAGCAATCTTGTACTGAATTGTGAGAAGTGTCATTTTATCGTGAAGGAAGGTATTATTCTTGGGCACAAATTTTCAAAGAAAGACTTAGAAGTGGATCAAGAAAAGGTGTAAGTTATAGAGAAGTTTCCACCTCCAGTAAACATCTAGGGAATTTGAAGTTTTCTAGCCCATGGTGGATTTTATAAAAGATTTATCAAGGATTTTTCCAAGATAACTAAGCCACTGTGCCAACTGCTGCAGCATGATTTGCCTTATGTATTTAGTCAGAAATGTATGGATGCCTTCAAGCTGTTGAAGAAAGCCTTGATCTATACACCAATTATGAAGACTCTGTTAGAACACAGATTGGTTCTTAATTATATCTCTATGTTTTGATGATAACTCTTAGGAAATTTTGTATTAAAGAATTATATACTCTAAAATTTGTTTAAGAATGTTTGCTGCAGATATTAAAGTGAATATCATTCTGGAAGCAAATTAAATCTGAACATGAAAATATGCAAGGCTCTGAAGCGTCAGAAGCATCTCTTAGAAGAATCTGAACGTTGCCTACAGAAGATTCTGAGCGCTGTCTATAGAAGGATCTGAAGCAGAAGCTACAGAAGAATCTGAAGCAGAAGCCAGAAGCATCTGAAGCATTGAAGACTTTTGTATGAAGAGTTTCAAGCTTAGTTTATTTCAGAAGACTCTGATAGTACTACGCTGCCAGTACTGAGGATCTGATCCCAAACTCTGCTCTGAAGTATTACACGCTGAAAGCATACTTGCTGCATTGCTCTGATTCAGCAAACTCTAATGAACATCAGAAGACTCTGACTGCTCAAGACTCTGATGATATTTGCTGAAACTTGTTGAAGAAGAATTCAAAGTCATGTCCGTTGGAATGGCCAAACGACTCTTTCCTCTTTTATGCTAGACACAAGAACACAGACAAAAAGGATTTCTCTGTGCATTCTACTTCTAGGAAAGGTCATCTGATGTGAAGATAAAAAGGCTCAGACCTTTTCAGTACACATCCTTCAACGTGAAAACTACTTGGACCTCTGTGCCTATAAAAGCAAGACTCCATCTCTCTTCTTTAGTGGACGAAATCATTGAAAGAAATTCATTACAAGCTCTCATACAAATCTTTATCTTGCTGAATTTATTTCTAAGTTCTTAAACCTTAAGTGTAAAATCACAGTTGTGATATAGCTTAATTAGAAGCATTTAAACACTTGTTTTATTCTTACATTTGATTGTAAACGATCCTTAAGAAGATCCAGTTGGGATCAGTAGCTCTTAAGAAGACTAAGAACAGTTGCTCTTAGTGCTTGCTATTGTAATCAGTTGATTAATAGTGGATTAAGTCCTTGTTGAGAAAGGCAAATCACTCTTGATAGGGTGGACTGGAGTAGTTGAGTTCAACGAACCAGGATAAAAATCTTTGAGTTTTTATTGCTATAAGTTTTTCTATATACTTATTCAACCCCCTTCTAAGTATTTTCTCACCTTCAGACTCTTGTCTGGATAAAGCTTTTTGTGTTGATGTGTGATGCCAGTGACTTTTCCATTGGAGTTGTGTTTGGATAAAGACATAACAAAGTGTTCCATACCATTTACTATGCTAGTAGGACATTAATTGAAGCACAAATCAACTACACAACAACTAAAAAAGAGTTGTTAGCTGTTGTCTTTGCTTTTAACAAGTTTAGATCTTATCTGGTGGAACAAAAGTCATTGTGTATACTGATTATGCTTCCATACAGTATCTCATTTCCAAGAAGGATGCTAAACCTTGATTGATAATATAGGTTATACTTTTACAAGAGTTTGACCTAGATATTAGAGACAAGAAAGGTGTAGAGAATTTGGTTGTTGACCATCTTTCAAGACTACTATAGGAAGTGCAAAACAAGAACAATGAAGACATTCAAGAGAGTTTTCCTAATGAATAGTTGTTGCTGATTACCTCTAGCATGACACCTTGGTATGCTTATATTGTCAACTACATGGTCATCAGATACATTCCACCAGACTTTAACTCTAAACAAAGGAAAAGGTTTTTCCATATGACCAAAAGTTACTTTTGGGATGAATATTTTCTTTACAAATAATGTGCTGACCAACTTCTTAGAAGATGTGTGGACCAACCAGAGGCATAACAAATTTTGTCTACCTATCATGAGGCTCCTTAGGGAGGACATTTTGGAGGAACCAGAACTGCTGTCAAAGTTCTTCATTCAGGTTATTTCCGGCCCTATATTTTTAAAGATCCTCATGAACTGATAAATAGTCGTGATGAACGTCAAAGAGTGGGGAATATCTCCACGAGGAAAGAAACGCCTCTCATTAACATCCTCGAAATAGAACTTTTTGATGTGTGATGCATTGACTTCATGGGGCTATTATCTCAATCTTTTGAAAATTTGTACATATTGGTGGTTGTAGACTATGTCTCTAAGTGGATAGACATGATAATAACTCCAACTAATGATGCTAGGATGGTGACCAAATTTTTGGTTAAATTTTTTTTCTAGACTTGGCACCCCTATAACAATCATTAGTGATGCAATAAGTTATTTGAAAATGTGATGGTAAAATATGGAGTTAAGCACAAAGTTTCTACAGAGCTACTATCCACAATGTAGTGGACAAGTTAAAAATTTCAATAGAGAGATAAATAAGATTTTAAAAAAGGTTGTGAACCCCTAAAGGAAGGACTGGTCTAAGCATTTGGATGATACTTTGTGGGCATATAGAACAACTTATAAAACTCCTCTAGGCATGTCTCCGTATAGACTTATCTATGGCAAGGCATGCCATTTGCCAATTTAGTTGGAACATAAACCTTTTGGGCTGCCAAGACTTTGAATTTTAATTTATCTACTGCTAGCCAAGCTAGAATGCTCAAACTCAATAAACTAGATGAGCATATTTTTTTCTCCTCTAAAAATGCTTAGTTATATAAGGAAAAGACAAATAGGTTGCATGACAGTAAATTCCAGAAAAGAGAATTGGTAGAAGGCCAACAAGTTCTTTTGTTCAATTCCAGGCTTAAGCTTTTCCTAGGAAAACTTAAGTATAAATGGTCTGGCCCCTTCAAATTACTTAAAATTTATTCTCATGAGGCAGTAGACTTATTGAATGAGAGAGTAGGTGAAGAGTTCAAGGTGAATGGACAAAGAGTTAAGGCTTATCTTGGTGAATCCTTGCACAACACAAGGGTCACTTTGGATTTACAAGAATCTTTTTTATTTTGTTGTAGTCATGCTATAAGACTATAAAATAGAAATACTGGGAGGCATCCCAACTTAACTTTTATTTTCTTTAGTTTGTTTAATTTTCATATGATTTTGATTGATGAAGAAAAGTGGGAAAAGTAAGTGTCAAGTGTTGTCGAGTCTGTGAGTTGGGGGTTAAACATGAGAAAGAACACAATCCTGCCAGAGCTTGGCCGAAAGGAGGCTAGAAAGAAGAAGAAAGAGGACCATGTAGTGAGGAAGAGAAGCAACCTTAATGCCTACCTAGTATTTATCTTTACCTTGATTGAGGGGCAACTAATGGCGCGCCCCATTTCATCAGCTGACAGTGAGGACACTGTTTTTACTTTAAGTCTGAGGGAGTGGCAGCTTATGTCATGACCTTGTCCATCAACCTAACCATTATCAATCATTGTTATTATCATATATTTTGTTGTTTTAATTAAATTATTTATGTATTTGCTTTTAATGTTTTGTTGTTGTTTGGCTGTCTTCAGCCATGTTCTTTTAAATTAATGAAACTGTGTCTATTTTTGTTAGTTTATTATTTCATGATATTTTATTGCTAAAAAAATATAATATAAACAGAGGAAACAAACTGAATACAACCCCTAGAAGACAGACAACTCTAAAAGACTTAGGAAAAATCTGTTAGGATTGTGACAATATTGGAAACAAGGTACTGATTGCTAATAAATTGCACCTTCTTATGTTTCTAATAACCCATGTTGCGCCTCCAATAGTCAAAAAAATAGGTAGCCTTTTGATAAATTTTAATTGTTTTAAATTATGGAATAGGAGTTAATTGTAGGGTTTAGTTAGGGGAGGTTAGTACTATTGTTCAGGATCTAGTACATTGGACACATTGCATATGCAAATAAACACACAAAAGTGTGTAATTGAAGTAAGCCAAAGTACACTTCGTAATAAGTTCCTGTGCCCGAAATTGGAGGAACACGTCTTTGTAATGAGTTCATGTGCCCAAAACTAGAGGAACACTAGATGTCTTAACCGTTAGTACCAGGTCGGACTCATTACAAGTGGGGTCCCGTCAAGGGAAAAGGTGGAACATCTACTAAGCTTATCAATAAATGCATGTGTGTTTCTAAGTAAAAAACTTTAAAATAGAACAGTCAACCCCCTGCTGAAACTAAAAACTGAAGTCTTGAACCACAAGATAAGGCAATCAAAGTTAAATATAGACTAGCTATCTAAATTGAAGAGTGCATGCGTGACATGTAGCATCAGTAATGCATAGAGAACACACACACTTGTTACCAAGCTTCAGAGTTGAGTTGTACTAACTTTTTAGAATAGTTCTTCGAGATGATTTATGGGTTGAATGTGAGTTAGTTTTGCTGGAAAGGAGGTTGTTTGTTAGGGAATTTTCTCTGATGTTATCTGTCACATCACCTGAGGACAATAATAATTCAAATTTAAGGGGTGTGATAACCCATATTTTGTGGGTTATTACATACCTTAATCTTTCTTTATTACTAGTTAAATTGCATTTTAAATGTTTCTTTAGTTCATTTTAGTTTTTTTTATAGTAATTTTCTTGGAGCACAATATGCGCTCCCTTTAGTTGTTTTGATGTGTTTGTTGATTGATTTAAGGTTAACTCTGTCGAGCTGAGACAAGATTGTAGTGAACAGTTCCTAGGAGCGCAAACTGAAGCAAAAAGATGAACTCAGATAAAGGAGAAAAATGGAGAAGGTAGCTAGGTTCCTAGGGCAAACATGAAAAGATTGATGTATTGGAGGGAATATTTGCTTTGCATCGAGGAAATTCCTTTTAATCAAGTGGATAAGACCAAGGGGAGCTTGAATACAAAATAAGGTACAAGGGTACACCCACTAATTTACACGCTCTACAAGAGAAGGACTGCGCCTCCTGGACCATGTTGTGGAAGTCTGTTACAAGACACTTTTCCCCCATAATTGTTCCCTTGTACCTGATTCCTCGCATGCTAAGTAGAAGGAATGATGTGAAGGCACTGATTAATGTAATGGGCTTGATTTAATTTCCTCATTTTGACCCATGATCCAAGACATCACAAGGAACCCTAGTGAAAGCTTATGGATAGACCTTGATGGAGATTGACAAAAGAGTTCAACATTTTTCCAATAGAAAATACGAAAGATAATATTATGAGGATAATGGAGAGAAAAGAGAGTTTCTTCTTCTCACCATTTCTTATACCGTCTACTGAGCCCTAGCGTGATTGGAGTCACCTCTTACTGATTATCCATCTCAAGAAGTCGTTAAGTTACTTTTAGGTTTATATTTATTTTTCTTTATTTGTTTAAGGATGTATCCTTTGAGAACCATGTTTGTAGTTTGTACTTAGCTCATCATTAGCTAAACCTTTCGTTTGTTGAGCAATGGGAATTTCATGTTATGTTGTTTTTATGTTAAGTGATATGTTATTTAGTGTCTTATTTTATCACGTGATAACTTGCATACAAATCTGGTTATTTAAATGATCAAATTAGAAAAAGATAACAGTTTGTTGTTATAAGAGATCCAACAAGTGGATTTCATAATAAAAGTAGTTGAAAAGAGTAGGATATAAATATTCACTTGATTAGTTCACTTAGAGATAAGGAACTACAACTACAAGGGATTTTAGAATACAAATAGACGTATTTTAGGGTTATAAGTGTGACTTAGAGATTTGTTCCCTTGTCTTATAATGCATGCTTTGATGTTGTAGAAATACACTTACAGATCACTCTGACCTTTCCTGGCACGACATTGCACTTTCTGAACACATATTTACTTCACTATTAATGGACCATAGCTCAACATACACTCTCTTGATATAGTTTCACTCTCACGTTATACTATTTAGATATGGTTTAAGAAGAAAATTGAACTTATGACACTCGTATATTATTTTTATCCTCGCTCATGCTTAATTTTAAGAGATAGTTTATTGCAAAATCAATAAAAGTAACATTCACTTTCTATGGGTACAATATCCTTACTTTTTATACTTGGTACTTTAAAACATACATGTATACTTGCATGTGACACATTTTCAAGCAACGCATCTGGTGGGGAGATATGGTGAAGAGATCACTTAGCTCTCAAACATCCTACTAATCATTATTTTACCTCACTAGGTAGTCGTGCTCCTATCCTTATTGACCTCATTGGGTTATCGTCTAACTGGACGTTCTCAAAGTCTCTATTCATAACTAGCCTTAGGATCTTTGATTTGATCCCGATTAAGGGTCACACTTAGTCTCCCAATGATATTTCTTCTTTGTGAGTGTCTACATTACATCAGTGACATTCACAACTCTGCTTGCTACCTCAGTTCTTTCTTCAGGTATGACGATAATTTTTAAGGGACTCTTAAGTAATTCTTCATGTATTTGGAGAGTAATAAGAAGGCTAACTTTGATTATCACAGGTTGGCCAAAATTGTTGTGGTATTTAAACTTTAGGTGCACGGGGAAGCCACAACTTCAAAGGGGCGCTAGAAATGGTCAACCAAAGAGGCCAATGTAGACGCTTTCACATGGAATCCTAAACATCCACCGTTCTCTTATTATTTCCTTCTCCCATGGGAACTGATAAGCTATATATGCAAGGAGGAATAGAAGAATCATTGAATGCTATGAGGCTCTGCCTTTCGCACGATCTTAGATCTCATTTCCTTAAGTAGAGTTCAATACGAATTCTGAATTAGATTAGATTGTAGGAATTTCCATCATCTACAAGGGTCCCATAGAAGAAATGATTAACAATGGTAGTAGTAATGATGAGTGGGAGACTAACAATCACAATTTCGTCCACCTTCTCACGATATTGGAACCCCAAGATTGACCTGTCTTTACCTTGCTTTTTACCTTGAGAGGAAGATTCACCCAATCCTAACGAATGGGGGATTTTGAAAGGTCTTGTGTAAAGGGAATCAGGGTTACTTCCATGTTAGCATATCAGTTGAGTTGGTTGAGATTTAAATCAGAAAAGATATGATTGAATTGGATAAATTTTACCAAATTGGAGACCTGATAGTGGAAATTTATAGGAATCAACTTTTGATTCTTAAATACAACGCCATTGTCCCGTTGCGAAACCAAAATTGCTCGTACAAGTCTTCGAGGTGGTGGTGCACGTTGCTCTAGTGCAGTTGTGCGAGAGGCAGGAAATCTACAAAGTTAACACTGTAACGCTCAAATTAATCGTTAAAATAAAAGGGATAAAGTTGGTATTCATGTAATGTTGCTCAACTAATGGTATTCAACTAATGGTATTTGTAATGTTGAAGAGTTTCTCAAAATTTAATATATGTTAATGCTCATGCCAAGTAATTAATAAGCCAAGATCAAAACTTCATTACGTGGCTACAATGTAAAAACATATGACTAACTAATTCAATCTCCTAATTTAAAGTGAACAAATATAAATTATTTCGTATTGGAACCACAAATAAGTGGAGATTGAATAAAACAAAGTTTTAATATGGTAGAGTGAACTTCTGTTATGGAAGAGCTACTTATAAAATTAATACTCTAATGCATTCACCAACAAAGATATATTCCTAGAAATTAAGATTTAGGGTTTATAATATGAAAGTATTACATTCTATCGTGAGACATTGTATCTGATCTAAACATTTATATATGTTATTAGTTAATTATCATTATTAAATTAATAAAAATATTTTACTTTAATTATAAAGATTTTTTAAGTCATTTGATTAGTTATATTTTACTGATGGGTAATGCTAATGAGTGTCTCATAGACACACATTAGTATTTCTCATATTTATATAAAAATTAAACTCTTAAATTTATACAACTTATAAAAAAAATCAAATCATAATATTTAAAATATGAATAAAAATTGTATCAATTTAAATGGCACTTGTCAGTATTTAGTCATTATTTTTAGGAATTTCATTTTGCGCTACTGGATATCTCACTCCATTCAAGATCCTAAAAATTAGAACTTTTTCCATAGACGTGAATGAGGAACAAAGCTTTTCCAAAGACATTTTGAAGACAAAAATATATCTCTATCCTTATCTAAATCATCATAATATCTTTAAAAATATATAATTTTTAATCTATTTCTTATTTTCTTTTTCTTTTTCATTTAACTAATTAAAATATTAAAATGGTTATTTTAAGCTGTTTTAATATTGAAAATTTTTATGGCCAAGACTATCATGAACATGAATTAAGTATTGTCAAAAAATAGATTTATATCAAATGACTAATTTCTATATTTGTTTGTTAGTTTTTATTTTATTTTAATTTTTTTACTAATTTAAAAATCTTCAAAAATCCGCAAAGACAGGGATGAGGGATAAATTCCCTTCATAATGAGCTAAAATTTGATTTCCCCTTTAAAATGTTAATACACTCTTGAAAAAAATGTAGACAATATATGAAGGGTTTCGTCCACCTAATGATGCAGCAATAGCATCTTCCGGAACTCATGTTTGAATTTAATAACTATAATGATGATTATATATAATAAATTTTGATGGTGCTGTAAGGACTTGGTAGTAGGTATGAATCATGGCATATATTAACAAGAAACGTTGTCGTTTTCTTAATATAATTATGTGGCCACAAACAAGTTAAGTTAAGTTGTAGCATATTGAGTTTGATCGATAATGGCGAAGAAGACGCTAAAGGAGAGATCAACACGACTGGGAATTTGTAGAATAAAGTGAATGCAATGTGCACGATAAGTTAATGGAGTATAAGCAACCACTAAGTTGGAGCTTCATTATCATTATTTCTTTGAATTTTTGGAATCGAATAAGTGTGCCTTATGGACAACACACACCTATGATGATTTCGGACATTTAAAAACTAGCGCTATTGATAATAACATTTTTTTTCCATGGGAAATGCTAAAACTACCGAAGAAAGATTTGCAAGAAATTGAAGGGGCCATAATACTTTTAAAATGCGAAACAAAATTATTTTTTAAACAGCGATGTTTGATGATTAATTATTGGATGTTTAAGATTATTAATTTAGCATGGAAGTGGGTTCAAAGTTCAAACTCATATTTTAAATTTTGTCCATTCTCTTATTTACTAAAAGTGGTTAGGTATTTAAGGGTGTGTTTGATAATTAACTATCTTCTTTTATATTTGGACATTTGTTCAGGTCATTCACCTTTAGTTTATTGTCTTTCTGTAGATCGATTGGTTGTTTGTTTTGTGATTTGTTGTTTTTCTCCTTTTTGTTTTGTTGTTGAGCTATTCTTTTATGATATATTTTTCTTGGACTCAAATGTATTTAGTTTTGGTCTAGTTTTGTTGTTTTAGTGCATTGCAAATGCTCTTTGTTTTCTGTTTTGTAATCTTTCTTTATTATTGTTTTTTTTTAGGTTTAATATTTTTTTAGATCTCTATATTAATTTTGATGTATTTTAGTCCTTTAATTTAAAAGAAATTTATATTAATCCTTTAACTGATTATTTATCAAGAATAAATCTTTGTACTCTACCACAATCTAAGATAACAATTTAAAGTATATGAAATAATTTTCTGTTTCTGCAAAAACTTAAAATATACTATTTTTTAACAATCCATGTGTACTATGCAACAATTTGAAATATACTTGTGAGATATTGGATCGAACTCTAGTATAGTTGAAGGGTAGCTTCTGGTTCGACAGGAATTAAGTATGAGGTCGGAGTCTGTTCACATGTTGTTGTCGGAGTAATGCGTGTTGTAGTCGAAGTTTGTTTTAACATGCATTAGTCAATATTGTTAGGTTTGTTAGCATGTTGAATTGAGCCTTGCTTGTAAGCCCAATTGTTTAAGTTAGCTTGTAATGGGTAATCGTTAAAAAGTCCATTAGGTTAGTGTGTTATTTTTCTTATAAATAGGATGTTAGTTTCTCAATCTTGGCATAAGAAAAAATAAGAAGATAAAATCCTAATATCAAGAGAGAGAAGTTATTTTGTTATTCTTGTATACTTGTAATCTTGTTTTAAGAGTAATGAAAGAATAGCAGTTTATAACCAATCCTTGTTATTCCTTGTTATTTTACCTTATTTTCTATGTTAACCCTAACCCTTGTGTGTTTCTTGATCATAAAGAAATCGTTTATATTTTGTTTAAAGACATCCGATTCACAACAAATTGGTGCGGTGAGCGTGGAGAAGATGCCTTCAACAAAGTATGAGATTGAAAAGTTCACTGGAGTGAACAACTTCGGTCTATGGAGTTTGAAGATGAAAGCCCTATTGGTTCAGCAGGATTGTTTGGAAGCGTTGAAGGGAGAGGCAGCCATGGACGTTGCGTTAACGGTAAAAGAAAAGACGAGCATGATTGAGAAAGCCCACAATGCAATATTGTTGAGCCTTAGTGATAAGGTTCTTCGACAGGTATCAAAGGAGTCTACAGCATCGAGATTATGGGTGAAACTTGAAAGTTTGTACATGACCAAATCTCTGGTGAATCGACTCTACCTGAAGCAAGTTTTATATTCATTCAAGATGAGTGAAAACAAAATGTTGGCTGAGCAGTTGGATATGTTCAACAAGCTGATTCTTGATCTTGAAAATATTGATGTGAAGATCGATGATGAAGATCAAGCACTATTGTTGTTGTGTGCTTTGCCCAGAACACATGATCACTTCAAAGAAACTCTTTTATATGGAAGGGAGTCCCTGACCTTTGAAGAAGTTCAATCAGCCTTGTATTCTAAGACTTGAACAAACGAAAGGAGCATAAACCTTCGACGGTGGGCAAAGGTTTGTCCGTTAAGGAAAAATTCTTGCGAAAGGATGGTAAGTTCGACAAGAAGAAAGGTAAAAGTCAACAAAAATCTTATAGTGGCGAAACATCTGGTATTCAATGTTATCACTGTAAGAAAGAGGGTCACACAAGAAAGGTGTTCCCTGAACACCTGAAAGATCATGCAGGTAATGGCAACGAAGTCATTGTTCAAAATGACTTTGACTCATCTGATGTTCTTGTGGTTTCAAGTGGCAATCGAGAAAATAATGGATTATGGATTCAGGTTGCACTTGGCACATGACTCCAAACAGAGAATTGTTCGAGGAGCTATGTGATCAAGATGGTGGATCTGTGCTGCTGGGAAACAACAAATCTTGCAAAATTACAGGTATTGGATCTGTGAGATTTAAGCTCCATGATGGGTCAATAAGTTATTGACTGAAGTCAGGTATGTACCTGACTTAAAGAGAAATTTGATTTCTCTTGGTGAATTTGACAGAAAGGGATATGTTTTTTAAGGAGAGAAAAGTATCCTAAGAGTCATGAAGGGGTCGAAGGAAGTCTTGAGAGGCGTGAAGAAACAAGGCTTGTATACCCTTGAGGTTGAGATTGTAAGTGGTTCGACAAATGTTGCATCCACGAAACTTGTGTCGAAGACAAAATTATGGCACATGAGATTGGGCCATGTCAGCGAAAGAGGCCTGGTCGAATTGGGGAAGTAGAACTTGTTAGGAGGTGACAAAGTCGAAAAGTTAGAGTTTTGTGAATCTTGTGTATTTGATAAATCCTGTAGGGCGAAGTTTAACAAAGGCAAGCAAAGAACACATGGATCCCTGGATTACATTCACGCTGATTTTTGGGGGCCTGTTAGGAATCCTTCACACTCAGGTGCAAGGTATTTTCTATCCATCGTTGATGACTATTCCAGAAAGCTATGGGTACACATTCAGAAGACGAAGAATGAAACCTTTGAGAATTTCAAAAGTTGGAAGATTCTGGTCGAAACTCAAACTGGCAGAAGGTTAAGAGGTTGAGAACCGACAATGGCCTTGAATTCTGCAACAAAGCGTTCAAAAGTTACTGTGTTGAGTCTGGGATTGCAAGGCATAAGATTGTAGCAGGTACTCCTCAACAAAATTGCCTAGCTGAGAGATTCAATTGAACAATCCTTGAAAGGGTTAGATGCATGTTGGTTAGTGCTGGATTGAAGAAGGTGTTTTGGGAAGAGGCTGTTTCAACAGCAGCTTACCTGATAAATAGATGTCCCTCAAATGCCTTGAGAATGAAGACACCTGAAGAAGTTTGGTCGGGACATCCACCTATTCTTGACAGACTGAGCGTATTTGGTTGTGTGACCTATGCTCATATTAGGCAAGACAAGGTCAAACCTAGAGCTCTAAAATGCATGTTCATGGGATACCCTGAAGGAGTCAAAGCTTATAGGCTATGACACCTAGAGCCAGGTCACAGGAGGTGTGTCATCAGTCGAGATGTAGTTTTCAATGAAGCGGAGATGACTTTCAAGAAAACTAATGATGCTGACGAAGAGCTGGAACAAGGAGAGATTCATGTTGAGGTGGAACATGTTGATGTTGAATTGCGTACCCCAGATAAAGTCGAAGAAGACGTAGAAGATGTTGTCGAATATGAGGAGACTGATAATGACTACCTGCTAGCAAGAGACAGGTAGAGGAGAGCATCAAGCCACCTCAGAGACTTAGGTATGCAGATCTTATAGCTTATGCCTTAATCTCTGCAAGTGAGGTTCTTGATGAAGAACCTAGAGACTATAAGGAAGTTATGAGGAGTCAAAAGAAGACTGAATGGCTGAAGGCCATGGATGATGAGATGAAATCTCTTCATGATAACAACACATGGGAACTGATCAAGAAACCTATTGGAGCTAGGTTAGTCAGCTGTAAATGGATTTTTAAAGTTAAGGAAGGAATCGAAGGAGTGGCTTCGAAGAGATACAAGGAAATATTGGTTGCTAGGGGGTTCACTCAGAAATAAGGTGTCGGCTTCAATGATGCATTCTCTCCTGTTGTGAAACACAAATCCATTCGAATGTTGCTTGCCACAGTGGCATAGTTCAACCTTGAACTGGAATAAATGGATGTGAAGACTGCGTTCTTATACGGTGATTTAGATGAAACAATCCTGATGAGGCAACCTAAAGGATATGTCGAAAAAGGGAAGGAAGATTATGTGTGCATGCTGAATAGATCCTTATATGGACTGAAACAATCTCCTTGACAATGGAATAGGAGATTCGACAAGTTTATGGCACGCATAAGTTTCATCAGAAGTCAGTTCGACCACTGTGTTTACTTCAGATTTTGACCGGGTAATTCCTTTGTTATTTTGTTGCTCTATGTGGATGATATTCTAATAGCAAGCAACAATGCCGAAGAGGTAATGAGGGTGAAGGTTGAACTTAATAAGGAGTTTGACATGAAGGATCTGGGAGCTGCGTCCAGGATTCTTGGGACTGGCATCCGAAGAGATAGGAAGCAGTCGAAATTATGCTTATCCCAAGAGGCATACCTACAGAAGGTTCTCGAAAAGTTTAGTATGTCAAATTCAAAGCCTGTTGTGACTCCGACAAACCCTTAATTCAAGCTGAGTACATATCAATCTTCCAGCACTGGTGTTGAAAGAACTTATATGAATAGCATTTCATATGTTAACATAGTAGGTTCTTGATGTATGCTATGGTATGTACTAGACCTGATATAACATATGCAATAAGTCTTGTAAACAGGTACATGGAGAATCCTGGAAAGGCTCACTGGCAAGCATTAAACTAGATTCTAAGGTACATAAATGGGTCTCTGAATAGATTCTTAATTTATGGTGGAGCCTTGGGTGAAGATAGTAAAGCAGCAATCGAAGGATATGTCGACTCTGATTATGTAGGTTGTATGGATTCCAGAAAATCTATTTCTGAATATGTGTTCACTATGTTTGGGACATTAATCAGTTGGAAAGCTACACTTCAGAAGGTCGTTGCCTTATCAACCACTGAAGCGGAATATATCGCCCTAACTGAAGCTGTGAAGGAAGCATTGTGGCTTGAAGGTTTTGCAAAGGAGCTAAAACTTCAAGGTTGAGTTATCACTGTTAAATGTTATAGTCAAAGTGCAATACACCTGACGAAGAATTCAGCCTATCATGAGAGAACCAAACACATTGATGTGGGGCTGCATTCCGTCAGAGGGGTAATAGAGCGTGGAGAAGTACAAGTGTTGAAGCTTTCGACAAATCATAATGCTGCTGATATGATCGCCAAGACGTTGCCCAATTGCAAATTTTTCCACTGTATGCAGTTGATAAAGCTGCATGAAGAAAGCTAGCTTCTTGATTTTATAGAGTTAGATCGATGGCAGAGATTTGTGAGATATTGGATTGAACTCTAGTATGGTCGAAGGGTAGCTTCTAGTTCGACAGGAATTAAACATGAGGTCGAAGTCTATTCACATGTTGCTGTCAGAGTAATGCATGTTGTAGTCGAAGTTTGTCTTAACATGCATTAGTCAATATTGCTAGGTTTGTTAGCATGTTGAATTGGGTCTTTCTTGTAAGCCCAATTGTTTAAGTTAGCTTGTATCCTAAGTTAGATTGTAATGGATAATTGTTAAAAATCCCATTAGGTTAGTGTGCTATTTTTCTTATAAATAGGATGCTAGTTTCTCAATCTTGGCATAAGAAAAAATAGGAAGATAAAATTCTAATTTCAAGAGAGAGAAGTTATTTTGTTATTCTTGTATACTTGTAATCTTGTTCTACGAGTAAGGAAAGAATAGCAGTTTATAACCAATCATTGTTGTTCCTTGTTGTTTTACCTTGTTTTCTTTGTTAACCCTAACCCTTGTGTGTTTCTTGATCATAAAGAAATCGTTTATATTTTGTTTGGACAGTTGTTCAAGTCATCTTCCTTTCAGCTAGTTCTCTCCAGAGTTTCTATTGTACTTCTGACTAAATAATAGATCGAATTTGTGGTTGGTAGTTTATTGTCTTCCTGTAGATCGATTTGTTGTTTGTTTTGTGGTGTGTTATTTTTCTCCTTTTTATTTTGTTGTTGAGTTATCCTTTTCTGATATATTTTTCTTGGATTCAAATGTATTTAGTTTTGGTCTGGTTTTGTTGTTTTAGTGCATTGCAAATGCTCTTTGTTTTCTATTTTGTAATATTTCTTTATTATTGTTTTTTTTTAGGTTTAATATTTTTTTGAATCTCTCTATTAATTTCGATGTATTTTAGTCCTTTAATTTAAAAATATTTATATTGATCTTTTAACTGATTATTTATCAAGAATAAATATTTGTACTCTACAACAATCTAAGATAACAATTTGAAGTATATGAAATCATTTTTTGTTTCTGCAAAAACTTAAAATATACTATTTTTTAACAATCCATGTGTACTATGCAACAATTTGAAATATACTAAATCAATTTATGTTTTTTAAGATAATTTAATTAAAGTGGATTAATATTTAGTGATAAATCATTGTCACATTATTAAATTTAAGAAACCTTAAAGTCCAAACATGAATCCTACACATTTTAAATCCAATATTTAGTAAGGGAGTAAAGAAATGTAGATTTCGTTCCTACTACAAACTAAATGAATGTTCAAATATATACAAAGTATTCATAAATAATATTTGGTATCAAATATTGACAACACATTTATTTTATTAGGGAACTAAAAATAATGAATATGTATATGTGACATTGACCAGAGCGGCAATGAATGCTTTCATGAGCACAAGAGATGGATTGATCTGCAAGGTTACCATTCAAATACACAAGTCAGTAAGATGTGAAGAAAGTGATTATATGAGTTATAGGGAGAACATACATGTGATCAACGCATGATAGTCTTTACATATAGGGGGTTAGATATGCCTAATTTCCCCCGACATGAGACACAGAGGGGGGGGGGGGGGGTTGACTAAATCTAACAGTGGTAATTGGTTGAAAGAGATTGAGTGTTTGTTCCTTAATCAAGGGCACACCTAGTGTTTTAAAGCCCAATGAATGTGTCTTAGATTTACTTTTCCTATGATTAGGCTTCCCCATCTTTTGGGTATACGGTCGGCTTGGAACAGTTTTCCCCAAGGTTTTTCTAGTGTGGAGCAATGTGAAGACCTGAGTATATCGGCCCAATATTCGTCATGGTCTTCTTGACTGTTTCATAGTTTGTGGAAGTGGAAAAGACTAGTGAGTGAAAGAACATAACCTCGAGAACATGCACATTAAACGTTAGTCTTGTCATAAAAATATTTCAAAATATTGTATTTACATGTGGCCCTTGGTCCTTAGGGTAGGGTATGGTGCTGACATTTAAGGTGCTTGAGTGCACTAAATTTTGGTGTAATTTCGAGGTAAATTTGTCTATTGGTTTTTTCTGCTAACCTTCCTTTCAATCAAGGTCGTAGATATGTTCTCCTAGTTCCATTATATAAATTTTTTTTTTCGTTTGAGGTTACTTTTCTACTTCTTTATCCAAAAAATATCTCTTTTCCGTGAGTCTTGACTCTCTTTCCCTATGCTTCAACGACTCATTGTCTTTCCCTTCTGATTTCTGAATCTAGGTGGCTTATTCATCATTGCATTAACTCTATCTCTCTATTTTTTTCAAGTTACCAAATTTATCCCTATTTGTTTATTGTTTTTACTTATATTCTTTTCCTCTAAGAAATGACCAACTTAAGATATTAAACTTCAAATTTTATAAATATATCTAGTTGTGATGAGATAAGTGACGCCTCATCTCTTACAGGGGTAGTGGACCCATATGTGTTGAATATTGTTCATTTCGAAGTTATTTACCCTCTGCAAAAATCACAGTGCTTAGAGATAGTTCTAAGTCGACGGGGTTCGGTTAAAAGTGGAAGTGAGTCCACGGGTTCCCAAAGTGGAAAAAATACATGAGGGCTATAGAGTAAGGTGGTAGTTTGATTTTGGTTCAACCCAACACAGGGAGATTTGGACATGGCTTCTCTTCTCTTAGATTGCCCAAGTAGGATAATAGTTTGGTGTAACATATCGGGGTGATATTGGGGCTTGCACCTGTATCAAAATCTTTAAATCCTTGAATGGTTGAGAACCTAAAGACGAGGAAGTTAGGCAACATCTTGACTTTTGAGGGTGTTCTAGAACTCATGATGGACATTTTACTTTTGTCGACAATGAGGAGGAGTTGGTTTAAAATAACAACAAGGTCTCAAGTTCCCTGTGGATAGCACTCAATATACTCGATGGATAAAGAGGTGGTGGGGATGACTTATATGTTCAGCGAGGGCCACAGACTAGAGATTGGTCATCAGGAAGTAGGACTACTTCTGATTACTCAATTTTTCACATTGAATCTAGCAAGAGGTTATATAATACATTTAGAAAATTTCTAATGCCTTTACAGGGCGTATGCTTCCTATATTTGGGGTTCAAGCTCCCCTTCAACGACTTCGAGATTGAGGCCTTGAATCACTTATGAGTTTCTCTATTTCAATTAAACATGGTGATCTGGGCTCATGTGAAAGTATTTCAACATTAGTGCGAGTATCGGGGTTGAGTGCCAACCTTGAAGTTATTCTTCAACCTGTTGTTCGTTGTGAGATAAAAGTAAGTTTTATAATTATCGTATCTATAGAGATTGGTGGTTTCAAAACCGTTCAACAATTTTTAAGATCATGAGTAGATAAGGGTTTATATTTGTTATGATGTGTGAATAGTACCACAAGTTGCTCTCATTTGTATCTCCTTTCTGTCTCAATTTTGTGAGATCAGTGTATTATCCAATAGTTGATGTACCAATCTATTAACTAACACAGAGCATTAAGTTCCAACAGTTTTAAAGTAGTAAGACTCCACACTGATCCTACTACAATATGTGCAAAATAAAACCTAACCCAATATCTAGACATTAGTATCCAATATATGATTATCTTGGATCTAGTAATGACAAACATCTTTTGATGTCATGTCACGCCATGAAAATAAGTTTTTGGTAGCAAATGTAAAACAAGCATTAAGATTAAAGAGTCGTCAATATTAAAGTATGAGTAAAATTACACAAAACACCATGATCTATTTAGTACATGAATATAATGACTACATCTAACCCTCCAAAAAATAGATTTATCTACGCTTACACATCATAACTTTTGTTAATTCCGCGAAGCTGATCTTGAAAGTTTATCTGCCCTATCACTTGAGCACCACTTGTGCCTTAAGGCTCCTTCTCTTATTCCCCTGTTATAGACTAAGGTGAACCTACTCCAATTTTTTTACTAACTCATTCCATCGAAACTCAATTTAAAATGAATTAAAAATTTATAGAAACATTTTGGACCCCTCGATAGGTGCACCACTCTTGTGCCTAGCCAGCCTTCTTTATTTCCCATTAAGAAGTTATAGTTGTCTAACAGGTGGCCATAGTCATCTTATCTCTTTAAGCGCATCACCCGTATGCTTAGCATACAAACCCTTGCTTCCCCATGAAGTACTTGAACCTAGACGTGCCATATGGCCTTTTCCACGCGCTTAGTGCGCCTATGGGTGGACCTAGAAAGCATAGACATTCATGGTTTTTCTATGGCTTGGTCTTTGCATGTTGACTCATGGTTTTTCAATCCTTTTTACCTGTTTTCTACTAGAAATGTCCAAACATAGCCTTTCTTACTTTTCATAGATAAATTGGGGATTTCATATTGATTGCTTGTAAACTAAGTTAATAAGTACCTACATGTTTTACGTAAAGTTGGAACTTATCATCTGTTTAATTTAATTTAGACTTCTACTATAGGGGATCAGGGACAAGGGATGTTATCACTTTGTCATCCGAATAAAGTGTTTGATGTTTATGTTGATAACTTGAGGCACTTCAAAGATCAATATTTTCTAGTTGTCCCCTAGAGTGGTGAAACTCACTTGAGCTTGTGCGTTTTGTGATAGGATAATCCATCCTACCCACAAATTAAGTATTGGAATCGATTGACAAATATCTAAAATACTAAAATTAAAATCACTTCATGAGGGTTCTGAGCAAGTATGTTTTTCATTGAATGAATTCTAGCCAGAAAAAGAGGAGTTAAAGGTTGATTTATTTTCTACCTAGGGGAGTTTGAGCTTCCAAGACGGAGTTGGCCCTTTAGATGTACCATTGTCACAACAAATTATCTGGAATATTGATATGTGGTTGTTAGTGGATGGAGTCTGCGCACAGGAGAGGACAAATATCTTTGGTGAAAAGATGAAACCAACGCTTTAATTGTATCTACCGGTTTTTAATTTCTGACCTAATTAAACATCACTTTTCATTTATTTTCCTAATAACATGGGATTTATCCATGATATGATAAAGATGAATAAGGTGTTGGCAACAAATAATACACCTCCTCCTCCAACAAATCCCGCTCAAGACATTACTAGATCAGTGTTGAGGTCAATCTTAGAAAGAGATGATGTTGTAAACCTAAATCAAACAATTCTGACCTAAGTCATGTGGGATGACCGGCTTGATCATAATCATCCCACTTCGGAGGTCCATATTAAAAAATATCATGGTCTTCATGGATAAAAGGTCAAAGATTGATCAAATCCAGCCAGTATTGACTTTTCCAAGAGTGACAAGAGCAAGGATTACAAATCATGATAATGAGAAGTATGCCTACTCTAGATAGACAGAGGCCTATAAAGATATTTAAGATGGGTTTTAGAAAGAGATTGAATATGTTATTAAGCTCAACTCCGAAGTTATGAAGGCCTCGTTCCAAAATGTCTTGATCCAGGTGGAGTTGTTTTCCCCCGTCGTGAAGATTCCCCTTAAAGAGCTAGATGTAAAGAAAGAAGTTGGGGAGGGAAAGTTCATCCCTTTTAATGATTAAAATCTATTGTATTTAATGATAGTTGTTGTTTTTGTTTCCACTCTCCGATGCTTGTAATTAAATTTTCTTATGAATATTTTCTGACTTGTTTTCTTATGATTAATGTTACTATCTTTCTATGTATGCATGATCTCGATTCATCATTATTCTCTTTAGTTTCCTTAAAAGAGCTTGGTTTGATGCCTTTACTTGCCCATTTTTCTCAGAGGTTAAATTGAATTAAAATGATACTTGGCTGTTAGATCTTCAAATAGTTTCTTCATATTCTCATCTTTAAAGTGAAGATGAATTGAGGGATTCCATACCCTACCAAAATTCTTTACTTAAAGAATTTCTATAAGTTGGTTGCAGTGATTTTCTCCAAAAAAAAGATAAGGCGATATCAATAAATTTAACTCAAAAAAATGAGCTTATGGGCATCCCCTTGCTTGTGACATCATTTGTACTTTTTCACATAGTTGTTGGTGTCTTGGACCATAGATGGTAAATAATACCCAGTCCTAAAGAGTTTCTTAGAAAAATTCCTAACACTAAAGTATTTCTAAGATATCTCCTTGTGCACCTCAACAAGAGTATATGTGGAATATCCACCTTTGAGGAATTTTAGTAGGGGTATTATAAGTCTCTTCTATATCAGACTCCCTCAAACATGGAGTACGAACTTTCTCTTCTCTTCACAAGGCTAGCTTTGGTCATATTGACTGGTAGTACAACATGTTCAATATAGGTCGAATGGGTAATATTCAAGATATTGTAAGGCGCCTTATGAAATCTCCATTTCCTCCTTAGAAGCTTTGATTTTGTGACTCCCTAGAGTTTCTTCTATAAAAGAGCGTTTACACTCGAGGTTCTGGTGCTCACGAGTTTAGATAAGACATTCTCCATGGTGTTCTACACGCTAAGGATATATATGATTTCATGTGACTTGAAGTTTGCTAATTTTTCCCTTACCAAGTTGACATACCACTGCAAAGTTGATCTTTAGTTTGCGCTTCCCTTTAGACTTGGGATACCATTAGGTGTGAGTATGTCTGCAACTTAAAATTTACCACCCCCATCTCCACTACTGGTGCAAGGTTTGGTAATGAAAGCTTCGTACTCAGCCTGTTTATTGGTAGTAGGGAACTTAAAGTGCATGGATACTTCAATTACCATACCAATTTCATTTTCCAATATGAGTTCGAAACTGCTTCCTTTAGTATTAAACGAACCATTTGAGAGCAAGACTTAGATACCAGCTGGTTTTGACACTACTTTGGTCATTTATGTTATGAATTTTGCGAACATTTAGGCCTTTAACATTTTCCAGGCTTGAAGAAGACCTCAAATTTAGACATCTTGATAGACCATTTGGTTAGCCATCCTATCAAATCTGGATTATAAAGGACTTATTTAAGAGGTAGGTGTGGCCAGATGAAGATGATGTGTGCTAGGAAGTAATATTGTAATTTTCTAGAGGCAGTGCCTAATGCCAAGGCCATCCTCTCTATGTTTTGGTAACTTTGTTTTGGCCCAATAATGCTTTAAATATAAAGTATAGCAGGCTCAAGTTATGGGCTTTTCACGAATGAGGACGATATTAATTGCTTCGGTGGACACGTCTAAGTGGAAGAACATGATTTCCCCGACAACTGATATGGATAAAACTAGTGGTTAGATAGGTCCATTTTTTAGTGGCATGAGTGTCTCACTACTACAAATCATATATTTTATGACAAAGCTTTCATCTCAACAATAAATAATTAAAGTAAAATTCTAGGACGCGCCACGTTTTTTTTATAAAAAATCATATATTCCCTCGCTTAGAATAGATGGCCTAGGGGAAAACTAATTCAGGGAACATTATTCGAGTCCTAGCAACTGCAGTTTATGTTTTTATTTCCTTAAAAGTGATGCATTTCTTTTTATTTTATTTTATATTTAAAAATCAAATGATCGATCCCTTCGATTACACTACTAACCAAGGGTTTAATACCCAAATTTTCCTATAAAAGCATTCATTCATAAAGTTTTTCACTAAACCTAACTCATCTACGACCACTCCAAATTCGTAAACATCATTCTTTGGGATGGATTGCAAGATAAAAAAAATCTTGTTTAATTAATTAGACAATAAATATTTCAAGGTTGTGTGTTGTTGTTCTTACATACATGTGTTGGAGAAACTAATTTTATCAACTTGAACAAAATATTTTTCTGTTCTTGTAATCTATCTCACATGATAACGTTGTGGTTGTTGTTGTTGTTGTTGTTCTCCTAACCATACTAATAACATATTTCAAGCAATGTTCTTGAAAAATTTATTTTGAATATTGCAACACAAAATTTTTTTGGTGAATGATAAAAAAAATTGAAAAAGAAAATAATACTTGTTACTTCCAATTTTTTTTCATTCACCATTGTTTTGTAATAGAAGTAATATATTTCTTCGGTGGATTTAGCCACAGAGGGGGAAAGTTCCAGTTTTATTTTACTTTTATTAAAAAAATAAATAATATTTTATCCCGGGGTTACTAAATAATTGAGAGGAAAAGTAACTCAGTTTGCTATAGATATTTTCCATCTATTTATAAAGTAACAACGTTTAAAATATTACCAGTACATCAAATAACAAGAAACCCTCTACATCCATTTGAACATGAGCACCACCACTATATTTCTTGGGCTCTACATTTTAAAACTCAAATATTGAAAAAGAAAATATTTGGATTAAAAACAATGAAACTTAAATAACTTTGGAAATAATCTCTAGGATGGATTACAAGAGCATAAAAATTACGGTGCAAGGTTGTTGTTGTAAGAATAAGATTTGGTTTTGGATCTAATCTTATGTTTTGATGATAACAATGTATTAATGTTTAGAGAATAATTTTGTACCCTAATGGTTTTGTTAAGTGTGCAGATAATAGATATAAGTTCTGACTCTAAAGAAGTGGTGTGTGTAACACCCAAAATTTATTGGAATATTTATTTATTTTATTTAAATAGGAATATTCGTGTTTTTGATGATTTGCGGTGGTTGGTATGAAGTATTGAGAATTATGAATTTTGGGTTATTTATTTAAATAATAGTATATAATATGAATATATTGGTATTATTATTAATTTAAATAAATATAAGTGAATTAAGGGAAAAATGGACGTTTGAGGATGAATTAGTGAGGGTGAAATTGGAAAGCCCATTTTAAGGCCCAAAGTTAGGTTTAACAAAAAGGAATTTTGATGAAATTAGGATTCATTCTTGTTAGACCGTGAAAAGAGAAGAAAAAGAGGCCAAAGCTCTGAGGGAAAAGGATTGAGGCAAAGCTTCACGAGGTTTCCAAGAATCAATGAAGAAAGGTTTGGAATCGGCAAATTAAGGTATGAGTAGTATTACCTTCATTATTTTCAATATATGGTTCAATGTATTTAAAGCTGATTTAAGGGTTTATGAGATTTTTGGGTTTGAGGAAATTAGGCTTTCGTGGCCAAATCTGTTTTGAGGTTGTTTAAGTATGGGGAGTATTACCTTCATTATTTTCAATATATGATTCAATGTATTTAAATCCGATTTAAGAGTTTAGGAATTTTGAGTATTGAATTGTTGTTGCCTTTCTGGTGAGTTTAATGAAATTGAGGGATTTGAACTGATGGTCTGATAGGTTTGAGGTTGATTTGGGAGTAAGGGAAATTAGACCTTCGTGGCCAAAATTTGTTATTGAGGTTTTAACCGTATAGGGTAATTGATTATGAGAACTCTAATGAATATGGAGAATTTGTAAGGATTTATGGGAATTGGGGGCGTAAAATGATACGGGATTGAACCTATATCCATTAATTTTAAAAGTTTTAGGCATAATCTTAAAATGATGATTAGATGGTTTAATTGTGTTAAAATTTTAAATTTACTTGAGATAATTACAGCATTGGATAAGTTATAATTTTCAGTGAGTTTTGGTGTTTACGGAATCGAAATCGGAGGTCCAGAAGGCCTCCAACGGTGAAAAACGTAGAAAATTCTGCATGTTGTTCGTCACGACTTTTCATGTTTTCGGTCGAAATCGTTTGGGACGTAACTTTTGATCCGTAAGTCCGTTTTGGTCCCCGTTCGAAATGTTGGAAAGCTAATGAATAGGGTTATAACATAATATAGATAAGAGAATTGGTTTTGTGAAATCAAGATTGTCAATATCGACTTATGTTTTGATGAAGACAAACCACTTGACAAGAAGGCAAAGATGTTCAGTTATCTTCAAGACATCAGAATCAAGACAAAGACTTGATTTGAAGAATAATCTCACTGGAAGGTATAATGAAAATCTTCATCAAGTATTTAAGTCCTATTTTCTCAAATAATAAAAATCATGTGCATTACTTTTTCACATTTTCACAAGCTTTTACTTGCAAGATTTTTCTAAGTTTTTGCCAGTGCAATCGATTGCATGATCAAATTTTTACTTCATTTTCACTACTGTTTTTGAGTGCAATTGATTGGTGCCTTGGTGAAATCGATTGCATACATGAAAAATCTTCTCATTTTTGCTTCTGTTTTAGTGTGCAATCGATTGCTTTGTTGAAAAATTCAAATTTCAAGTGTTTTTTATGAAGGTGCAATCGATTGGTCATGTTGTGCAATGGATTGCTCACTGAACGTTTTTGAAAAATTGCACCTCTTCAACCATTCTTCTATGAATTGTTTCCATTGAATCATGGCAATTGTTCATCATATTTTCTGAAGATTTGCATGATATTTCAGAGGGGTGCTTGTGTAATATAAATACCTAATCTTTCAATTTTCAAAAACAACCTCTTTCAAACTCTTTACTAATATTTTCATCTTTCCACATCTTGAGTCAAATCACTCTTCATAAAGAATTTTTTTGCATATTTTCATATCTTTTGAAAGAAAACTTTTGAGCTACAGAGTCTTAAATATTTGTGGAAATTATCATTGAAAGAGAAGATCAATCACAACATTGATAAACTTTGTATACACAAATTTCAAAGTCATTGTAAATCAAAGATTGTATCTATTCCCCTTGCTATTCAGGATTGTTGAAAGCAAGTGTGTGCATTGAAGAGGATTGTTCTTCTTGCACTTAGTGTTCATATTTTAAAGGTGTTAAGAGCCGTCAATCTACCTATAGGTTAGAAAGTAAGTTGTACACTCAGTCTAACTATAGTGAAATCTCTTTCAGTGTGAAAGAGGACTGGAGTACCTTCGGAGTGTGAAGGGAACCAGGATACTTCTCTGTGTTATTTACTTTCTGCACTTTACTGCTTTCATAACCCCTTCATATCTCAAGAAAGTAATAACCTCATTCGATTAAAACCAGAAAATTTCAAAGAACCTAATTCACATCCCCTCCCCCTCTTAGGTGCAACTCAGACTATCAATCGGCATCAGAGCAGGTGTTAGGTAACCTGTTCCTAATCGATTCATAATGGCTTCTGCAAACAACAAAGGAGTGTTTAAAGACTGTGGTAGCAACAACAAGCCTCCATTGTTTTGTGGTGAATACTTTGACTTCTGGAAGATTCGCATGAAGGCTCACTTAGAAGCACAAGGAGATGGAATATGGGATGTTGTTCAAAATGGCCCATTCGTTCCTTCAACGGTTGTTAATGGTGTTGGATCAACAAAGCCTAAAGGCTCATGGGATGACGATGATAATAAAAAGGTTCTCTATGACAAAAAGGCGATTAATCTTCTACAAAATGCACTAAGCATGGACGAATTCTTTCGCGTCTCAACATGCACACCAGCAAAGAAAATCCGGGATACTTTAGTGGAAACTCATGAAGGAACCACTAAAGTTAAAAGATCGATATTGAACACGTTGAGTCAGGAATACGAGTTATTCAGAATGCATTCAGGAGAATCAATTCTTAATTTACAAAAAATATTTGTGCACTTGACAAATCATCTGAGAGCACTTGGTAAGACATTAACTAACGATGAATTAAATCTTAAAGTGCTTAGATCTTTGTCCAGAGAATGGCAACCCAAGGTGACAGAAATATATGAAAAGAAAAGTCTATCCATGATGACATCCGCTACATTGTTAAGAAAACTTCAAGAATATGAGACGGAACTTGGGCGATTAGAAAAACATAAGAATCAAGAAAAGAAATCTAAAAGCATCGCATTAAAGGTTGATTCCAAGGAAGGAGAAAAGGAAGATGATCCGGTTGAAGATGAAAACTTCATGCTTCTTGTAAAAAGGTTAGGAAAGTATTTTGGTTCTAAGAATAATATTGGAAATTTTGACTATATCAAAAGGAAGAAGGTTTCAAAGAACAAAGAAAAGGAGGCGTCAACATCCATACAAGATGTCAAATGCTATGAATGTGGAAAATAAGGACACATCAAACCAAACTATCCTAAACTCTCCAAGAACGATGCCTATAAAAGCAAAAGGGGTTTTAAGAAAAATAAGGCGTACTTAGCATGGAAGGATAACGAGTTATGTTCCTCATCAGACTCAGATAGTGATTAAAGCGTAAATCTAGCACTAATGGCCTCACATCACTCTGACGATGAAGACAATGAGGTTAGTAATGATTTTTCAATTTATGATAATGATGTTCAAGGGGCAATTGATGAACTTCTGAGTGAATGCAAAATTCTGTACAAAACCATTTCATCACAAAAGAATCAAATCTCAACTTTAGAAGAAGAGGTTGAGACAATGGAAAATAATTTCAAGGATGAAAAACAAAAATTAATTAGTGATCAAAAACAGAATTTTGTATGCACAAAGTGTGAGTCACTTTTGTTTCAAATTGTTCAATTAAAAAGAGTCCTTGAAAGATATGAAAAAGAAAAAATTGGATTGGAGGTTGTTCTTAGTCAACAAAGGTTCTCAAATGATAAGAGTGGTCTTGGTTACTCAAAATTTTCTAAACCAAGTTCCAATAAAACCATCTTTGTTAAGGCTAGTGAACAAACTCCTAAAGAGAAAGTGATTAAGCCTAAAGTGGTTTGTCAATACCCTAAGAAGAAAGTTTTTAGTAAAAAGAAGTCTTATCTTCCTAGATACAAAAGTAACTTTGAGCCTACCTATTTTTATTGTGGTATCAAAGGCCATACACCTAATGCCTGTTACGTAAGAAACTTCAGTGTTGCAAAAGGGCATTACGTGTGGGTCAAGAAAGGCACTAACTATGAAGGACACAAGGAAATTTGGGTACCTAATAAAACTTAAACTTATTTTTTAGGTATGCTTGAAGACCTCTTCATATCAGTGGTATCTTGATAGTGGGTGTTCAAGGCGCATGACGGGTGACCTTACCAAATTTTCACATCTAACACTTAAGGCCAAAAGATTTGTAACCTATGGTGATAACAACAAAGGAAAGATCCTTGGCGTAGGCATCATTGGTGCACCACCTCTCACAACCATAAAAGATATACTCTATGTAGAAGGCCTAAAGCATAACCTACTTAGCATTAGCCAACTTTGTGATAAAGGTTTCAGAATCAACTTCACTAAAGATGAATGTTTGATAGAAAACAAAGTCACTCATGAGGTATTGCTAAAAGGTAATAGAATTAACAACATTTTATGATTTCCCTTGATAACATGTCTTTGAAGGTTAAGTGTCTTATGGCGAACAACAATGACTCTTGGTTATGGCACAAAAGGATTGCTCACATTCATATGGAGCATTTGAACAAATTGATCAAACATGACTTGGTTGTTGGTCTTCCAAAGATCAAATTCATCAAAGATAGATTGTGTGGCGCTTTCCAAAAAGGGAAACAAACCAAATCAACTTTCATATCCAAGAATGTGGTGTCCACAACAAGGCTACTACAATTGTGACACACGGGTCTCTTTGAACCATCAAGAACAAAAAGTTTTGGAGGTAATGTTTATGCATTAGTAATTGTTGATTACTTCTCTAGATATACATGGACTTTCTTCTTATAGTAGAAAAGTGAAGCTTTCAAGGCATTCAAGAAGTATGCAAAACAAATTCAGAATGAGAAGTTACTTTCAATTGTCTCCATTAGAAGTGACCATGGTAGAGAGTTCTAGAACGCTTTATTTGAAGAATTCTGCGAAGAAAATGGAATCTCACTTCATGGCAGTCAAGCGGATCATGAAGTATCACAAAAAATGTCGGCTTATGGTACCCTAAAGGTAGTATTTTCAATTTAATTGCATACTCTGACGCGGATTATGCAGGCTGTAAAACAGATAGAAAAAGCACAAGTGGAACATGTCACATCCTAGGAAATGCGCTAGTCTCATGGGCTTGCAAGAAGCAAGCGTGCGTAGCACTTAGTATGACCGAAGCAGAATACATAGCAGCAGGTAGTTGCTGTGCACAGATACTTTGGCTCAAGCAACAACTTCGTGACTACGGACTCGATCTCGGAAGCATTCCTCTATGTTGTGACAACACAAGTGCGATCAACATTACAAAGAATCCAGTCATGCATTCAAGAACCAAGCATATCGACATACGACATCACTTTCTGCGAGATCGTGTACTTCAAGGAGATGTCGAGATAACGTTCATGGATACTCACAATCATCCTGCAAATATATTCACAAAGCCATTGGCAAAAGAACCTTTCTTCAAAAATTCGGAGAGAACTTGGAATTTTTGATGAAAACGATGTTGAATCATGAAAGATCTTCAACTATGGTATATTATTTCATTTTTCTCACTTTTTACTGCTTGTAATCGATTTCACCCTAGTGTCAATCGATTGCTCACTGTAAGTTTTCTAAAAATTCTGAATTTTTTGAGCTTGCAATCGATTGCACCCTAGTGCCAATCGATTGCACCCTGTAACTTTTAAGTTATTCGCTTCTGTTTTGTAGAGCAATCGATTGCACCTACTGTGAAATCAATTCTTTCATATTTTTAAGTGGTCCATGGGTCTTTAATCCTTACAACTACCCTACCAACTGTACCTATGATCATTGAATGTTGTCTTTATCACTTAGCCCTAGTTTCAAAACTTTGACCATCAATTCTCATATTTCCAAAGTCCTTAATCATCAATAACCATCAATAACCATCAACTACTCAACTTCCACATTAACTATCATTAATTATCCCTACATATTCTCTCTTCTCACAATCATTATAAAACCCCACTACATCTAAACCAAATTCTCATAACCAACTTTATCATCTCTCTCAAAACCTAAACTCTACAAATTTTATCCTTCCTTAAAAACCCTAAAGCCACAACCATTCATCATCTCTCATGGCTTCTCGTCTAAAAAGGAAAATATCTGCTCAAAGCAAAGGCAAGGCTCCAGCATCATCATCCTCGGAGACTCCACTCATTCTTCAACATCTCTCCGATGAACAACAAGAGAGATTTACCAAGTACTTTTAGAAAAAGGTTGTCCAAACTCCCAAATACGGTATTCTCTCATCTTTTCCTGAAGAATGCTTCTCCGTTCAAAATTTTCTAATTGCATGTGGCTTGGAATCTTTGATCTCTTCATCCGGGCCATATTATCCAGATTTAGTAAGGCTGTTTTATAGCAATTTATGCATGGAAGAAGGAAAAATTGTCACGTATGTTAGAGGAAAGAGAATGTTTCTCAACTCAAAAATCATTGGAAGGATCCCGAACATTCCAAGTACCGGTGGGAGACTCTATGATGAAGAAGGTGAAGTTTGGGGAAATTACAACAAAAGGGAATTTTAGTACAGTCTCGAAAGAATGTTGGAGGCAGAATTTCATGCCAAGCTGTTGCACCCTAAAATTTGCTCAACCTTATTCACTTGGTTTATGTTTCAATATCATTTGCATAAAGAGTCATGTACATAGGTTACTCATCTGCATAGCATAAGCATAGCAAGTCATTCAACAGGGGACCAAGCATTATTCTCATCTCTAGAGGCCTATCCAGAGGTTATTATCCTAATTCAATCTCATTCAAGTCATCAGAAAAGAATTTGAAAGCAGAGAGTTCAGTGGATCAAGCTTTGAGTCTATCTCCTATCTGAGGGCATCTGAGGATCAACAAGGGAATTATGAGTTGTGAATTGAGAGCATGGAGAGTATCTAGACATCTTGGAGGACTTAGAAAGTCATTTGGAGAAGAAAACAAGTTGTTGATGTGATCACAAGAATTACAGTTGAAGACAGTCAACTAGGGTTTCATCTGGGTCAACCCTAGGTCAACCCTAGGTCAATTGATTGATTTAAGGGCATTCAGGTCTATTGAAGAGATGTGGGGTTCATCATATGACATGGAGAATAAGGATATGTTGTTATGCTAAGAAGAAATCAAGAGAAATCAAGGAGAAGGGGAGGGTCTAAATTAGGGTTTCTATGTAAAATCCCCTAGTTTAGGTCAAATTTCCAAGCAGGATAAGTCAAAATGCAAGCTTCAAATGAATACTTGGCCAACATGAAACTTGTAGAGGATCTCAGGACCTTTAATTTGAGTGGTGGAAGACATCAAGGAGATTTATAGAACTCAAGTTATGGTCCTTGCAAGTTACAGGTCATCTGAGGTATCTGAAATTTTGTCTGTGAAAGTGACTTGACTTCCCAGCAATTTTTACCCCTCAAGGAGATTTCAAATGGATTTCTGGTAAACATAAGAATTGTTCCTTATTGTCTTAGCTTTCTAGAATGGTATGGTATGCCTTCATATGATTTGGGGAACTTTACTTATGGTCTTGGCAAGCAAAGGGTATTTTGGTCATTTGTGAATTACAGGTCATTTTAACCTATGCCCAAAACTCACACAAGGAAGCTTCAAATGGAAAAACTTACAACATCAAACTTGCTCCAAATGACATTTTGAGTCTAGAAAAGTGACCATGAGAGATTGGAAAGATTCATAGCACAAGGTTTCAAAATTGTTGGATTTAATGAATAAAAATGGCCTAAAAAATGAGATTTTTCATATCTTGGCCAAATGAAGCAAAATTATAGGTCATTTTGAATGGAAAGGGAATTTTAAAGACATTGGCTTAAGTAGAATTTTGAGTTTGGTTCAATATTTAAGAGTTATCCATGGTTACTTGCAATGTAAGAAACATAATCAAAATCCAAGGGAATTTGCACAAGGGAAACTTCTCCAAGTTTCTAGGAGGTTCTAACCTCACCTATATATTGGTATGAGAAGGTTCATGCAAGGGTTGGTGACTTCATTTGTTCAAAACCCCAAACTTTCCACACTTTCTTCAACTTGCATAAGCTTCACAAACTCTCCATAATCTCCCTCAATTCTCACATTTGTTGATTGAATCTTCATCATCATCATTAAAACACTATGATTCACATCAAGAATTGGCTGAATTGATCAAGCATCGTGCCATTCATCTTCTTCACTCCAAGTTGCATTTTCATCCAAACTCCATTAAAGCTTCATCTACCATTCCTATTTCTGTTATCATCATCATCCACTATCATCCTAGAGTATTTGGCAAAGGATAGTGGAAGGAATTCGTGGCTGGAAAAGGAGATCCAAGTTCAAACTCCAACTTGCATGAAGAGTGGAATAGAGTGATTCACAAGGATTGATCAAGAACCATTGCAAACAGAAGCACACACACTCATTGAAGATCACTTTCAGCGAGTATCAAGGCTTGAGTTGGAGTCTAACCACCATTGCCATCATCACTTGCAAGGTAAGCATAATCTTTCGAATCTCCTCATTTATGCTGTTGTAGATCATGTGGTTAGGATAGGAGTGTTTAGAGACCATAGGGGAATGATTCTTGAGATTTAGGGATAGTTTTGTGAAGATCCATGGCAGGTCACCATTTCTGCAAGCTTCAAGAACAAGCTGAGTAGTGGATTATAATTGATATGATGAGGCATAGAATGATGAGGAAAGTATGTAGAGTAACTGTAGATCATCAGGTTTGAATTCTGGCAAAGTTGACATCAGATAAGTATGGTAAACCCTGGTTTTCGTGCCTTCTGTTTGGGATCCACAAGGAGAGTTAGCCAAAACTAGGACCAGGCATGGATTCCTTGTGTTTAGTAGATTATTTTAGGGCTTGGAATTTTTCATTTTCATCGAGGGAGCATGGAGAAAGATCGAGTGGAAGTTTCGTGCATGAAGGGTTTTCTGAAACCCTAAGTGGCTGGAGGTTGAAGAAGGGTCAGGAGCCACACGATCTCAGTTTGACTTTTGACTGAAGGACTCATCTAACGGACCACGTTCAAAGTGAGAAACGGAGGGAGATTTTGAACATTGAAACGCGCCGTTTCATTTAATGGGGGGACTTGGGCTCAGACAGCTATTCGCACCCCCCAATTTGATGGGCCCAACACGCTGAACTTGCTTTTCTTACTTTTCTCACCCCCTCCCTTTATTTCTTTCTATTTTCTTTTCTTAATTTCTTTTTATTTTTCATTCATTTTTGAAAATTCATAATAAATCAGAAATTGCATATTTTCAATTCATTCTTTTTTTAACATTTTCTTTAAAAAGTCAAGAAAATTATAAAAAATAAAAATTGCATTTTATTTTTTATTTGATATTTTTCCCATATTTTCTAAATAAATAGCATTTTAAATAGTTTCATTTCATATATGATTTTGTTATTTTTTTGTTCTATTAAATGCTTCAATATTTTTCACCCATTCTTTTTAGGTTGGTCAGTTTAGACATTAAGCTTGTAGATACAATTTAGTTCCCATTTTTAGAAATTAATTTTAGGTGTTTAGTTTAGGTGAGAATAACATGAACAAACTAGGGTTTTAGGTGATGACTTAGGAGAATTAATTCATTTCCCTTAGGACTTAGAGATTGAATAAGTTAGCTATGGGACTATAGGGGCTATGGGTAGTTATTAGATCCCCTTAGAAAAAAGTCAGGATTCCCCTACTGCTATTAATGTACTGTATATATCTGATTGACTGGTGTGGTGTGCCCTCTGGGGATTATTGCTTGTATGTGTGGGTATTGGGATTGTCTGGGGATTTGGGAGAGCTGAAGACTTGAGGAGTTAATAGCCATTGGAGATCCAGAGATTGAAGATCAACTTCCAGAGTTGAAGAGGAGTTTCTTGCTAGCAGATGCTGAGGAGACTAGGGTTTAGGAGTTAGGCAGAGCTCAAGATTAGAAAGCTTGTTTCTCAAACATGGATTGCCTTGTCTGCATCCATTCTTCTCTGTGATTCAGAGTCTCTCTAAGACACTCACCCCCTTCCTTTGGAAGGCTTGGTGATAGTGTCTAAGAGATAGAACTCTTGAGAGAAAATGTCTTTTGTGTTAGAAGCAGTCTGTTCACCACCTTTGGTAGTCAACTGATTGCTTAACACTCAATTCACTCTTGTGACTGATCCCTCATCCTGGAGGTTTGAACTTGAAGAAAAGCCATTGCAGATAGAAGACTGATGATCAAAGCCCTTGCCTGAAGGCCATAAAGATGGAGATTGATGCTTGTTGAAGCCTGTAGCTGATGGGAGATTACTTGGAGCTAGATGTTGATTCAGAGCTGCTGAAGCTGTTTATTTTTCTGCTTATTTCATTTCTGATGTATTGATTGGTTTTCTGGACTGTATTGTTTGCTGTTTACCCTGTTGGGTTGAAAGTGAAGCCTGTTCACTTTTGCCTATTGTTTTCTAGGTTCGAGGTTGAGTGGGACTCCATTGCCTCGCTTGTACTGTTGCATCCATGCATTTTACCGCTTTATTATATCTGATATTGTTTCTGTTTTTGCCTATCCCGTAGGATCTCTGTTTCTCTCTGTGCAAGAGAGGAGCATGATAGACACTAGGTCTTAACCCATGCATGATAACATTAGGTTAGTTTGATCCCCTTCGCAACCATAGGTTAGAGTTCTGTCTCTTCTTCCTCAAAACAAGCAGAAAAACACCATAAAGATTTCAAACACGATAAAAAACACTTCTTCCGTAAAAGAATGTGAACTCATCAAAACGTCATTTTTGTCCGCTTGGACTGCTAATCAGAAAACCTTTTTCAGAAGGAATAAAATCAATCAAGACAAGCTTGTGTCGTACGTGGCCCGAACTACGTTTGCTCTGATCTTTCATGTTGTATGAAAGTACGTAGGCATAGGATGCGATATCCTAGCGAGCAATCTTCCCCTCCTTTCCCGTAGGTAGGCGAACTATGTTGACTCTGATTTCTCGTTCCAGGCGGGAATACGTAGGCATAAAGTGCGATACTTTGCCGAGTCATTTTTATTTTCATCTTATTTTCTTTTTAACCCCTGACCTGTAGAATAGATAGAATAACAATCCATACCCGAAAACAAGCGTGGATCCCGTCGAGTACGACGGACGTGAGGGGTGCTAATACCTTCCCCTTGCGTAACCGACTCCCGAATCCAGGCTATGGTTGCGACGACCATACCTTTCCCGTGTTGTGCGAGGTTTACTCTGAGCGTTTCCTTTCCCTCCCGTGGGATAAATAACGCGCGGTGGCGACTCTTCTGTTCAGCCGGCGCCGATTTTCGCAGTAGCGACAGCTGGCGACTCTGCTGGGGACCTGCGATGGTTCCCTATGCGAGTCTCGCCTTGTATTTTCTTCCTAGATGCCTGGGTCATGCCCAGCAGCTGGCGACTCTGCTGGGGAACCAACGTCCCCTGGCTACTAAGGACTGCGATAGTTCTTATGCATTTGGGATCCAACGTCCCTTAAGAGAGTCAATCCTAACGCTTGTTTTCCCGTCGAGGATTTTGTATGGAGTTATTTTATATTTCTGACCTTTATTTTCAGCATTATATATATTGATTATTATTGCTGTATCTGGGGTGTGACGGGTGTTCTGATATTGAGAGATAAGCCGGACCTGGGCTTGAGTGCACCTAGAATTAGAGTAGAAATTAGTGGGCGCCCGCTTGCTTTGCTTGCTTTGGTGTCCCATGAAATCTACACTCAGACGAGGTTCCTCTGGTTGGCCTCCTGCCCCTTCCTTTGATTGGCGTGGGTTGCTGGTTAGTTGGATTGTCGACTCTGGGGACCGATCATTTGGAAGTTGGTTAAGTGAGGCCTCTTCAGGGATTGATGATGCCACTCCTTCTGGGAATCGTATCATCAACCCTGAAAGTCTGTGACGCCGACGACCGCATAGGATGCCGTACCTTGTGCCAGTTATAGGGCCACCCACCTGTGAGGGGATTCAGGGTTATGCAGGTAACTAGACTTTCAGACCACCAGTTTGTTTCTTGATCAGGGTCCTGGATATTTATGGAGGGTTCTAAGGTCTGTCAGAGACCAGGTGGAGATGTGTTCTAAGGTCTGTCAGAGACCAGGGGGAGATATGATTTGAGGTCTGCCAGAGACCATTCAGGTTGTGATTATGGGGTCTATCAGAGACCAGTATTGGAGCTTTGTTTTAGGTCTATCTGAGACCAGGGTTTGAGGACTTCTAGAGAATCTATCTGAGACTTCTTGATATGGTCCAGGCTATTCAGCTACAGCTCTGGTCCCTGTTGCATGTTACTTGCATTGCATTACTGCATATCCATTACCATTTGCATTTCACTAACGTGTGTCTGTGTTGCAGGTGCATTTGCATTCCCCTAGTTCTAGTGCCTGGACTTCTGAGTGTTTGATCATGACTAGCTTAAGGAGGACAGTTGCTTACAAATTGCCTACTCCTGATATTGTTCCTTTACTGGGGTTGATCTCTCTTGCTGATGAGGGTGTTCGTAGGAGCTTCCGGATGAGTTGTGGTAGACTACTGAGATTGGTGTGTAAACCTACAGAGGTAGAGTTAGACGGGATGTATGCTTTGATGCAATTCTACGACCCTTCTTTGAGGTGCTTTACGTTCTCTGACTTTATTATGGGACCAACCCTGGAGGAATACGCTGAGTATGTTGAGCTGCCAGTGCAGAACCAGGTTCCATTCATTCATTATGACGCCAAGCCCAAGCCGGAGGATTTGGCAAAAGCTTTGCATATTGATGCTTCTGAACTTGTGACTACTGTTTCCCGTGGAGTTCCAGGCTTCTCACTCTAGTTCTTAGTTGGTAAAGCCCAGGAGTATGCCAAGAGCGGGTGTTGGGTTGCTTTCAATGCTGTGTTGGCTTTGTGCATTTATGGCATAGTTTTGTTTCCCAACATACCGGATTTTGTGGACTTCGATGCTTTCTATTTGTTTGCCGCTGGTAATCCTGTACCTACCTTACTCGGAGATTTCTACCACTCACTGCATTACAAGAATGAGAAAGGGAGAGGAAAGAATGTTCATCTTTGTGTACCCTTGCTGAGTATGTGGTTTGAGAGTCACCTTCCTAAGAGAAGACCTGTTGCAGAGACTACAGTCCCAGTTGGTTGGCCAGAGCGCCTGATGAGGCTATCGTCGGAAGATATGGAGTGGTTTGATCGAGACCTGTTGGGATCCGAGCTCATCTTCAGTTGTTCTGGATACCCTAATGTGTCGCTGATAGGAAGAAAAGGGTGTATCAATTACAACCCTTCGCTATTCATTCGCCAGTTCGGATATGCACTGAAGAATCCACCTCAGGAGGAAGAAGTACAGGAATCTCTGTACTTCACAGGTGATTTGAAGGGAGAATTGCTAGCTGAGTTGCAACATGCCTGGACACGTATTAACCGCAAAGGGAAGCCACTGTTGGGTAAGAACGATTGCCAGGCTTATGCGCCATACCAAGTCTGGATCCAGGAAAGGGCAAGTCAGTTATTAATGCCATTTCCAGCTGCACCCGTCCTTGTTCCTATTCCGGCAGAAGAGCCAACTACTGTTTCTAGGGAAGCCTACGAGCAAGTTGTGAGAGAAAAGGAAACCTTGATGAAGATCAACGAAGGGTTAGAGCAAGAGCTAGCTCAGGTACGCAGTGAGAAAAACAAGGCCGTATATGCTTTCCAACAACAAATCGAGCTGTTAAACAGGTTAGGGGCTGAGTTGGCTGAGGAAAAGAAAAAGCGCGAACGTCTGGGGCAAGAGTTCAGAAGCTCCCATGACATGCTGGAATCCAAAAAGAAGGCGCTCGACGCAGCACACCGAGAGATCTCTTCTTGCAATAAGACTTGGAATGCCACGCTCACTAACAACAAGAAGAGGGAGGATAAGTTGAAACAGCAAATCTCCGACCTCGAAGAGCAGTTGAAGTCCAACATCAAGAAGTGTGAGGAAGAAGTGATGACCCGGTATAGTGTCCAGAATGCACTGAACAAGGCAATCAAATGCAGAGATGAAGCTGTGTCTCAAAAGCGAAAACTAGAAGATTGCTTCGGGGAAGCGACATGGGAAGAAACTGCTGAAGACGTGCGCCGTGTTCTTAAGAAGAGAAACCAACTTGTTGAAGGGATGCTTGATCGACCAGGTCACCCAGAGACCAAGAAGTTGATAGAAGAATACCAGACTTTTGGGAGGATTTGATCATTTCATGTAGTAACTTGTATGCTTTATTTGCATAGTGCTGACCATCACCAGGATTGTTGGTTGAGGTCATTCCTTCTTGTTGTACTCTCAGCGACATTGTATTCTGGTTTTCTCAGCAATATATAAGGCTTTCTGTGATTCAGCTCCGATCTTTATATTGATAAGCACTGCCACTGCACTGGCCTTCACACTAGAACTGGGGGAATGAACTTCCCTAATGCACAGACACATTGCATTGCATTCATATCCATATTGCATTACAGGTAATCATTGGATGGTATCTTATTTTATGCTCTGTATCAGGTACTTTCCAGGATTGCAGATCAACACCCGCACCGCTATTCTACCCGCACCAACTGTCGAAGAATAATGGATCAAATGCAGAACGAGATGCAAGATGTGCGTGAGAAGCTTGCTCTCTTCATGCAGACCATGGAAGCTATTGCAAAAGGTCAGGAAAATCTGCAAGCCATGGTCCAACCTCTGTTGGCTCGAAATGCTGGTCACGGTAACGAGGATCATCAGTCCGTGCGAGTCGATACAGTTCATGGGGACGGCACTCCCACGCCAGTGGCTCCACCTGTAGTCAATATACCTGCTGCTAATGTCAACAACGCTACCGCTGCTGTGAATGGTAACGTCGGAGTTGGAAATGAGACTACTGTCCATAACGTTGGGCTTGGTGACATCAATTTGGGTGATAATATGGGAGGCAACGGCTTTGGCAATGCTGGATTCGGGTTCAATGATCAGGGATTCGATAATGCTGGGAAATATGGTTTCAATGCTCAAGGCTTTGGGCAAGATGGTTATGGTGTGGCCAATCAGGGTTACGGAGGTTTCGGAAATGGAAACGGCACGGGGTTTATGGCTTTTGGTCCTGCTGGAATTGCTCCAGGATACGGCAACAGAGGACGAGGTCCGGGGATGAATCAGGTCGGGGCTGGACGTAATAACGGATATGATGGGTATGGAGCTGGGAATGGTATGTGGCAAGAAGATCAGCAGGAGGACGCTTTCTCCGGCGGAGGTTTCGAAGGGCCGATGGATGACTCCCAGAAGATCAGAATGCTGGAAGAGCAAATGAGGGGGGTCCTGAACCAAAGTGCTGTGGGCTTGGACATGGCAACAATGGGTCTGGTACCTGGCTTAAGGGTGCCAATCAAATTCAAAGCTCCTGCGTTCGATAAGTACAAAGGGGACACATGTCCGAAAGTGCACGTACGAGCTTATTACAGAAAGATGTCTGCATACTCCACTGATGAAAGAATGCTAATGCATTTCTTTCAAGATAGTCTGTCGGGTCCTTCCCTAGAGTGGTATATGGGGTTGGAGCCGACTAATATAAAGACATGGAAGCAATTGGCAGAGGCATTTGTAGCTCACTACAAGTATAACAGCGATTTGGCGCCCAATCGGGTCCAATTGGCGGGACTGTCGCAGAAGAAGGGGGAGAGCTTTAAAGAGTATGCGCAAAGGTGGCGCGATATGGCTGCCAGGGTCCGTCCTCCTGTAGAAGATAAGGAAATGAATGACATGTTCGTCGGCATATTCACAGGCTTGTTTCATGACATGCTGTTTCACACGTCTCTGGCCAGCTTTTCAGACCTAATTCTGATGGGAGAAAAGATTGAACATAACATTAAGCAAGGAAAATTCCAGGTTGAGGAATCGACTGCATCTGGCAGTAATAGGAAGGCTTTTGGTGGGCGCCGTCAGGGCGAGGCAAGCGCAGTGTTTGGAGGCCGAGGCCGAGGCCGAGGCAGGGGACGAAACCAATATCATCAGCCGCAGCAGGTGGCGAGTGTTACTATCCTGTACCAGCAACAACCACTCCAGCAACAACAACCGTATCAGCAGCAGCCAATGCAGCAGCAGCAGCCTCAGCAGGGGGCACAACAGGCTCAGCGAAGATTCCAGGGCGGCAAACCGAGAAGAGTGTTTGAGAAGCCTCCCTCAACCTATGCAGATTTGTTGCAGACATTGTTGGGATTGAACCTGGTAGAGAAGAGAACTCTGGCACCGATAACGGGAGCTCCCCCGTTTGGTTACGATGCAAGCAGGCACTGTGAGTTTCATTCTGGGGCCCCGGGCCACGATATAGAGGGTTGCCATGCTTTTAAGCATGTTGTGCAGGATCTTTTGGACAATAAGACTATCAATTTCGGAGCGGCAGGTCCGAATATAGTGCAGAAACCCATGCCCAATCATGGGGCGAACGCCATTCTGACTGAGGAAGGGCTGAATCTGATTATGAATGTCGACAATTTGAAGACGCCGCTGAGCGAGGTAAAAAGCAGACTGTTACAAGGGGGTGTCTACCCGGGGTGTGACGAGTATTGCTTAGAATGTTGGACCCTAGCTGGGGGGTGTGATGATTTGAAGAAAGGCATTCAGGCTTTAATTGATGAAGGCATATTGCAGTTTGACCGTGCAGCAATCGAAGAGCCCGCAGGGGCAATAGCAGATGATCAGAGTGATGTGGCCACTGTAACGATTCCTCGAAAGACAATCACTATTGCAGCACCAGCTCAGCGACCACCGATCACCATAACTAAGGTCGGGCCGATCCCATACGAGAACACGAAAGCAGTCCCATGGTCATATGGGTTGGAGGTATATTGTGACGGGATAAAGATTGATGTTAATAAGCAGCCAGCCGAGACTGTGGATAATGTTGTTGGTTCGGGAGGTATGACAAGGAGTGGTAGGATCTTTATATCCCCTGAAGTGGAGGCCGAAAGACTAGCGAAAGGAAAAGGGAAAGCGGTTGAGAATGTCCCAATACAAGCAAGCGAAAAAGAATCGGCATCGAAAGACGTAGAAGAGTTCATGCGCTTGATTCGAAAAAGTGATTATAAGATTGTGGAGCATCTGCAGCAGACGCCGTCCAAAATATCTATCCTGTCATTGCTGTTGTGTTCGGAAGCTCACAGAAATGCTTTGCTGAAAGTCCTGGATACTTCTTTTGTACCTCAAGACGTCTCTGTAAATCAGCTGGAAGGAGTGTTGGCACATGTGAATGCAGGCCACAGCTTGGGCTTTACCGACTTTGATTTGACCCCTAAAGGGAGAGATCATAATATGGCGCTGCACATATCTGTTGAGTGTAGAGGATCAGTAATGTCGCATGTATTGGTCGACACCGGATCGTCCCTGAATGTGATGCCCAAGAAGGCGATGATGAAGCTGGATGTTAGAGGAATCTTGTGCACGCCCAGCGACTTGGTAGTCAGAGCGTTTGACGGCACGCGGAGAACAGTCTTTGGATCGATCACATTGCCTCTACAGGTGGGGCCAGAGGTGTTTGCAACTGAGTTTTATATCATGGATATACAGCCTGCATATAGCTGCCTGCTCGGAAGACCGTGGATTCATGGGGCGGGGGCAGTCACGTCTACCCTACATCAAAAGTTGAAATATATGGTCGGAGACAGCGTGGTTACGGTATGCGGAGAAGAAGACATCCTGGTCAGCCATCTATCGTCATTTAAATATGTGGAAGTCGACGGAGAGATCCACGAAACACCCTGCCAAGCATTTGAAGGGTTGCGTATCAAGGACAAAGGTCCTGGGCCGAGCAAAGCGCCAGAGATAGCCGTCTCATCGTATAAAGAAGCTCAAGCTCTAGTGGAAGCAGGAGAAGCAAAGGGATGGGGCAAAGTGCTGGACATTCCTGTGAAGATGGACCGGTTCGGGCTAGGTTACCAACCGTCGTCGTCAACTCCTGCCGTGGGGGTGCCCCGTTTCAGAGGGCCAATCACCATCTCTGCCAGTGGAGTGTGTCATGAGACCGTCAATGCTGCTTCGGAGTCTGACGAAGGAGACCGCGACTGTGATATGGATGCCTGGATTCAGCCAAGCACGCCAGGACAGGGCTTGTGCAACTGGTCTATTCAGGAGCTTGTTCCTGTGACTCTTAAACAGTAATGCTTTGCTTTATTAATTGTTGAATAATCTGATGTCTTGCCCGGGGCATCAGGATTTGCTTAGGGCTGTGTTGTTATGAACATTGCGTGTTAATCATTAAATGAATGGCGTTTTTTCATGTGCAATATTGTAATCCCTGTCTTTCTTGTTTTATATTTTTCAATAAAATGGCAACGAAGTTATTCGCTTTATACGCATTTTGAAGCACTTAACCATTCCTTTTGCAGGATAACATTTTCAGATGACATCCTTGAACCACCTATGGCTCGTCCCGACTTTGAACACCCGGTATTTCAGGCCGAAGAAGAGGTTGTCGAAGATAGCGACGTTCCTGAAGAACTGTCTTGGTTGGTGAAGCAGGAGGAAAGAGCCATTCTGCCTCATGATGAGGTCATCGAAATTATCAATTTGGGGTCGGAAGGGGTTGAGAAGAACATTCGTATCGGTGCCGCATTACAGAGAGATATCAAGCGAAGACTGGTGGAAATGCTCCGAGAATATAGCGATGTATTCGCTTGGTCGTATGAAGATATGCCAGGGCTCGATACAGACATGGTTGTGCATCGCCTGCCACTGAAAGAAGATTGCCCGCCAGTCAAACAAAAGCTTCGCAGAACTCGACCAGATATGGCAGTGAAGATCAAAGAGGAAGTTCAAAAACAGTGGGACGCTGGTTTCCTGGCTGTGACAAAATATCCCTCATGGGTTGCTAACATCGTACCAGTGCCAAAGAAAGATGGCAAGGTTCGAATGTGCGTGGATTATAGAGATTTGAATAAATCAAGCCCAAAAGACGATTTTCCACTTCCTCACATTGACGTGTTAGTTGACAATACTGCCCAATACTCCGTATTCTCCTTCATGGATGGCTTTTCAGGCTATAATCAGATTAAAATGGCGCCAGAGGATATGGAGAAGACTACTTTCATAACGCCTTGGGGAACATTTTGCTATAAAGTGATGCCCTTTGGTTTGAAGAATGCTGGGGCAACATATCAGCGTGCGATGACGACTCTTTTCCATGACATGATGCATAAAGAGATCGAAGTTTATGTTGACGATATGATTGCCAAATCCCAGACGGAGGAAGAGCATCTGGTAAATCTGCTGAAGTTATTTAAAAGGCTTAGGAAGTTCAGGCTGAGGCTGAACCCTAACAAATGCACCTTCGGGGTGAGATCGGGTAAGCTGATGGGGTTTATCGTAAGCGAAAGAGGGATAGAGGTCGATCCTGCTAAAATAAAAGCGATTCAAGAAATGCCGACGCCTAAAACAGAGAAAGAGGTGCGCGGGTTTTTAGGGAGGTTGAACTACATTGCTCGGTTCATATCTCACCTAACGGCCACGTGTGAACCATTATTCAAGCTGTTGAAGAAAGATCAAGCTGTGACGTGGAACGAAAATTGTCAAAAGGCGTTCGATAAAATAAAGCAGTATTTGCAGGAGCCTCCTATTTTGATACCCCCAGTGGCAGGGAGACCCTTGATCATGTATTTGACGGTTCTTGAGGGAAGCATGGGTTGTGTTCTCGGTCAACATGACGAGACAGGGAGAAAAGAGCATGCGATCTACTACTTGAGTAAGAAATTTACAGACTGCGAATCTCGGTATTCAATGCTGGAGAAAACTTGTTGCGCACTAGCTTGGGCCGCCAAGCGTTTGAGGCAGTACATGCTGAATCATACAACCATGCTCATCTCGAAGATGGATCCTATCAAATATGTATTTGAAAAGCAGGCGTTGTCAGGAAGAATTGCCCGGTGGCAGATGGTCTTGACCGAATATGACATCCAATACGTCTCGCAAAAGGCTATAAAGGGGAGTGTGCTGCATGAGTATCTGGCGGAGCAGCCTATTGAAGATTACCAATCGATGAGGTTTGATTTTCCTGACGAGGATATCATGTACCTAAAGATGAAAGATTGTGAAGAGCCGTTGCCAGACGAAGGACCAGAGTTGGGTTCCAAATGGAAGATGATATTTGACGGAGCCGTGAATGCTTACGGTAGCGGAATAGGGGCAATCATCACTACGCCACACGGGTCGCACATCCCGTTTACTGCCCGATTGACCTTTGCCGTTACTAATAATGAGGCCGAATACGAAGCTTGTATAATGGGGCTTGAGGAAGCCATTGATTTGCGAATAAAAAATCTAGACGTATACGGAGACTCAGCTCTGGTGGTGAATCAGATCAAAGGGGAATGGGAGACGCGTCAGCCCAACTTGATACATTACATGAATTATGCAAGGAGATTGTTGCCTTTCTTCGACAAGGTTGAATTGCATCACATACCGCGGGCAGAGAATCAAATGGCTGACGCCCTCGCCACTTTGTCTTCCATGTACAAAGTCAACTTCTGGAACGAGGCTCCCCGAATCGTTATCTCTCGGCTTGACAGACCAGCTTATGTATTTGCTATTGACGAAGCATCCGACGACAAACCATGGTATTTTGATATCCTTAACTTCCTGAAGAATAAAGAGTATCCGGCTGGGGCATCCAGTCAAGATCAGAAGACTCTCAGGAGATTAGCAGGCAATTTCTATTTGAACCTGGATGGCGTCTTATACAGAAGAAACCACGATTTGGTGTTGTTGCGTTGTGTAGACGAAAGAGAGGCAAAGCTGCTCATGGAGGAAATACACGAGGGTACCTTTGGTACGCATGCTGGTGGGCATGCTATGACGAGAAAGCTGTTGCGGGCAGGCTACTTTTGGCTGACTATGGAAACTGATTGTTTCAAGTTTGCGAGGAAGTGCCACAAGTGCCAAATCTATGCTGACAAGATCCATGTGCCTCCGAGTCCTCTAAACGTGATGTCATCGCCATGGCCATTTTCGATGTGGGGAATCGATATGATTGGAAAGATCGAGCCTACAGCTTCTAATGGGCACCGGTTCATCCTAGTAGCAATCGATTACTTCACCAAGTGGGTAGAAGCGGCGTCTTACGCAAATGTAACTAAGCAAGTGGTGGCCAGATTCATCAAGAGAGATATCATTTTCCGATATGGGATTCCCGAGCGAATAATCACGGATAACGGTTCGAACCTGAACAACAAAATGATGAAGGAGCTCTGTCAAAATTTCAAGATCGAACATCACAACTCCTCCCCTTACCGACCCAAGATGAATGGCGCTGTTGAAGCGGCCAATAAGAATATAAAGAAGATCGTCCAGAAAATGGTGGTGACCTATAAAGATTGGCATGAGATGCTACCTTTTGCTCTGCACGGTTATCGTACGACGGTACGCACATCAACCGGGGCAACCCCGTTCTCATTAGTATATGGAATGGAAGCGGTATTACCATTGGAAGTTGAGATCCCTTCTCTGAGGGTATTGCGAGACGTTCAGCTGGACGAGGCAGAATGGGTAAAAGACAGATTGAACCAACTGAGCTTGATGGATGAGAAGAGGCTAGCTTCTCTAGCATACGGTCGTTTATACCAGAGCCGAATGAAGAAAGCGTATGATAAGAAGATACATCCGCGAAGCTTTCAGACGGGCGACCTTGTGCTGAAAAGGATTCTCCCGCCGCAAGCAGACCACAGGGGCAAGTGGACCCCCAACTACGAAGGGCCATACGTTGTCAGAAAAGTCTTCTCCAGAGGAGCGTTGTTGTTGTCCACTATGGACGATGAAGACTTTACGTCGCCTGTGAATTCGGACGCAGTTAAAAAATACTTTGCTTAAAATAGACCCGCTGGACAGAAAAAAGAGAGTCCAGGCAAAAATGGGGCATCCTGGCGAACCAAAAACAGAATGAAAGGTTCGGGCAAAAGTTAGGGATAAAATTGAAAAATGTACACCTGCGAAGTTGAAAACCTACACTGGGCGGCTTCGGAAAAAAAGGGTATCCCGGTGAATTGAAAACCCGCAAAGGGCGATTCACGCAAAAGTTAGGGATTTGAGAAGCAAATGACTGCGGTCCGAATTTGATATTTCACTGAGCATCAATGCGGGAGAATACATCGGGGAGGATCGGTTATCTGGTACAACCTTTTCAGAAGTATGAATACCGGGAAAAGCATTAGAGTTGGACGAGTCATAGGAGGATCAGTTCGTGGTGTTCATCTGCATCCCGTTGCCGACATGCGTACAAAGTTGATTTGTCGATATATTTATGCTTCTTGTGCATACTTGTATATTTGCTTTGTGTAGCTTCCTCTTTTCAGGAGTTACATTCCGTGTACAAACTCCGCCCATTCAGGGGCCTAATCAATAAAATACGTTATTCAGTACTTGATGCTGGTTCTTTACTGTTCTGTGCATGATAAAACGCCTAAGTTTATTGAAACTAACATGTGCATAACGTCACGGGCCCTTGCCAACATTTGCTAAAGCTTTGAATTAACTGAAGATAACGTCACTAATCTGGATCGATTTAGTTGCATAGACTTGTCTTGTCTTGTTTGTGTTGTTGCAGGTTTCATAGCCGTACGAGGAAGATGATCAAGAGACTGCAGTAAGAAAAGACTCGACTCTCACGCAGGTCATGCATGTTCCTTACTGAAGAAGGATCGAATTCCCCAGCTAGTCGTAGCCTATCCAAGAGGACATGCTCCAGCCAAGTCATTTATCCTCAGCAGAGAGTGGTTCAGCCTCAGAAGATTAATATTTCCAATTGGCAAGCTGAATTCAGACAGTTCCCCTTTCCCCGCCGGGTCATTTACTCTCCCCCAGCGGATTCAATTGATTTTTCCCAAGAGAATCATCCCATCCCCAGCGGAATTCTCTTCTCAGCAAGTACTCCTCCCAGTGGAACTCAAAGATTAAGGCTCTCCCCGGCAGAGTTGGTGTGGGTCATGGCATTTATTTTGTCAGAATACCGTATGATACCCGTTCACTTTCCCGCAGAAGTTCAATCATACTAGGCGCATCTGTTGTTCCCCAGCAGAGTTATGTTCCCCAGCAGGGTGGTCCTTCAACAAGGCGCTGGTTTAAGTTCCCAATCCCCCCGCCGAGTCGACTTCATCCTTCCAGCATTTATTTTGCTGGAATAATTCTGCAGCATCTGGCTATCCCCAGTGGAGTTGGCATTATTTTCAGCATTTATTTTGCTGAAGCAGCTCCTGTGCCCAACAGTTCGAGTCTGCATTCGCATCAGCATATAGTGTCATACTTGCATCTACCAAATAAAAGCGTAGCATTTCCATGTCGAAGGGAGCATTGCATCATTGCCAAACATATGCATTTGTGAAACATAGACCAGGTTGGTTAACCGTTTGTGTTCAAGTGTTATTTCTCTTGCAGGTGAAGAGAGCCCTTGCTCAGGTGAATCACCAAACATTCGAGGTCTCAGCGTGAGACATTCAACGAAGTGTCAGCTTTGGCACTACTCCCCACAGAGTCAGCAGGATAAGTTTCTCTTTGTCCCCAAGCAGAGTTACTTATGTCCCCGCCAGAGTTTCTTGTTGAAGTTCCTCTAGTCCGACCAGCGGATTGTTTCCTCCAAAATTATTGTTACGTCAACATTAAAAGGTTTCATGAACCAGAATTTCAGAGGCTACCGCCGGTTATCAGAACAGGCATCCAGAAGTTTGGTTTCCAAATATCCCCAGTAGAGTCAGCCTCAAGGCTGCCGTAACGTCAGTGATAAGAAATTTGCGGACCAATGGAAGGATGAGTCCTAACGTGGACAATTTTATTGACGGGTTTTCTTTGCGCTAGAGAAGATTGTTGGAATGTGGAGTCCTAACGTGGACATTTCATCAAGTTGACGATGTGTGTTAGCCCTAACGTGGACAAGTTCGAGTCCTCAGTATTGATTGAGTGTGGAGTCCTGACGTGGACAAGATTGATTACCCTTCGTGTTGGTGTCCTGACGTGGACAATTTATTTCCAGCAGATAGCTTTATTCGTAATGGTGAAATGTGAGTCCCGACATGGACGTTTATAGTTCTTTAAGATGACAAGATGCGAGAGTCCTGACGTGGACAAGTTTATCTTTCTTTGTATTGTGGGCAAAGTGTGAGTCTTGACGTGGACAAGTCTTATTTCACCAGCAAGTCAAAGACGCACAAGTCCTGACGTGGACAAGTTCTATTACTTCAGCGGGACAAGAGGTGAGTCCTGACGTGGACAAATCAAGACGAAATGTGAGTCTTGAGGTGGACAAGGTTATTCCTTACGAGGAAAGAGAAGCTTCAGTTCCTTACGTGGAAAAGCAAGTTCAGTCCTGACGCGGACAGACGCAAAAAAGACGAGTTGTATTCCTAACGGGGAAAGATGAAGATTCCTTACGTGGAAAGTTTGAAGATGATGATTCCTTACGTGGAAAGATGGAGTCCTTACGTGGACATATCAAGAGCGTTCCTTACGTGGAAGAAAAATGGTTTCCTTACGTGGAAAGACGAGTTTATTCCTTACGTGGAAAAATTGAGTCCTTACGCGGACATATCAAGATTGATTCCTAACGTGGGAAGAAGTTGATTCCTGACGTGGAAAGAGAAGGTGTTTCCTCACGTGGAAAAGTTTAGTCCTGACGCGGACAGATTCGAAAGAAGACGTATTCCTTACGTGGAAGAGTTTGACGAAGAAGAAGTTCATTCCTTACGTGGGAAGGTGAGTCCTAACGTGGATGATGTTATTCCTAACGTGGACGGTGTTAGCCCTAACGTGGATGGTGGTATTCCTAACGTGGAAGAGTTTATTCCTAATGTGGACGATTTATCTCTGACGAGAAGGCAGACGAGCCGTCCCCAGCAAAGTTGTTGAAGTTTTTTCCGAGTTGACAACAGATAGAGTCCTGACGTGGACAAGCAAAGGACGAAGTTTCCGATGATTCAATCTTTTTCAGGATGATGAGAAGAATCCCCAGCCCGGTCGCACGAGATCAGTGGGTTGCCGTAACAGTTAAATTCAGATGATGAATGTCGTTCCCCAAGCGGGAGCACAGTTTATTTCTGCGGTTGGCAAATTTCTGGTTTCATTGGTATTCAACCGTCTCGTACCGCGAATGTCTGAAGGCTCCGGGCTCTTCACCCAATCGGGTCCAAGTCGCTTGAATAGGGGCAGCTGTTGCACCCTAAAATTTGCTCAACCTTATTCACTTGGTTTATGTTTCAATATCATTTGCATAAAGAGTCATGTACATAGGTTACTCATCTGCATAGCATAAGCATAGCAAGTCATTCAACAGGGGACCAAGCATTATTCTCATCTCTAGAGGCCTATCCAGAGGTTATTATCCTAATTCAATCTCATTCAAGTCATCAGAAAAGAATTTGAAAGCAGAGAGTTCAGTGGATCAAACTTTGAGTCTATCTCCTATCTGAGGGCATCTGAGGATCAACAAGGGAATTATGAGTTGTGAATTGAGAGCATGGAGAGTATCTAGACATCTTGGAGGACTTAGAAAGTCATTTGGAGAAGAAAACAAGTTGTTGATGTGATCACAAGAATTACAGTTGAAGACAGTCAACTGGGGTTTCATCTGGGTCAACCCTAGGTCAACCCTAGGTCAATTGATTGATTTAAGGGCATTCAGGTCTATTGAAGAGATGTGGGGTTCATCATCTGACATGGAGAATAAGGATATGTTGTTATGCTAAGAAGAAATCAAGAGAAATCAAGGAGAAGGGGAGGGTCTAAATTAGGGTTTCTATGTAAAATCCCCTAGTTTAGGTCAAATTTCCAAGCAGGATAAGTCAAAATGCAAGCTTCAAATGAATACTTGGCCAACATGAAACTTGTATAGGATCTCAGGACCTTTAATTTGAGTGGTGGAAGACATCAAGGAGATTTATAGAACTCAAGTTATGGTCCTTGCAAGTTACAGGTCATCTGAGGTATCTGAATTTTTGTCTGTGAAAGTGACTTGACTTCCCAGCAATTTTTACCCCTCAAGGAGATTTCAAATGGATTTCTGGTCAACATAAGAATTGTTCCTTATTGTCTTAGCTTTCTATAATGGTATGGTATGCCTTCATATGATTTGGGGAACTTTACTTATGGTCTTGGCAAGCAAAGGGTATTTTGGTCATTTGTGAATTACAGGTCATTTTAACCTATGCCCAAAACTCACACAAGGAAGCTTCAAATGGAAAAACTTACAACATCAAACTTGCTCCAAATGACATTTTGAGTCTAGAAAAGTGACCATGAGAGATTGGAAAGATTCATAGCACAAGGTTTCAAAATTGTTGGATTTAATGAATAAAAATGACCTAAAAAATGAGATTTTTCATATCTTGGCCAAATGAAGCAAAATTATAGGTCATTTTGAATGGAAAGGGAATTTTAAAGACATTGGCTAAAGTAGAATTTTGAGTTTGGTTCAATATTTAAGAGTTATCCATGGTTACTTGCAATGTAAGAAACATAATCAAAATCCAAGGGAATTTGCACAAGGGAAACTTCTCCAAGTTTCTAGGAGGTTCTAACCTCACCTATATATTGGTATGAGAAGGTTCATGCAAGGGTTGGTGACTTCATTTGTTCAAAACCCCAAACTTTCCACACTTTCTTCAACTTGCATAAGCTTCACAAACTCTCCATAATCTCCCTCAATTCTCACATTTGTTGATTGAATCTTCATCATCATCATTAAAACACTATGATTCACATCAAGAATTGGCTGAATTGATCAAGCATCGTGCCATTCATCTTCTTCACTCCAAGTTGCATTTTCATCCAAACTCCATTAAAGCTTCATCTACCATTCCTATTTCTGTTATCATCATCATCCACTATCATCCTAGAGTATTTGGCAAAGGATAGTGGAAGGAATTCGTGGCTGGAAAAGGAGATCCAAGTTCAAACTCCAACTTGCATGAAGAGTGGAATAGAGTGATTCACAAGGATTGATCAAGAACCATTGCAAACAGAAGCACACACACTCATTGAAGATCACTTTCAGCGAGTATCAAGGCTTGAGTTGGAGTCTAACCACCATTGCCATCATCACTTGCAAGGTAAGCATAATCTTTCGAATCTCCTCATTTATGCTGTTGTAGATCATGTGGTTAGGATAGGAGTGTTTAGAGACCATAGGGGAATGATTCTTGAGATTTAGGGATAGTTTTGTGAAGATCCATGGCAGGTCACCATTTCTGCAAGCTTCAAGAACAAGCTGAGTAGTGGATTATAATTGATATGATGAGGCATAGAATGATGAGGAAAGTATGTAGAGTAACTGTAGATCATCAGGTTTGAATTCTGGCAAAGTTGACATCAGACAAGTATGGTAAACCCTGGTTTTCGTGCCTTCTGTTTGGGATCCACAAGGAGAGTTAGCCAAAACTAGGACCAGGCATGGATTCCTTGTGTTTAGTAGATTATTTTAGGGCTTGGAATTTTTCATTTTCATCGAGGGAGCATGGAGAAAGATCGAGTGGAAGTTTCGTGCATGAAGGGTTTTCTGAAACCCTAAGTGGCTGGAGGTTGAAGAAGGGTCAGGAGCCACACGATCTCAGTTTGACTTTTGACTGAAGGACTCATCTAACGGACCACGTTCAAAGTGAGAAACGGAGGGAGATTTTGAACATTGAAACGCGCCGTTTCATTTAATGGGGGGACTTGGGCTCAGACAGCTATTCGCACCCCCCAATTTGATGGGCCCAACGCGCTGAACTTGCTTTTCTTACTTTTCTCACCCCCTCCCTTTATTTCTTTCTATTTTCTTTTCTTAATTTCTTTTTATTTTTCATTCATTTTTGAAAATTCATAATAAATCAGAAATTGCATATTTTCAATTCATTCTTTTTTTAACATTTTCTTTAAAAAGTCAAGAAAATTATAAAAAATAAAAATTGCATTTTATTTTTTATTTGATATTTTTCCCATATTTTCTAAATAAATAGCATTTTAAATAGTTTCATTTCATATATGATTTTGTTATTTTTTTGTTCTATTAAATGCTTCAATATTTTTCACCCATTCTTTTTAGGTTGGTCAGTTTAAACATTAAGCTTGTAGATACAATTTAGTTCCCATTTTTAGAAATTAATTTTAGGTGTTTAGTTTAGGTGAGAATAACATGAACAAACTAGGGTTTTAGGTGATGACTTAGGAGAATTAATTCATTTCCCTTAGGACTTAGAGATTGAATAAGTTAGCTATGGGACTATAGGGGCTATGGGTAGTTATTAGATCCCCTTAGAAAAAAGTCAGGATTCCCCTACTGCTATTAATGTACTGTATATATCTGATTGACTGGTGTGGTGTGCCCTCTGGGGATTATTGCTTGTATGTGTGGGTATTGGGATTGTCTGGGGATTTGGGAGAGCTGAAGACTTGAGGAGTTAATAGCCATTGGAGATCCAGAGATTGAAGATCAACTTCCAGAGTTGAAGAGGAGTTTCTTGCTAGCAGATGCTGAGGAGACTAGGGTTTAGGAGTTAGGCAGAGCTCAAGATTAGAAAGCTTGTTTCTCAAACATGGATTGCCTTGTCTGCATCCATTCTTCTCTGTGATTCAGAGTCTCTCTAAGACACTCACCCCCTTCCTTTGGAAGGCTTGGTGATAGTGTCTAAGAGATAGAACTCTTGAGAGAAAATGTCTTTTGTGTTAGAAGCAGTCTGTTCACCACCTTTGGTAGTCAACTGATTGCTTAACACTCAATTCACTCTTGTGACTGATCCCTCATCCTGGAGGTTTGAACTTGAAGAAAAGCCATTGCAGATAGAAGACTGATGATCAAAGCCCTTTCCTGAAGGCCATAAAGATGGAGATTGATGCTTGTTGAAGCCTGTAGCTGATGGGAGATTACTTGGAGCTAGATGTTGATTCAGAGCTGCTGAAGCTGTTTATTTTTCTGCTGTATTTCATTTCTGATGTATTGATTGGTTTTCTGGACTGTATTGTTTGCTGTTTACCCTGTTGGGTTGAAAGTGAAGCCTGTTCACTTTTGCCTATTGTTTTCTAGGTTCGAGGTTGAGTGGGACTCCCTTGCCTCGCTTGTACTGTTGCATCCATGCATTTTACCGCTTTATTATATCTGATATTGTTTCTGTTTTTGCCTATCCCGTAGGATCTCTGTTTCTCTCTGTGCAAGAGAGGAGCATGATAGACACTAGGTCTTAACCCATGCATGATAACATTAGGTTAGTTTGATCCCCTTCGCAACCATAGGTTAGAGTTCTGTCTCTTCTTCCTCAAAACAAGCAGAAAAACACCATAAAGATTTCAAACACGATAAAAAACACTTCTTCCGTAAAAGAATGTGAACTCATCAAAACGTCATTTTTGTCCGCTTGGACTGCTAATCAGAAAACCTTTTTCAGAAGGAATAAAATCAATCAAGACAAGCTTGTGTCGTACGTGGCCCGAACTACGTTTGCTCTGATCTTTTATGTTGTATGAAAGTACGTAGGCATAGGATGCGATATCCTAGCGAGCAATCTTCCCCTCCTTTCCCGTAGGTAGGCGAACTACGTTGACTCTGATTTCTCGTTCCAGGCGGGAATACGTAGGCATAAAGTGCGATACTTTGCCGAGTCATTTTTATTTTCATCTTATTTTCTTTTTAACCCCTGACCTGTAGAATAGATAGAATAACAATCCATACCCGAAAACAAGCGTGGATCCGTCGAGTACGACGGACGTGAGGGGTGCTAATACCTTCCCCTTGCGTAACCGACTCCCGAATCCAGGCTTTGGTTGCGACGACCATACCTTTCCCGTGTTGTGCGAGGTTTACTCTGAGCGTTTCCTTTCCCTCCCGTGGGATAAATAACGCGCGGTGGCGACTCTTCTGTTCAGCCGGCGCCGATTTTCGCAGTAGTGACACAAGCGTGTCAGATTATTAGGCGGCATGGAACCCTCTCGAACCTTTTGGTCGGTAGGTATATTCAATATTGATGATAGGCTCTTTCATTACTTTATGGTCTACATTATGTTTCCAAGGGCTAGAAACCATTGCATTGTCACTGACTTGGAAATGCAGATTTTGTATGCACTTAAGAGATGCATTCATGTGAGTTGGGATTACTTAATTTTGGTTCATATGATGACTTTCAACGCAAAATCAAAATTTTTTCCGTATGCATGGTTTATTACCAAGATTTTGGAGCATTTTGAAATAGATTTCGAAGGCTTTGATGTGTGTCTTATGGACTCAAACACCAACAAAATCTCCATAAAAAATGTGGACTCAAGGATGGGCGTCAAGTATGACCCAGAAGCAAAGACAATTGTTTACCTCGGTGAAGGTATGGCTGGAAATGACGGAAATGAGCAAGAGAATGAAGAAGATGATGATGTTCCTCCTCCACCTACACAACATGGCCCTAGTAACCAAGATCTTATGGACTACATCACTCAACAAGTTGGAAACCTTAACACTTCCATCAATAATCAATATAATTCCATTAATGAGTCAACTACCACTAGGATCAACAACTTTCAAGAGGCAATTAATCAACAATTCTCATATCTCTATTCTCACCTCTACATTCCACCATAAGATCCATCAAACCCGACTGTTCCCCCATCACGTCCATCACCACTTCAGCAAACTTTTCCAAACCAACAGTCCTTTGACCCCAACATGGACCTTTCCTAAGTTGTTTACATGTTTTTATGTTTATCTTTCTTATCTATGTACTTTTCATTCTGCACTTTCTTTACTATCTATTGTACTTTGCATTTCCAATTTATGACTAGTTGTTATGATACTTGAATCATTGTCTCTTGTGTATATATATATATATATATATATATATATATATATATATATATATATATATATATATATATATATATATATATATATATATATATATATATATATATATATATATATATATATATATATATATATATATATATATATATATATATATATATATATATATATATATGTTTTATTTTAATCCATCTTTCCCTTTTTTATAATGTCAAAAGGGGGAGAAGGGTGTTACTATTTCTTTGCTTGTTTTCTTTCCTTGATCTTTAAGGTACAAATGCAAGGATACTTTAAACCTCAATACAAAATCATATTTTCTCAACACTTCACACATTGAGGGGGAGATCTATATCTCAGGGGGAGAAACTTGTCAGAAAGAACATCACAACAAAAGAGAATGCTTTGTCATCATCAAAAAGGGGGAGAATGTGAAATCAAGATTGTTAAGATCAACTTATGTTTTGATGAAGACAAACCACTTGACAAGAAGGGAAAGATGTTCAGTTATCTTTAAGACATCAGAATCAGGACAAAGACTTGATTTGAAGAATAATCTCACTGGAAGGTATAATGAAAATCTTCATCAAGTATTTAAGTCCTAGTTGCTCAAATAATAAAAATCATGTGCATTACTTTTTCACACTTTCACAAGCTTTTATTTGCAAGATTTTTCTATGTTTTTGCCAGTGCGATCGATTGCACTCTTGGAGCAATCGATTGCATGATCAAATTTTTACTTCATTTTGACTATTGTTTTTTAGTGCAATCGATTGGTGCCTTGGTGCAATTCATTGCGTACATGAAAAATCTTCTCATTTTTCCTTCTGTTTTAGTGTGCAATCAATTGGTGCTTTAGTGCAATCGATTTCTCTGTTGAAAAATTCAAATTTCAAGTGTTTTTTGTGAAGGTGCAATCGATTGGTCCTGTTGTGAAATCGATTGCTCACTGAACATTTTTGAAAAATTGCACCTCTTCAACCATTCTTCTATGAATTGTTTTTATTGAATCATGGCAATTGTTCATCATATTTTCTGAATATTTGCATGATATTTCAGAGGGGTGCTTGTGTAATATAAATACCTAATCTTTCAATTTTCAAAAACAACCTCTTTCAAAATCTTTACTAATATTTTCATCTTTTCACATCTTGAGTCAAATCACTCTTCATAAAGAATTTTCTGCATATTTTCATATCTTTTGAAAGAAATTTTTTGAGCAACAGAGTCTTAAATATTTGTGGAAATTATCATTGAAAGAGAAGATCAATCACAATATTGATAAACTTTGTATACACAAATTTCAAACTCATTGTAAATTAAAGATTGTATCTATTCCCCTTGCTATTCAGGATTGTTGAAAGCAAGTGTGTGCATTGAAGAGGATTGTTCTTCTTGCACTTAGTGTTCAGATTTTAAAGGTGTTAAGAGCCTTTAATCTACCTATAGGTTAGAAAGTAAGTTGTACACTCAATCTAACTATAGTGAAATCTCTTTCAGTGTGAAAGAGGACTGGAGTACCTTCGGAGTGTGAAGGGAACCAGGATACTTCTCTGTGTTATTTACTTTCTGCACTTTACTGCTTTCATAACCCCTTCATATCTCAAGAAAGTAATAACCTCATTCGATTAAAACCAAAAAATTTCAAAGAACCTAATTCACCTCCCCCCCCTCTTAGGTGCAACTCAGACTATCAGGTTTCCCAATATTTTTATATCTAATATGTTTGAGAAGTCAATTGTGTATATGTTCTATTAATAAATAAATTATTGTATTGTTTGATGCCGGTTGTGAAATTATTGGTGGATAATTTATCGAATACTTGTGTGTGTGCTTGTATAAGTATATTTTGGTGTGTAATAGTGTTTTGTTGTACTCACGAGTTCGCACGGTGAACATTCGCCCCAGACTCGCAAAGCGAGCATCGCAGCGAACGTAGCAGTGTTTCGTGAATTGTTTCTTGTTCAATGTTGTCTTGATGTTTTGGTTCTGTGATTTTTCTTATGAATTACCGTGAGTATAATTGTGAATTTTATGAGAATAATACATGACTGTATAATGAATTCCCATGAGTAATTATGATGATTTATGATGTTGATTCCATGAGTTTTTATGACTATATGATGACATGATTATTATGATAACTTTGATGAATTATGATGCACCTAATGAGTTTATTATGAGGATGATATTGATATGTGTATCATGCATTCATATGCATTCCGTACTTCGGTCTAGTGTTTGATTGTTGTGGCTTCAGTCCCATTGTGCGGATGTGAAGTATTGTGTTTTGCTCCGGTTCTTATGTAGAATCGATCCTATTGATGGGGATCCATGGAGGGTTGATGACCCAGTGTTCATCAAATTTTGATGAATTAGTACCACATGCATGAGTCTTGTTGTATTTGCATTTATGTGACAATTTGGTGTGATTTATGATATTATGGCTTTTTTGATGTTTCCTTGATGATTATGATGATGTTGAATATGAAAATGACACTATTGTATATATTAATTCCTATATTGATTATTATGAATCGTTTTACTCACCCTTCCTGTTTGAATGTTGCCTCCACGTGGGTAACATGCAGATGACCAGGTTTAGTCGTAGATTCCGTCGAGGACTTTTTGGAGTTTTTAACTTTTGGTTGACTTAGAGGGTCTTGCTCTAATAGTGTAACATTGGGTTGGGATCTTTGCATTAAACCATGTTTCATTGATTATTGTTATTTTGATTATGTTGCTGCGCAAGGAAAACTTTGGATTTTACCTTTTTGAGTTCCACTGCCATTTGAGTAATTTTGGGAAAACCCGTTGTTTACGAAGCATTGACTTTGATTTGAATTATTGAGAAATGTACGCCCTTTGAGGTGATTTTTATTGTGTTTAATATTTTACTCTGATAAATGTGAATGATTTGCCATTAAAGGGCGGTCTGTCTGACCAAGTTGTCTAATGTTATTTGTTCCTTAGTATGCGACATGTGTGTGAAAACACTGTCAGTACACCTTTATTTTCTAACCTTTGTCTACAGAAGTGGGAATGAAACAAGTGGGAGAGAAGCTTGTTCTTCTCCAGGATGCTTCAAGTGTGGAGTGGTAGCTCAGTGTGTCGATGAACGCTCTTATAGTTTGGTAAAGATGGTTTATGCCCCATCATAATTTTCGGCTGTCTATTGACAAATTGAGAAACTGATCACCCTTAATCTCTTGTTGATAGTATATGGGATCATATTGGATAGAATAGACGTATCTTGCAAGCTTAGATTATGTGTGAAGTGAATTGTTTTGAGTTAAGCTAAGTGCTTACAGATTATTTTGATGAGTCGGTGCAGGATGGTGTTGAGATGTTTATTTTGATGGAAACTTTGAGTGTTAATGAAAGTGGGGAAGTTGGTGGTTTGCCAATTATTTGTGATTGTCTAGAAGTTTTTCCTAATGAGATAAGTGATTTACCGTCGGAATGTGAAGTGGAGTTTACGATCGACTTAGTTCCTGGAACTAGCCCGGTATCGATGGCTCCATATCAGATGTCCACATCAGAATCGAAAAAGTTGAAGAGTCAACTTGAAGATCTGCTTGAGAAGAGATTCATTGTCCAAGTGTGTCACCGTGGGGTGCACCAATTTTGTTGGTTAAGGAGAAAGAAGGTTCTATGAGGCTTTGTGTGGATTATACACAATTGAACAAGGTGACTATCAAGAATAAGTATCCACTTCCAAGGATTGATGGTTTGATGGAGCAGTTGGTTATTGCAAGTGTGTTCAGTAAGATAGATTTGAGATCTGAGTATCATCAGATTTGTGTGAAGGCTGGAGATATTCAGAAGACTACTTTTAAAACAAGGTATGGATATTATGAGTATTCTGTGATTCCATTTGGTATGACTAATGCACCATGTGTATTTATAGAGTATATGAACAGTATTTTACATCCGTATTTGGACAAGTTTGTGGTTGTGTTCATTGATGATTTTTTTATATATTCAAAGAGTAGAGAGGATCATGTTGAGCATCTGAAAAATTGTGTTATCAGCGTTGAAAGAGAAGCAGTTGTATGCAAAACTGTCAAAGTGTGAGTTTTGGTTGAAGGAAGTGAGTTTCCTTGGTCATGTGATCTCGAGTAGGGTTATTGCGGTTGATATGTCGAAGGTTGAAGCTGGATCGCAATGGGAAGCTCCAAAACCTGTTTTTGAGATCAGAAGTTTTCTTGGGTTGGCAGATTATTATCGAAAATTCATTGAAGGATTTTTCCACGTTACCTTTGCCATTGAAGCAGTGGACTAGGAAGGTTCAAGCTTTTGTTTTGGATGCAAAGTGTGAAGAAAGTTTCAAGACCTTTTGAGAAGGCTGACAACAACTCATGTTTTGATTTTGTCGAATCCGACAGAACCATTATTATATATTGTGATGCTTCGTTGATGGGATGGGGATGTGTGTTAATGCAACATCATCAATTTTTAGCTTATGCTTCAAGGCAACTTAAAGTGCATGAGAGGAATTATCTAACACAGGATTTAGAGTTGGTTGTTGTTGTGTTTGTGTCGAAGCTTTGGAGGCATTATTTGTTTGGTTCGAGATTTGAGATGTTTAGTGATCATAAGAGTTTGAAGTATTTCTTTGATAAAAAAGAATTGAATGCGAGGCAAAGGAGATGATTGGGACTTCTGAAGGATTATGGTTTTAGTTTGAATTACCATTCAGATAAAGCAAGCTTGATAGCTGATGCATTGAGTAGGAAATCTTCGCATATACCGATGATGATGGTAAAAGAGTTAGAACTGATTGAGTAATTTCGTGATATGAGTATGGTTTGTGAAGAGACTTCTTATGGAGTTAAGCTTGGTATGTTGAAGCTTACTAGTGGTATTCTTGATGAGATTTGAGAAGGTCAGAAATCTGATTTGAGTTGGTAGATCAGTTGAATTTGATGAATCAAAGTCGAAGAGCTAATTTTCGGATTAATGAAAATGGTATCATGAGATGTCGTGATAGAGTTTGTGTTCCAGATATTGTTGAGTTGAAAAATAGTATTCTTGAGGAAGGACATCGAAGTATATTGAGTATCCATCCCGGTGCTACGAAGAGGTACCAGAATTTGAGGAAATTGTGAAGTTGCATGGGATACCGTCGAGTATTGTGTCAGATGGAGATCCGAGATTTACGTCGAGATTCTGGAAGAGTTTGCAAGACACTTTGGGTACCATGTTGAGATTAAGTTATGCCTATCATCCGCAGATGGATGGAAAGACAGGCAGAGAGAACTATCCAGTCTTTAGAGGATTTGCTGAGAGCTTGTGTGTTGGATCAAGGTGGATCGTGGGATAGTCATTTGTCTTTGATTGAGTTTACCTACAACAACAGTTATCATTCTAGTATTGGAATGACACCGTATGAGGCATTTTATGGTAGGAGATGTAGGACTCCTTTGTGTTGGTATGAGTCAGGCGAGAGTGTTATGCTCAGACCCGAGATTGTTCATTAGACGACTGAAAAGATCAAGAGGATCAAAGAAAAGATGAAAGTTTCGCAGAGTTGTCATAAGAGTTACCATGACAAGTGGAGGAAAGCACTTGAGTTTCAAGAGGAAGATCACGTGTTTTTGAGAGTTACCCCAGTAACTGGTGTTGCCGAGCTTTGAAGTCTCAAAAGCTTACACCGCATTTTGTTGGTCCGTATCAGATTTCGCAGAAGGTGGGAGGAGTAGCATACAGGATTGCTTTACCGCCGTCGCTTGCGAATTTGCATGATGTGTTTCATGTGTTTCAGTTGAGGAAACACATTCTAGATCTGTCACATGTGATTCAGATGGATGATGTACAAGTGAGAGATAATTTGAATGTTGAGGCATTGCAAGTACAAATTGATAAACGAGAAGTGAAGTAACTGCTAGGTAATAAGATTTCCTTTGTAAAGGTAGTTTTAGGAGGACCAGCTAGAGAAAGTTGGGCTTGGGAGCGTGAGGATCAGATGAGGGAGTCGTATTCGGCTCTGTTTCCTTAAGGTAACTTTCGAGGGCGAAAATTCTTTTAAGCGGGGGAGAGTTGCAACACCCCCAAATTTATTAGAATATTTATTTAATTTATTTAAATAGGAATATTCATATTTTTGGTGATTTACGGTGGTTGGTATGAAGTATTGAGAATTATGGATTTTGGGTTATTTATTTAAATAACAGTATATAATATGAATATATTGGTATTATTATTAAGTTAAATAAATATAATTGAATTAAGAGTAAAATGGACATTTGAGGAGGAATTAGTGAAGGTGAAATTGGAAAGCCCATTTTAAGGCCCAAAGTTAGGTTTAACAAAAAGGAATTTTGAGGAAATTAGGATACATTCTTGTTACACCGTGAAAACAGAAGAAATAGATACCAGAGCTTTGAGGGAAGAGGATTGAGGAAAAACTTCGCGAGGTTTCCAAGAATCAAAGAAGAAAGGTTTGGAATCGGAAAATTAAGGTATGGGGAGTATTACCTTCATTGTTTTCAATATATGATTCAATGTATTTAAAGCTGATTTAAGGGTTTAAGAGGTTTTTGAGTTTGAGGAAATTAGGCATTCATGGCCAAATCTGTTTTGAGGTTGTTTAAGTATGGGGAGTATTACCTTCATTGTTTTCAATATGTGATTCAATGTATTTAAAGCTAATTTAAGGGTTTAGGGATTTTGAGTATTGAATTGTTGTTGCCTTTCTAGTGAGTTTAATGAGTTTGAGGGATTTGAACTGATGGTCTGATAGGTTTGAGGCTGATTTGGGAGTAAGGGAAATTAGGCCTTTGTGGCCAAAATTTGTTGTTGAGGTTTTAACCGTATAGGGTAACTGATTATGATAACTCTAATGAATGTGGAGAATTTGTAAGGATTTATAGGAATTGGAGGTGTAAATATGATACGGGATTGAACCTATATCCATTAATTTTAAAGGTTTTAGGCATAATCTTAAAACGATGATTAGATGGTTTAATTGTGTTAAAATTGTAAATTTACTTGAGATAATTACAGTGTTGGATGAGTTGTAATTTTTTGAGACTTTTGGTGTTTATGGAATCGAAATCGGAGGTCTGGAAGGCCTCAAATGGTGAAAAACGTAGAAAATTCTGCATGTTGTCCGTCACGACTGTTCATGTTTTCGGTCAAAATCGTTTTGGACATAACTTTTGATCCGTAAGTCTGTTTTGGTCCCCGTTCAAAGTGTTGGAAAGCTAATGAACATGTTTATAACATAGTATAAGATAATTAGTTTCCTAATATTTTTATATCTAATATGTTTGAGAAATCAATTATGTATATGTTATATTAATGAATTGTTGCATTGTTTGATGTCGGTTGTGAAATTATTGGTGGATAATTTATCGAATACTTATGTGTGTGCTTGTATAAGTACATTTTGGTGCGTAACAACGTTTTGTTGTAATTGTGAGTTTGCAATGTCGCTACTCTGAAAATCGAGGCCAACAATGACAGAAGAGTCGCCATCGTGTGTTATTTATCCCAAGAGAGGGAAAGGAAACGCTTAGAGAAAACCTAACGAAAAGAGGGATAAGATCGGTCATTGCAACCAAATCTCGGGTTCTGGAGTCGGTTAGGTAAGGGGAAGGTGTTAGCACCCCTCACGTCCGTTGTACTCGACGGGATCCACGCTTGTTGTCTAGTCTAAAAGGGTGATTGAAACTATCTAGCTACAGGCTTGAGGACAAAAGGAAAAGAAGTGACTCACCATTTCCCAAGTATAAGGCTCATGGCACAACATCCATTATCTTTATTAAGTGTTTTATGATTGTTTTGAGATGAGAAGAGAAAGGACACTAAAAGGGGGACTAAATCCAAACCTAAAGTTGTCATGCAATGGTGATCCTAAGATTGAGATAAAGGAAATTCTACCTAATTTTATCATACATGGTTAAGATCCTAATGTCTAACATAATCTCCCTTGAGAGATTAGAGGTCCTAAGGGAAAGGAGACAAAGAAACAACAGGAAACAACATGAACAAGCAAGGGTACAAACATGGAATGCAAATGAGGGAGGAAATTGTGTGGGGTAAAGACCACCACAAGCTCATCTCAATCTTAAGTACTCATATGACAAATGCAAGATATAAAAGGAACAAGAAAAGCATCAATTGAAAACACACAAGAGCATCACAAGTGGGATGAAATGGCCTAAACCAAACAACATCAACCACAATGCCACAAAGCAAAACAATATGAAAAGAGAAAGAAAAGAACCCTAACTCAAAGAGGGGTTAGAACAAGAGAAGAAAACAGCAAGGCATTCCCCAAACATCATTCAACCAAGGCATCATCATGATTTGTTCAAAAGATGCAACAAAAGTGTCCTCATTGTTCACCATTCAATCCATGTTTCAAATACCTCCAAAGGAGGGAACTTAGACAAACCTAAATGGTGTTCCAAAGTCCTTGGACAACAAGGGGAATGAAATAAAGGTTCTCAAAAGAAAAATAAAGTAAATCACAAGGAAATGCAAGCAAATTCCCAAAGGAAAGCAAGCTTGTTTCAGAATGAAACACTAATTAGCAACTCAAAAGCAAGCAATCAAATGAATAAGCAAGAAACAATATAATGACCTAAAAATGAGCAAGCATCATCCTTAACATGTTAACAACATTAATCAATAGGCATTGAGAGCTCAAAGGATAAAAAAATGTCATATCCAAGTCAAACTAGGTCAAGATGTATGTATGAACCTTCCTTTAGGGCAACTTGACTTGCAAGTTGCTCTAAAAATAGGAAAATGATTCAAAAATTATCAAATAAAATGCAAGAAGCTCATAAGTGTGTTGGCAACCAGAGGCCAAAAGATTGCAATCAAAATCACTTCACAACATCACCATAGAAATTGATTCACAAGGGTGCTCCATTGTGAAGGAGGATTGCTTAAGGTCAACTGAAAGGCATCGAAAGTCAATTCAAAAGTCAACCAACAAGGGCAAAATGGTCCTCAAAAGTTCATCAACTCATCATCAATATGAGGATTGAATCTTACTCATTGGATCAAAAGGAAATGAGAGAAACAAATTATAGAACAAGCAAGGTCAAAATTTAATCCAAACAAAACATCTCCAATTAATTAATTCTTTTTTAATGAAAAATAAACATAAATAAATAAAATAAAAATTCTAAAAATAAAAAGACACTTCAAATTGTCTAAAACATATTTTTGATGAATTTTATTTATTGGAGAATGATTTTTAATTGAATTAGGATGAAGCAGCAACAAAATAAAAAAAAAGAAAGGAAAAGAAATGAAAATTAATAAAGGCTTGGTGTAAATAGTAAACCAAATATGTGCAAAATCCAAAAAGGCCAGCTCAGGGGGCACAAATAGCAAGCCCAGTCCAAATCCCACAAGGGGCGCTGAAGTCCAAGGGATTCAGTGAGGGGAGTCAACCCAGGTACATGGTGTGATCAAGCTTCCAGCCGTGTGATCAAAAAGTCACCAGATCAAGTAACATACAGCAACACACGTGGCAGGCAGAATATATTAAATAAAAAACTGATTCAAATAGGATCGCGTGTGGTTGTGCAAAGAGAGAACATGGTAGGTCTTAATCCTGACCACTGAAAGCAAAATAAATGAAATCCAACGCACGAGAGTGAGCCACGCAGTCATCTTCAACCTCAAGCAAGTGAGGGAAAAACAGACGGTGTCGGAGCTACCTCCGGTCACCTTCTCCGGTCGTGTGGCCACCGGCCAAAATGTAGGTTCCTCAAAACTCAACCAAAATCAACAAATAAATAATGGAAACTCATCTACTCTTCAAGAGGAACACGAATACACCATTAGTTTTCAGCAGAAGTGCTTTAAAAAACCAAAACGAAAATAAAAAGAAAATGAGCTCAAATGAAAAAGTTCACAAACTGCCAATAAATCAATCCAGAAACCATCTATGATGTACAAAGATTAAAATGACATGAATTATGACGTGTTAAAAGTGCTCGAACAGAGAGATATTTTGAAGGAAAGAAACCTAGAAAATAAGCTTCCTCAGAGCTCAGTTTGCTACCAAAGCTTGAAATAAAATGCCCATAGTCGTTCAATGAAGCTTGAGGAATGTTTTAGGATGTTTTGTTTTGGTTGAAACTCAATGAAACTCAGAAACCGATTTTCAATTTTGTCTCTCTTTTTCTCAATGTGTTCTCTCTCTAACTCTCACCAAATACAGTTCTGAAGGCATGGGATTAAATATGTTGGATTCAGATTGAAATAGGGCCCAGTTTTGTCTCCTTTAAGCCCAATTGTATTTTCACTTTTTCACTTGTGGTCATTTGAATAGTGCACGAATTTCCCCTTGATTAGCTGTAAAAATGGCTCATTTGGCTTGCATCTGAAGTTGGTAGATCAAAGGGCTGAAAATTATTCCTTGATTTCATCTTATGGTATGTTTTTGATATGTAACTTAATCTTGAATAAACCATGAAAATGACCACCAAAATGCACTCAAACTCCAAATCCAAAGATGGCATTATGTTCCAAATGTGTTTGGCACTCAAAATATGCACAAAGTTGGTACAAAATGTTTTCAAATGAATTAATTTTGATTTTTCCTTTTTAAGCCCTTTTTCATGAAAATTCAATTAGGGATTCTTCCATCCAAGCCAAACCTTTGATGCCTTGATGTTTGGTTGAGCAAATGACCCTATTTGGAGAAAGTTTGATGTTGGAAAGATTTCCATTTGAAGTGTGCAAAGTGGTGAAAATGACCCATAATGAAAATGACCTGTAATCCTGCTTTCCCAAAATACCCCTTCCTTGCAAGCCTCATAACTTGAGTTCTACAAATCAGATGAAGGACTTCTAGTACTCTTTGGAAAGATAAGATCATGAGGGAAACTTTCATGTTCATCAAAAGTTGAGGAGAAACATCCTTCTAGGTCAAAAATGGCTTGGAAGTTGGTTGACTTTTGTTGAACAAAATCACATTCATCTAAGGACCTGCAACTTGTCTGCATCATAACTTGAGTTCTATAAATCCAATCAAGGACTTATAGTACTAAAAAGAAAGCTAAGGAGATGCTATACAAGCTTCATGTTGGTAAAAAGTTAAAATGAGACTTGTATCTTGAGATAGGTGGTCTTGAAGTTAGGCACTAAACAGGGGATTTTACACTGAGAACCATAATTCAGTCACTCCTCACACTCTTGATTCTTGATGAATTGATCTTGAAATGATATCCCATGTATCTTAACACATAATTCCATGACCTTAAAGACTTGGAATTGAGTCTTAATCTCCTTCAATATCACAGTTGACTCAGGGTTGACCAGATGAAAACCCTAATTGCACCATCTTCAACTGTAGCTCTTCACACTTGGTATAAACATTTGAATGAACTCCATAATGATCCTCAAGGTCTCCAATGAGCTTAAATGATCATCTATCTTCATAACCATGGGCTTGTGATTCTCAGATGACCTTCAGATGGCCTCCTAGACAGGTTCATACACTTATCTGCCTATCCAAAGGGCTTTGACTTGTCTCTGATGATGATAGCCCCCTGTTGACTTGAATACAACCTCTTGATTAGGCTTAGAACCCTTGGCACATTCCTCTTGTTGCACACACATCTCTTGATCCCCTGTAAAAAATGCAAAATTCTATGCAATACAATATGCTAGAACAATGAAATGAAACAGAAACCAAGTAAAGAAAAGGTTGGGAAAATTTTAGGGTACAACAGTTGCCCCTATTCAAGCGACTTGGACCTGAAGGGATGAAAAGCGAACGACTTTCAGACATTCAAGGTAAAAAACGGTTGAATACCAAAGAACCCGGAAATTTTTCAACCGCAGAATGAAACCTCCGACATCGCTGTCAGGCGCCTATATCAAGTAAAATATTTGACCTCGCCGTCAGTCACCAACCAAGTAAACATCTGACCTCGCCGCCAGTCATCAAAATCAAGAAAACATCTGACCTCGCCATTATTCCTCAATCATCTGACTTCGCCATCGTTTCTCAAAATAATCTGACTTCGCCGTCAGCTCTCAAAACTATCTGACTTCGCCGTCAGAACTCCATATTAAATCTATAAAAATACTTGACTTCGCCGTCAGAACTCCACATAAAATTGGTAAAACACCCGACCTCGCCGTCAGTCCTCAAAATCATCTGACTTCGCCGTCAGTCATCAAAATCATCTGACTTCATCGTCAATTCTTAATAATAATCTGACTTCGCTATCAATTCTCAAAACAATCTGACTTCGCTGTCAACTCTCAATAATAATCTGACTTCGCCGTCAACTCAAAATAATATGTAAAAGCATCTGACATCGTCGTCAAGCCTCAACCTCAAGTCGGTAAAAGCATCTGACCTCGCCGTCAGGGTGAAGCAATCCATTGGGGAAATATGAACTTGAATAAATGGACTCTGCTTGATAGAATAATAAGATGAACACATCTGTCAATGATCTTGCTGAGGGCCTGGATACCACACAGGCTTGAGAAATATGATGATAATTGCTGGAGATACACCTAAAAATAAAGAGGTAACAACCTGACTTATGTTTCACATGCACATGTTTGAATATGGTGTAATGCTCTATACGAAATGGAAATGCTACACGTTTGGGAGGATGCTATGCACGATGCAAATGCAAAAGAACCACTTCAACAAAATAAATGCTAAAGAGAGGAAAATAACTCCGCTGGGGGAAGACTAGGCACGCCTAATGCCAACAGACTCATGCTGGGGAATACAAGCCTTGGATAGCCTCCGAGATGACTTCCAGGTAAAGCTGCTCTGTTAAGCACAAATCCACTCCGCTGGGAATCAAAATTAAACTCTGCTGAGGAAAGCGCCCTGGATGGCCTACAAGAATATAACTCTTCTAGGATACAAACAACTCGGCTAGAGACAACGACTCCACTCTACCAGGGAAATCAGCCCTGAATGGCCTGCCAGAATATAACATTCTGGGGAACAGACAACTCTGTTGGGGGACCAAGGCGGATTGCTGAAGGATGGCTTTATTCTGTCAGAGATTCCGCTATGCTGAAGATTTAATCCACTATCTGTTAGGGATTATGAATAAGATCTATTGGGGAATCATCCCAAGCTATCTCTCTGCTGAGGATGGAGAATAAACAATCTCAGGGAAGAAAGACACTCCACTGACTTGACCGGGGATTAGGTAAAGAGGGAATCAACATCGACCTCTGCTTGGGGAGAATGAGCACGATGTCCCGAACTCTGAGGGGAAAGGAGCTAGTCGTTCAGACTCTGTGGGGAAAACGAAATTCTGCATTCATTCCACTGCTGAGGACAAACCCATATCTACCTGTTGGAAATAATTCTACTCTGCTGGAGACATCAATCTCGACCTGCTGAGCATAACCTTAACTATATGAAGTTTCAAACCGCTGGGGATGTGAACACGCTTAGCTTGCGCATTTCCTTCAGATGGGGGACTTCTGGAAAAGTCTCGAGGATGAGCATCATGCAAATGACAAACAAATATGTTTTGTGCAGCAAACGTCATCTTACTTATCACCTGTGACATTATTCAAGTAAAAGCATTGTTTTGATTAGGGTTGGCGGAGCCCACAAAATTATGTATGCAAAGTTTTATCAAAAACATCAGGCGTCTTTTGCAAACAAAACGGTAAAAGCTGAATCAAAAACAAAAGTTTTCTGAATAGTATGTATTATTGATAAATAGCCTGTAAATAGGAAAATTTATAAAGGACGCAACTCCTGAAATGAGAAAGTTGCGTAAGCAAAATACATATATGCACAAGAATATACAAAAATGGCAGCAATGTGGCACAGACAACCACCATAGTACGACTCAACTATGACTCGCGTGACTTCGACGCCTTTCCGATGCTCCGTCTTCCGAAGAGATCGATTTGGGCGGATGGCTCTCGAGTTTTCCCATAATCCATTATGCTTTGAAGATCTACGCGCGGACCGCAGTCTTTGCTTTTCAAATCCCTAACTTTTGCCTGAATCGCCCTTGCGGATTTTCGATTCACCGGGATACCCATTTTTGCCAAAGTCGCCCTTTCAGGTTTTCAACTTTGCGGGTTTACATTTTTTTCTTTTTATCCCTAATTTTTGCCCGAACCTATCCTTTTATGGTTCGCCGGGATGCTACATTCTTTCCTGGATTTTCTTTTTCTTTCCAACGGGTCTATTTTTAAGCAAAGTATTTTTTGATTGCGTCTGCATTTACGGGGGATGTGAAATCTTCACCGTCCATGGTTGAAAGTAGCAAGGCTCCTCCAGAGAAGACTTTCCTCACAACATACGGACCTTCATAATTGGGTATCCATTTGCCCCTGTGATCGTTCTGTGGCGGGAGAATCCGTTTCAACACCAAATCACCTGCCTGAAAGCTTCGAGGATGCATCTTCTTATCATAGGCTTTCTTCATCATGCTCTGATACAAACGACCGTATGCAAGAGATGCCAGTCTCTTCTCATCCATCAAACTGAGTTGATTTAGCCTGTTCTTCACCCATTCTGCTTCTTCTAGCTTGACGTCTGCCAGAACTCTCAAAGATGGGATCTCAACCTCCAATGGCAGGACTGTTAGAACACAGATTGGTTCTTAATAATAACTCTTTGTTTTGATGATAACTATTAGGAAATTTATATTTAAGAATTATATACTCTAAAATTTGTTTGAGAGTTTTACGGCAGATTGAAATAATATTAACTCTCTAGAAGCAAATATGTTTTGAATACAAGAAGTTATTCTGACTCTGAAGCGCCAGATGCACCTTACAGAAGAATCTGTTTGCTCCTTACAGAAGATCCTGAGCGTAGTCTCCAGAAGGATCTGAAGCAAGAAGCTCCAGAACATTCTGAGTCAGAAGCATCTGAAGATAATCAGAAGCATCTGAAGCTGAAGCATCTGAAGCTGAAGCATCTGAAGCATAGAAGAATATTGATTGAAGAGTTTCTCAAAGCATAAGTCTACAGAAGTTTCTGAAAGTACCTATGCTGCCTAGTACTGAAGCTCTGTGTCAAATATGCTCTGATGATCAACACGCTGAAAGCACACATGCTGCAGAAGACTCTGATACAGCATAGTTCTGAATCTCATTAGAAGACTCTGATTCATTCAGACTCTGAAGAACTTGCTGAAAGCTGAAGAAGAAATATTCAAGAATATATCCGTTGGAGTTATTCAACGTCTCTTTCCTCATTTGTGCTAGACACACTTACACAGATGTTGTACCCCAAATTTTGACCCCTTAGATCCTCATTATCATTTTTAGAAGCATGATCATGCATTATCTAACCCTAAATCAGTGCAAGTTTATTATTGTCAAGTTACAGATGAATCAGGGTTCTCGCACCGACAAATTCAAAACAATCAAGGAATGATCAACCAATGATTTGGGCCAATTCAATCATGGAATGAAATCAAAGACAATATCAAAGTCAAATGGGAAGTCAATTTGAAGAAATCGTTTCAGAATCAAGAACAGTGCAGTCAGGAGGCCCCGATTAGGGTTTTTAACCAGTGGAAAGTCAACTGTGGTTTGACTTTGATGTTGGGAAAGGTTTTAATGGTGGGAGTGAGGTCCATGAAGTTAATATAGGCTATTAAAGACTATTCAAGAAGTGTCAAAGTCCCAGGATGTCCAGAATATCAACAGGCGACTCGATCGGCACCGATCGATCGTACGGTTGACCGAAAAGTCAACTCCTCGAATTTTGAGAATTGGAATCCAAGTTGTGAATCAAAGTTGTTCCTTATGTCATAATGGACTTGCATATCAATTTTCATGATCATTGGATCAAAGATGAGAGAGTAATCGAGAAATCGGGAAATTAGGGTTTTGAAAAGGGCTAAACCGTATCTCCTTAACCGCACATCCAATTGAGTTGGTTCTAGTCTCATTTGAAAGCTCTTGACAAGTCCTACAAAAGTCCCATACTAGTCCACAACCAGAAAATGCATACTTTTTGAGATATAAGCAAAAACATTCCTAGAAGGGAAAATAACTTAGAAAATTTCTAAGTCATTTTCACTTTAGAAGCTAAAATCAGCCAACTTCAAGGGGGTTTTTCACCTAGTTTCAAATAGAATCAAGATTTCTGGCCAACATGAAAGTTTTAGTACTATGTGAGGGCTTTCTAAATTGTACAAGAACATCTCAAGGTGAGTTGTGAGCTGAGAGATACATGTGTTCAAAGTTGGTATTTTGTCATGCTAGTCCCACATTGACCAATATTGCAAAAGCACCTCTATCACTCAAGTGGGCCAATTCTAACTTATCAAACTCATACTATCTGATATATTGAACATACTTAGCATGTTAGAACAGAGAGTTATCATGGAAACATCATGGAATTAAAGTTTGAAGTTTCATTGCCTAAGTTGAAAACTTTGACTTTTTCAAGCATGAGGTGTAAAGCAATTCTGCTCCAGCTACTCTACCAAGCCTCTAGGCTGTGTTTTCTCAGTAAAAACATCATTAAAACTTGCCCATTGGGTTAGGGAGACAGCCAAGAACCAGAAAAAGCAAGGCAAGTGGACAATTGGATGGAAATATCTTAGTTTTCTTCATGGTGAAGCAAGGTTACATAGCAAGCTCCTCACTTCATATTTCTATAAATAGGGACCTCAAACCCCTCATTTGGGACATCAACATCATTCTGAAAACCTGCTAAAAGGAGCCCTCTCATCACACCTCTCTCTCACTTACATTTTGCAAAATCACCAAAGTAGCCAAAATTGCCAAAATTCAGCATTTTGCAATCTTGCTACCACATTGAGCTACACATGTTCCAGCACTCAAATCTTCATCCACACATCCTAGAAATCATATATAGGAGGTGTACAAACACTTAAACCACCCAAAAATTCAAAGATTCCAAAAGTCAACTTTCCATGGAACTTCCTTTGACCAAAGTCCATAAAATACACCAAATCTTGATCCAAACACTTGCTTGAGGTTTTGATTGTTTGAACACCTCAAATATACCATATATCAGCTGTCCAAACCTTCATTTGCCATCAAGAACTCACAAATCTCATTTTTGCATCTCATTTGGATTGTTTCTTAAAGTTCAAGTAAGAGCACAATACCAAAGCTTGGATTTCACTACCTCTGGTTTTCTCAACACTCTTGGCTTGCTCACAAGGAACTTCAACAGGTATGTAGCATCTCTAGCATCTCTTGCTTTATACTTCCATGACTTGGGCATTTTGAGTGATTTTTGTGAATTTTGAGTTATGAAATGTATGATGATTTCAATGATGTTTGTTAATGTTTGGTAAGCATCTTGCCTTTGTTTTACCAATATGCTATATGAATTTAAATGATTGAGATCAAAAGTATAAGGTGGCTATCATAAAGGGTTTAGTGCCAAAAACTGTCATGTGATTAATTTTGAGTAACAAGGCTGTTGACTTCATGGTGGTAATGCTGCCAGAATTAGACCATAGCAGTAGGACAGGGTACTTTTGCATAGCACATTGAAATCATGTTTTCATCATCCCAGCCCATCTCTAAATGGCATTTATGACATGTTTATGTACTCTCTTCTTTGTTTTGAACATAGCACCAAAGAATCACATATGAACACAAACACTTGAAACCACACAGGCCACTCACAATTAGGTTTTTGCATAAAACTTGTTTTCCACCAAAACACACTTCACACACACTTTATAATGACAATTTGGAATGTGTTAGTATGCTCATTTTACAAAAAAAATCAATGTATCAAAGTTCACATCTTCATGTTCATCAATGTTTGGATGACTTGCATATGCTATGCCATTTTTCATGACAGGTGGTCTCCTTGGAATTTCAATGTTTAGATCATCTCATTATCATCCACATGTGCTGTACAAATGATTAAATTGTTTAAATTTGCTTTGGAACTTCATCTGTGCATCATCATGCATGATTGTTCATCATTTTGCAAAATGTCTCATTCTCACATGTCAATTTGGAAATGCTTGTGTATTCTTGCTATCTCATTGTTTCTACAGCTTCATATGACCATATGTGTTGTGTTTGAATGAACCAAAACATTGAAAACAACCTGCACAATGATTTGTTTCACATCATGCTTCACGCACACATAATACACACAAATTGCAATTTGAATGCTACACTTTCATATGTTTGTTCCAGATCTGATGTTTTCACCTACACACACTAGATATCACATGTTTAAGATGTCTTGATGGTTGGTACAGCTCCTGAACACCCCAAACTCCAAAATCACTTTGTTATGCATGTGTGTTCTTATGTGTTTTTGCAAACTGAACATGACTTTCATCTATCTGAAACTCCTGGCCATAAACATGTTCCAGTCTGTTTATATATCATATTTTGGATGTGTATGTGGATTTACTTGGCTTTGAACATGTTTGTATCAAGGTGTCCATGTCATTTTGCAAATCAAAAGCACATAAACACACCAGCTATCGTTTTTTTCACAGGAAAATGAATCTCAGAAAACTAACACCACCATCCTCTTCCTCTCATTTTTCTACCCAATTTACATATAAAATTTGTCTCGATCCGATGAGCGGTTAGTGAGATACGGTATAAAACGTATTTGGTTTCGATTATGTTTCCATGCATTCAAAACACACACACACACCAGTCAGTGTTTTTTTCACTAGGTGAACAATTTGGAAAAGCTAACATCACCATCCTCTTCCTCTCATTTTTCTACCCAAGATCCATATAAAATTTGCCTCGATCCGATGAGCGGTTAGTGAGATACGGTATAAAACGTATTTGGTGTTGATTATGTATTTTGCCCAGCCATGATTCAAAACGAGCCTTGTATACATATTGTTTCCATTTGATTAATGGATGTAACAGCCGCCCCAGCGGTAAGAACATGCGCGCAATTATACCTTTCACCATCATGACCAGGGTTCGATCCGGGTGGAGGTCGAACCCTTTTATTATTTTTCCTATTTTTGTACATAAACTTCAAAAATTCGTAACTCTCTCATTTTTTATCGTTTTTCACCCGTTCTTTTTTCATTGTGTTTATTTTAATGTGTACTTTCATGTCATAATTTTATTTTCCATTTTTGATTATTTTTTCACCACGTTTTATGGTGCGCAATCCGCGCGTCAACGGTACTAACCCTATTTGGTTGCAGATGAAATTTAGAAGGTTTCCTCTTGTGTTTTCTCAGGAAAATTGATTGTTATCATATCTATATATGTTTGTCAACATGTTAGAATTTTTACCTTGAATTATTTTTATATTTATCTCATCTGTCTGTTAACGGTATTCCAGGTGCGAACTGTCGTCACGGTTCTCGTACCAGAACAATTGCTTTGATTGCCATCATTGCTTTTCATCCTTAATCTTTTTCTTTGGTTGTCACCATAATTGCTTTGTATAATGTTTGTATTTTATTTTTATCCCCAAGCGACGAAGCTCGTTAGCTTTCGTCCAGTTGCCGACAATACTGTTCCTCCAAAGGAAGGTCTGTCCACTTGACTGTCAATGTCTTGGACCAAAATCTCTGCTATCCCTTGACTTTGTTAAGTCACCTTAACCCTAGACTAGAAGCCTTTAGACTTTGCTTGAAGTCTAAGAAACCCACCCATACTAGGAGTGTTCTTCAACTAGAACCCTAGGAAAGAGTTCGTCAACTCTGTGTAAGAATCATCGTCATGATTTCTTACTTCCCCCTTTTACAATTTAGTTTAGGGAGTTTTGTCAAACTCCACACAAACATCGTCATGTTTGTTCCCCTTTGAACCTTGATCGTCATCAAGTGTTCTTTTCCCTTGTGAGGTGAACTACGATTGCTCTGATTCTATCCTAGTCAGAATACGTAGGCAGAAGGTGCGATACCTTTGCGAGCAAACCTAGAAAACCACTTAGGCCTTTTTATTCATTTTATCACAATTCTCAATCCTTAAACCAATGCATGTTTCACACCTTAGCAAGTAATTAAACAAAAGGTTCCTGTAGAGTACTACAGATGTTTAGGGTGCTAATACCTTCCCTAGATATAACCAACCCCCGAATTCCCGAATCTCTTAAAGCGTTGTTGTCACAACGCGCAAAAGGTTCTTTCTTTCTTTAGACCTATCCTTTGGATAAATTAAAGACCGGTTGTAAAAAGAAATACGGTTCAAGTTAACTAATAGCTTGATATCAAATTTTCACCGCAACAGAAATGGCGACTTCACTGGGGACATTGCTTTTGCTTTTATTTTGAGGGTTCAACCTATTTTTTTTAAATTGCTATCTGTGAATACTTGTATATATTTGTGCTCTGTTGGTTTGGGAAGCTTGAAATGGTGAGATAGCACTACACCCGTGCTCAAGCGTACTTATGATAGGAAGGTGATATATTCAAGAAGGCTTATAGGGAGTAGATTCCCGACCAAGCTGACTTGAGAAAATCACCGCTCAGTGGAGGCCCTTTTGAAAGCTAGTATTGTTGATCGAGTATTCGTGAAAACAATGCTACTTTCTACATAGGTGCCCATGACACTGAGGACCTTTAGATACCTTTTCCCCACTTTGACCTTATTAGGATGTAGTGCGATAACTATAAGGAAGTAATTCCAAAGTAGTTGATACACGATACTACACTTGGACGAGGCTCTCTTGAGAATATTATCGACCACCAAGTATTTGGGAAATTGATAATATCCAAAAGATGGGTCTAGGACTCCAGGAACTCTTTTAGAACCTTGTTCTGCAGTTGTGGGAACCTTAGTACATACCTCTGGGGAGGGTAGACCTTGACTCCTTACTCATATTCTCCAAACCCAAAACCTTGTCTGTTTACTTATGTGAATCTGTGAATATGTGATTACCTGTGTTTGTGCATTCATGCATCCATAAACATCATGTCATAAAAGTTTTATGGAACTCAGAGTCATTTATTTATAAAATATCAGGAACATCATGGACAATGGAAAGAAGAAAACTATAAAATACACTTACAAAAGCCCTAATATAGATGAGATTGAAAGGTTGAGTACTCTGATCACAGATGTAGAAGGATTCAAGAGCAGGTACGGGAATTTGTTGTCTCTACTGAAAACAAGGAAAAAAATGGATTCGGGACTCCTTTCCACATTACTCCAGTTCTATGATCCACTTTATCACTGCTTCACATTTCCGGATTATCAGTTAGTGCCGACACTTGAAGAGTATTCCTGTCTGATTGGGTTACCCATCCTTGATGCATCTCCTTTTCCCATCATGGAGAAGGACCCTAAAAAGGAAGAAATTGCTAAAGCCACACGTATCGGGTTGGTAGACATTCAGAAGAACATGGTTACTAAAGGAGGAATCTTTGGGCTGACTGCAAAATTCTTGATTGGGAAGGCTCAGTATTATGCCGATCACTTGAGTATGGATGCTTTTGAGGCTATTCTAGCCTTACTTATTTATGGGATCTTTCTTTTTCCGAGCTTTGACAACTTTGTGGATCTCAATGCCATCAAAATATTCTTGAAGAAGAATCCAGTACCTACTCTACTAGCTGATGCTTACCACTCTGTTCATCAAAGAAATCTTCACAAAGGAGGAATGATCGTCTGTTGTGTTCCGTTGTTGTATAAATGGTTCGTTTCTCATCTACCCAAAGCCCATACTTTTTGGAGCAAAGGATGGTGGTCTGAAAAGATTATGGCTCTTACTCACTCCGATATTGACTGGTACAGCCGTAGTTATGATGGGATCAAAATCATTGATAGTTGTGGAAGCTTCGGGAATATACCTCTCCTTGGTACAAATGGGGGAATCAGCTATAACCTCGTGCTTGCTCGTCGACAACTTGGTTATCCGCTGAAAGACAAACCCAGCAGTGCTCACGTAGAAGGTATTTTCTTCATAGGAGTTTCAGAATTAAAAGATGAAATTCTCAAAGCATGGGGGCATATACACAGGAAAGGAAAAGAGGACTTGGGAAGACCTAACTGCATCTCTTTTGAACCTTATCTCCAATGGGTACGAAAGAGGGCCATTCAGTTGAAAATGCCTTATCCTCCACAAAAGCCTATGGTATTAATAGAAGAACAACCATTGATTTTCATGTCTGAGGAAGAGAAGCTGAAGATCGCTCTGAGGAAGTCACAACAGACTGAGGTATCCTGGAAGTACAAATATCAGGTTGCTATGGAAGAGAACGAGGAACTCCGCAAACAACTTCAATTGAAAGAAGAGGAAGCAGTTGCAAGCAAAAAGAGGAAGGCACAGGAAGATGCATTTTATTCCAACCATCAATCAACCCCTTGAAAAGCTATGGTAGACAAACTTATCCTTGAGAAAGCACAGGTAGAAGAAGAGCTCAGAAGAATCAAGAAGAGAGAGGATTTTCTTTTAGAGCATATTGAGTTGTAATATTAGGGCTTCTTGTAAGATGTACTAAAATCTTTTGTAATACCCTTTTTGAAAAATCAATGAAATGAAAGGATATTTTGGTAAATTTGAGTTCCATGAAACTTTTGCATTTACATTTGCATTCTTTAAATATTTACAAATAAAGCTTTTATTCCCTTGAATGTTTAAAAAATCTGCATTTTGCACGTCTACATTTCATAAGCATCGCATATGCATGCTCCTGCGTCGAGTCTCATCCCTCTGTCTTGTCAACAGAATCACACTGAGACCTCGCCATCAGTACAACACACGAGCCCAAGCTCGCTTAAGGATGGAAGAGCAGAACTTGGATGTAAACAGAATCGACAATGAACTCGGAGAGCTCCGGGGAGGCATGGGACAGATCAAAGAAGCCTTGCAAGTCATCCGGGCAATGTTGGACACTCAAGCCACCGTTGTCTCTGAAATCACTGCAGAACCAATCCCGACAGCTGTTACTATTGCCAATGTGCCAACCTATGGGTTACCTCCAGGTTTTGTGCCACCGCCGAGAGTCACTCAACAGACAATTCCCTTGGGAGGTGAGATTCCACAAGTTATTCCCACCTACACTCCAGCTACAGTTCAGGTTCAAGCACGCCCCATCTTTCATAATCCCCCACCGGTATACGAAGGACCCGAAGGGTATGAAGAGGAAAATGAATCACATGAGAGGTTGAGGGAGAGTGTTGAAACGATAGGGAGAAAGATCCGAGCAATGGAAGGAAATGATACCTTTGGCACTGACGCCAGAGAAATGTGTTTGGTATCTGGGCTAGTAATACCACCAAAGTTCAAAATCCCAAATTTCGATCAGTACTCAGGAGCTACTTGCCCACGAACTCACTTAATCATGTACTATAGAAGAATGGCAGCACACGTAGAAGACGACAAGTTAATGATCCATTGCTTCCAAGACAGTCTGAAAGGAGCTCCAGCAAAATGGTATCTAAGTCTAGATCAGTCCAGAATCCACAGTTTTCAAGATTTGGCAGATGCATTCATGAAACATTATAAATATAATATGGATATGGTACCTGACCGAAGGCAGTTGTTGAACATGTCCCAGAAAAGCACAGAGTCATTCAAAGAATACGCTCAGCGGTGGAGAGAAACAGCATCCCAGGTAGAGCCACCCCTAAGTGAGAAGGAACTGACAGACTGGTTTGTTGACACAGTGAGACCAGAATTCTATGAGAAAATGATCAGCAGTGTGTCTGCAAGTTTTTCAGACGTTGTAGCCGTGGGAGTAAGGGTAGAATTAGGGATGAAAAGTGGAAAGGTAGCCAGCAGCTCCGGCAGTTCTAACAACAACAGTATTAAGAAGGTCAGCAGTGGGTTTCACAAGAAGAAAGAAGGTGAGACAAATGCCATAATGGGGAGAAGAATCCATACCATGAGACCTCCATATCAGCAATATCAACCGCCTCAACAAAGTTTCTTCCAGCCAATCCAGCCTAACTATGTTCAACAGTTTCATCAACAAAGACCCATGTACCCGGTACAGTATGCCCCTCAGCAATATGTGGCAGCTGTGACCCCAACATTCAACCATTCCACTTCAAACTATCAACCAGGGCGACCAGCGCCCATGTATCAGCAAAACCAGCAAGGGCATCAACGAGCGCCCAACGCTCCGCCCTTTCAACAAAATCAGCAGCAGAGGGTACCACAGCCCAGGCAACAATACCAGAACCGGAGGCCAACAACAAAACCTCCACTTCCACAAATACCAATGACGTACACTGAGTTATATCCATCTTTGGTCCGACAGGGGTTGATCACGACAAGACCACTTAATCCAGATACCACATCTCCATATTATAACCCAAATGCCCATTGTGCTTTCCATGAAGGTGCTGCCGGCCATGACTTAGAAGGTTGCTTTGCCTTAAAACATCTGGTAAGAGAGTTGATGGAGAAGAAAATCTTGTCCTTTGATGATGTACCACCTAACGTCAAAAGTAACCCACTGCCAAACCACAGAGCGGTCAATGCCATTGAAAAGACAGATGAGGAAGTAATCAATGATGTGTCAAAAATCAGAACGCCATTGAAAACATTACATGATAAGCTGACTAAAGCAGGGTTGTTGGGAGATGTTCATAACCAATGTGAAAAACGTATCGTTAGTTCCGGTGGATGTAATGGGATACGGGAAGATATACAAAGATTGATAAATGAGGGGATGTTACAAGTATGTGGTAAAGAAAGGAAAGAAGAGGTTTCTGTAATAGAGCCAGTTTTCGACCTATCCAGGAAAAGAGAGAAAGTTCCAGTGTTTAACAAGGGGGCGAGGCCAGTTTTCAACAGAGCTGCTATAGGTCAACCACGACCAATCGTAGTTCAGAAACCAAGACCGTTCCATTATGACAATACAAAAGCTGTTCCGTGGAAATACGATGTGACCGTGGTAGACCAAGAAACGGGAAAGATTGTTCAGACAGATAATCAGAAAGATGTGACCAATATTGCCGGCACTAGCAAGATGACCCGCAGCGGTCGGATCTATCAGCCAAAAGAATCAGTAGCTATTCCAAAAGAAGTCATTCCTGCCGTGGTAATCAAAGAAAAAGAAGCTCCAATCACAAAAGAAGAAAATGATGAGTTTTTGAGGATTATCCGAAGAAGTGATTACAAGGTGATAGATCAGCTTCATCAGACGCCATCAAAAATATCAATCTTATCACTCTTGATAAATTCTCCAGCTCACAGAGAAGCATTACAGAAAGTATTGAGACAAGCACACGTAACTAAGGATATTTCGCTTGGGCAATTTGATTCAGTAGTAGCTAACATCACAGCGTGCAATACTCTAAGCTTCAGCGACGCCGAGTTACCCAAAGAAAAACGTGATCACAACCGTGCGCTACACATATCCATCAAATGCCAGGAAGATACTTTGGCACGAGTATTGGTCGACACAGGATCCTCATTAAACGTACTACCCGCAAGATCACTGGCCAGACTAGCCTATGCCGGGGCAGAGATGAAACCAACCTCGTTAATTGTAAAAGCTTTTGATGGTTCAAGGAGGACGGTCATCGGAGAAGTAGAATTACCAATTTTGGTGGGACCCCATGAGTTTAACATTGTATTTCAGGTGATGGACATAAATCCAGCTTATAGCTGCTTACTGGGACGTCCCTGGATCCATGAAGCAGGGGCAGTAACTTCTACCCTACACCAAAGAGTGAAGTTTGTGGTAAATGATAAGCTGGTGATTGTTCATGGTGAAGAAGAATTAATGGTCAGTAATCTTTCATCATTCCGGTACATTGAAGCAGAAGAGAATGCACTAGAGACATCATTCCAAGCACTAGAAATAGCAAACGCAGTGATGATAGAGGAGACGGTGGCAAAAAGTAATCCAACTTTCGCATCTGCTCAAGGCGCCAAAGCTACGCTGGAAGAAGGCACTCCCGCAGGATGGGGAAAGGTCATTGAGGTAAAGCCGAGGACGAACCGCCAGGGGTTGGGTTACAAACCAACTCAAAGTGAAGAACCGAGGCATGACAACAGCCGGCCAAAGGCTATTCAAGAAATATTTATCAGTGGCGGTTTTCAAATTAACGCCGTGGAAGGAAATCTCGAGAGTAAAGACATAGAAGCACTAGTGTATCATGACGAAGCTACTCTGAAGAACTGGGAGGCTATCAAAGTTCCTGTAGTTTTTCCCGAGTTAAAGTAATTTGTTGTTTTTTCTTTGTTATTTTTAAAATCTCCATAGCCGTGCCCAAGGCTATAGGAATGTTTTGTAAGGGCCACATGCTTTCAAAGAAATATCAATGAGAATGGACTATTTTTTTAAAAATCCTCGTGTTGTTTCTTTACCGTCTTTTGCTTTTACTTTGAAAGAAAAATGGCAATACAAAAAACCAAAACAAAAACAATTTTCTCTTTCGCTGTGTGTGTTGCATTTTGTTGATTGTGTGTTTTGATAAAGTAAACCCTCCAAACATGCAGTGATGACCATAACCCCATTGAATCCTGTGACCATGCATCTCCTCCTGACCTTGATTCACCAATTTACCAAGCTGAAGACGAGGATAAAGACTGTGAAATTCCCGATGAACTGGTAAGACTGGCCCAAAAAGAGGATGCAGAGCTTCAACCCCATAAGGAACAGGTAGAAGTTATCAACCTTGGTACCGAAGAAGATAAAAAAGAAGTCAAAATTGGGGCAGCCCTAGGGGCAGAGGTAAAACAGCAGTTAAAAGAACTCTTAAGAGAATATGTAGATGTGTTTGCTTGGTCTTATCAGGATATTCCTGGTTTGGATACAGGCATAGTGGTTCACAAGTTACCACTCCGACCTGAATGCCCTCCGGTTAAACAGAAACTCAGAAGAACCAGACCCGACATGGCTCTTAAAATCAGAGATGAGGTAAAAAAGCAGATTGATGCAGGCTTCCTTGCAGTGGCCAAATATCCAGAATGGGTAGCCAACATTGTTCCTGTACCAAAGAAAGATGGAAAGGTAAGGATGTGTGTGGATTATCGAGATTTAAACAAAGCCAGCCCAAAGGACGACTTCCCTCTACCACATATTGATACTTTGGTAGATAATACAGCTCGGTTTGCGGTGTTTTCCTTTATGGACGGGTTCTCTGGTTACAATCAAATCAAAATGGATCCTGACGACATGGAAAAGACAACCTTCATCACTCCACGGGGCACCTATTGTTATAAGGTTATGCCATTCGGTTTAAGAAATGCAGGCGCAACTTATCAAAGAGCTATGGTGGCTTTGTTCCACGACATGATGCACAAAGAAATAGAAGTATATGTGGATGACATGATCGCCAAGTCTCAAAATGAAGAAGACCATCTAGAACATTTGTTGAAGTTATTCAAAAGACTCCGGAAATATCAGTTGAGGTTGAATCCTGCAAATTGCACTTTCGGAGTCAGATCAGGAAAATTACTCGGTTTTATTGTCAGCCACAAGGGGATTGAAGTGGATCCAGACAAAGTTCGTGCCATTCAAGACATGCCAGCTCCGCAGACCGAAAATCAGGTTAGAAGCTTCCTTGGAAGGTTGAATTACATATCCAGGTTCATTTCCAATAGACCCCCACCTGTGAACCGATCTTCAAGTTGTTACGAAAGGATCAAACGGTCGTATGGAATTCTGATTGTCAAATAGCGTTCGATAAAATCAAAGGTTATCTCCAGGAACCTCCAATTTTGATACCACCCGTTCCGGGAAAGCCTCTCTTTATGTATTTGACAGTGCTTGAAAACTCAATGGGTTGCGTTCTGGGTCAACAAGACAAATCTGGACGGAAAGAACATGCCATTTATTATCTGAGCAAGAAATTTACTGATTGTGAAAGCAGATACTCACTCCTAGAAAAGACTTGTTGTGCTTTAGCATGGGCCGCTAAGCGTTTGAGGCAGTATATGATTTGTCACACCACTTTATTGATCTCGAAAATGGATCCAATAAAGTACATCTTTGAGAAGCCGGCACAAACCGGAAGACTCGCCCGGTGGCATATGTTACTATCAGAATATGATATTCAATATGTGGCTCAGAAATCTATCAAAGGCAGTGTGTTATCAGAATATCTCGCAGATCAACCTGTCGAAGATTATGAACCTCTGAAGTTTGATTTTCCGGATGAAGATATCATGTTAGTAAAAGATTGTGAAGAAACAAGTTCTGACAAAGGTCAACAGACAAAGAATTGGTGGAAAATGATGTTCGACGGTTCCTCCAATTATAGCGGACATGGCGTAGGTGCAGTCTTAATGAATCCTGAAGGTGGTTACACTCCGTTTACAGCCAGACTAGACTTTGATTGTACAAACAACATTGCTGAATACGAAGCATGTATCCTTGGTCTCGAAGCAGCCATTGATCTCCAAATCAAAAATCTCGAAGTCAGTGGAGACTCAGCATTGGTTATCTACCAAGTCACGGGTGAATGGGAGACAAGACATGAAAACCTGATCCCTTACAGAGCTTATATCGTTGAAACGATCAAGTATTTTGACGAAATCACCTTTAAACATGTTCCAAGAGCAGAGAATCACATCGCCGACGCCTTAGCCATGCTGGCCTCAATGTGGAAAACTAGAGATGTCAACGATGGCACACTTATCAAAATTGAACGCAAGACAGAGCCTGCTTACTGTCAAATGATTGAAGAAGAAACCGATGGCAAGCCCTGGTATCATGATATAAAGAATTATCTGTTGAAGCAAGAATATCCCACAGACGCTACGGCACTTGACAAGAAAACACTAAGACGATTAGCATCCAAATTCTTCCTCAGCAATGGCGTACTTTACAAAAGAAATCATGATATGGTCTTACTCAGATGTGTTGACAAAAGGGAAGCGGACTTGTTAATGAAAGATGTTCATGAAGGAATGTTTGGTACTCACGCCAACGGATACGCCATGTCCAGAAAGATCTTGAGAGCTGGTTACTACTGGTTGACCTTGGAAACTGACTGTATTCAATACGCCAGAAAGTGTCACAAATGTCAGATCTACGCAGACAAAATGCATGTGCCTCCAACACTGTTGAATGTACTATCGTCGCCATGGCCTTTCTCTATGTGGGGCATCGACATGATTGGGGCAATTGAACCGAAAGCTTCAAATGGACACCGTTTCATTCTGGTCGCCATCGACTATTTCACAAAATGGGTTGAAGCTGTATCTTACACTAATGTTACACGTCAAGTGGTGGCTCGTTTCATTAAAAAGGAGATCATCTGTCGCTACGGGATCCCAAGCAGAATTATAACAGACAATGGTACCAATCTGAACAACAAAGTTATGAAAGAATTATGCGATGACTTCAAAATCGAACACCACAACTCTTCCCCTTACCGTCCAAAGATGAATGGAGCTGTGGAAGCTGTAAATAAAAACATCAAGAAGATCTTGCAGAAAATGGTTAAAACCTACAAAGATTGGCATGAAATGTTACCATTTGCCCTGCACGGATACAGAACCTCCGTCCGCACTTCCACAGGGGCAACCCCCTTTTCTCTGGTATATGGAATGGACGCAGTTCTTCCCATCGAGGTCGAGATACCATCCCTCAGAGTCATCATGGAAACCAAGTTAGAAGAGGCAGAATGGATTAAAGAAAGATTTGATCAGCTGAATCTCATCGATGAAAAGCGCATGTCTGCGATGTGTCACGGCCAGTTGTATCAAAAAAGAATCAAGAGGGCGTTCGATAAAAAGGTCCATATCAGAGAATTCTGCGAAGGAGAACTTGTGCTCAAGAAGATCTTACCAGTTCACAAAGACGCAAGAGGGAAGTGGATGCCTAATTATGATGGCCCCTTTATTGTGAAGACAGTATTCTCCGGAGGTTCACTGATCCTTACTACCATGGACGGAGAACAACTTACACACCCGATAAACTCTGACGCAGTTCGGAAATATTACGCCTAAAAAGTACCCGATAAACCGGAAAATCCAAAAGAACGGTTTATGCAAAAGTTAGGGTAGAAAAGAAAAAAAGAGAAGGAAAGGAAAAAGAGAAAAGAAATCAAAAAGCTCGCTAAGTTAAAAACCCGAAAGGGCGGCTTAGGCAAAAATGAGCGTCCCGGTGGATTGAAAACCCGAAAGGGCAATCCAGGCAAAAATTAGGGACAAAGGCATTTCGCTGCATCAGACAAAGGCATCAACACTGCAGACTCAACAAAGATTCATCTCAACAGCTCTCGTCAGAAGCAAGGATCTTGGAGAATTCTAGTCTTTAGGGATAGTTAGGTCACAGGATTCAATGTAACCTTATCCACTTTTGCCATTTTACTTGTAAGAATTTCCATGGAATATTGTCATTGGCAAGATTTCATCCTTTAAATAAAATCAGCCTTTTGAGCCTCTCTTTCTTGTGCAAATTATCAGTTCCTTATTTTCTTTGTTATGCAAAATACCGTTCGTTAATCAACGATTATTTTTGAAAGCATTAAAATCCAAATTTTTGAAAAATAATAATAACTTGGAAATATCTTACAAAATGTTTTAACTTGTGGAAAGACTCGAGGAAAATCATACATTCCCCGAAACTTCAGGGTAGCAGGAGTCGTGATACACAGTCAGAATTTACATTCCCCAATGAAATGCTAGCAAATTGGGCAACGAAGAGACCTTTGGCCATGTATGGTTATCAAAGATTGAAGATTATCCCTCAGGATTTCTTATGATGATATGAAGGTTCCTCCCCCAGCAAAGTATTTCTGGACATCTGTTTGAATTCACCTCAGCAAAATCGACCTACAGGCTTTATTCCCCAGTAGGTCTTCGGGCTTATTTCCCAAGTCTACGTACACCCCTCATCGTGGGATCAGTGTGATTCGTTTGTTCCCCGAGTTAGTGACATCTATTAATCCCCGCAAAGTCTAAATTGTTACTCACTTCGTTTCCAAGTAAGTCCAGTCGTCACTGGCACTAAATAAGAGTCCAATTGTCATTTGCGCTTTTTGGTTTGGTCGTTACCAACCTTTTCCCCGGGAAATCCAGTCGTCACTGGTATTGTTTCAATTATTATTGGTATCTTGTTAGTTGTCACTAACTCTCCCCATGAAGTCCAGTCGTCACTGGCACTGCCTAAATCCAATCGTCATTGGTATCTTAAGGTTTTAACCAATCTTTCCCTTTGAAACCCAGGCGTAACTGGTGTCATCGTCTAGAGTCCAATCGTTACTTGGAGTCTATTTCAGTTTGGTTGTCACCAATTTCCAGCTAGAAGATCTAGTAATCCCTAGCATTTTTATATAACCAATTGTCATTGGTATTCCCCAGTATGGTCGTCACCATCTTCATTAAAAAAAAAATCCAGTCGTAACTGGCATTGTTTAAAACCAATCGTTATTGGTACCCTGATTTGGTCGTCACCAATCACCATTAAAAGACCAGTCGTCACTGGCATCGCTTGGAATTCTGGTCGTTACCAATTCCCCAGGAAGTCTATTGATTACCAGCACGGTGTGAACTATTTGTAGAAGCTGAGGATGTATCCCCAGTTGATCCATGTTCCCAGTCAAGTCTCGGAGATCTAGTCGTCACTAGTATCCTCCATGTGTGATTAGTCTTGTTTCTAGTCCATTCCTGAAGATCCCGTTTGAACTCTTCACCATAGGAAGTTCCTCATCTGATCATCCCCAGTGAGGTTGTATCCAGTCTTTCGCTTCCCCGGTGAATCCTGATTCTCTTTTCCCGATGGTATTAATTATTCATTTCCCCAGTAGAAGTATATCCTTTTCCCCAGTGGAAGTCAATTCTTCTCCCCGGTGGAGTACCTCTGTTCCAATAAGATTGTCATCTTTATTGGATTTGTCTCTTCCCCATGTGAAGTTTTCCTTCTTACGCTATCAGTCATGTCTGAACTGTTAATTTAGTTTTTCAGTACGAGTCCCCAATGTCGAGTCCTTGTATTTGTCACTGTTTGTTTTACTGTTTCTTTTATTATTATTGTTGCGTCTATGATGTTTGCTTTCAAGCATCATAAAGCATCATTTAGAGTGCATGGCATATCATAACTTGTCCTTTAGCATGACATCGGATCTAAGGGACAAAATTTTCGGTTATCTATATTTAAATACCTTTCACTGCGATTTAACGAAGATTGTCATCTCTCGTCCCCCATCTAGTGAAGATATTTAAATAGGGGCAACTGTTGTACCCCAAATTTTGACCCCTTAGATCCTCATTATCATTTTTAGAAGCATGATCATGCATTATCTAACCCTAAATCAGTGCAAGTTTATTATTGTCAAGTTACAGATGAATCAGGGTTCTCGCACCGACAAATTCAAAACAATCAAGGAATGATCAACCAATGATTTGGGCCAATTCAATCATGGAATGAAATCAAATACAATATCAAAGTCAAATGGGAAGTCAATTTGAAGAAATCGTTTCAGAATCAAGAACAGTGCAGTCAGGAGGCCCCGATTAGGGTTTTTAACCAGTGGAAAGTCAACTGTGGTTTGACTTTGATGTTGGGAAAGGTTTTAATGGTGGGAGTGAGGTCCATGAAGTTAATATAGGCTATTAAAGACTATTCAAGAAGTGTCAAAGTCCCAGGATGTCCAGAATATCAACAGGCGACTCGATCGGCACCGATCGATCGTACGGTTGACCGAAAAGTCAACTCCTCGAATTTTGAGAATTGGAATCCAAGTTGTGAATCAAAGTTGTTCCTTATGTCATAATGGACTTGCATATCAATTTTCATGATCATTGGATCAAAGATGAGAGAGTAATCGAGAAATCGGGAAATTAGGGTTTTGAAAAGGGCTAAACCGTATCTCCTTAACCGCACATCCAATTGAGTTGGTTCTAGTCTCATTTGAAATCTCTTGACAAGTCCTACAAAAGTCCCATACTAGTCCACAACCAGAAAATGCATACTTTTTGAGATATAAGCAAAAACATTCCTAGAAGGGAAAATAACTTAGAAAATTTCTAAGTCATTTTCACTTTAGAAGCTAAAATCAGCCAACTTCAAGGGGGGTTTTCACCTAGTTTCAAATAGAATCAAGATTTCTGGCCAACATGAAAGTTTTAGTACTATGTGAGGGCTTTCTAAATTGTACAAGAACATCTCAAGGTGAGTTGTGAGCTGAGAGATACATGTGTTCAAAGTTGGTATTTTGTCATGCTAGTCCCACATTGACCAATATTGCAAAAGCACCTCTATCACTCAAGTGGGCCAATTCTAACTTATCAAACTCATACTATCTGATATATTGAACATACTTAGCATGTTAGAACAGAGAGTTATCATGGAAACATCATGGAATTAAAGTTTGAAGTTTCATTGCCTAAGTTGAAAACTTTGACTTTTTCAAGCATGAGGTGTAAAGCAATTCTGCTCCAGCCACTCTACCAAGCCTCTAGGCTGTGTTTTCTCAGTAAAAACATCATTAAAACTTGCCCATTGGGTTAGGGAGACAGCCAAGAACCAGAAAAAGCAAGGCAAGTGGACAATTGGATGGAAATATCTTAGTTTTCTTCATGGTGAAGCAAGGTTACATAGCAAGCTCCTCACTTCATATTTCTATAAATAGGGACCTCAAACCCCTCATTTGGGACATCAACATCATTCTGAAAACCTGCTAAAAGGAGCCCTCTCATCACACCTCTCTCTCACTTACATTTTGCAAAATCACCAAAGTAGCCAAAATTGCCAAAATTCAGCATTTTGCAATCTTGCTACCACATTGAGCTACACATGTTCCAGCACTCAAATCTTCATCCACACATCCTAGAAATCATATATAGGAGGTGTACAAACACTTAAACCACCCAAAAATTCAAAGATTCCAAAAGTCAACTTTCCATGGAACTTCCTTTGACCAAAGTCCATAAAATACACCAAATCTTGATCCAAACACTTGCTTGAGGTTTTGATTGTTTGAACACCTCAAATATACCATATATCAGCTGTCCAAACCTTCATTTGCCATCAAGAACTCACAAATCTCATTTTTGCATCTCATTTGGATTGTTTCTTAAAGTTCAAGTAAGAGCACAATACCAAAGCTTGGATTTCACTACCTCTGGTTTTCTCAACACTCTTGGCTTGCTCACAAGGAACTTCAACAGGTATGTAGCATCTCTAGCATCTCTTGCTTTATACTTCCATGACTTGGGCATTTTGAGTGATTTTTGTGAATTTTGAGTTATGAAATGTATGATGATTTCAATGATGTTTGTTAATGTTTGGTAAGCATCTTGCCTTTGTTTTACCAATATGCTATATGAATTTAAATGATTGAGATCAAAAGTATAAGGTGGCTATCATAAAGGGTTTAGTGCCAAAAACTGTCATGTGATTAATTTTGAGTAACAAGGCTGTTGACTTCATGGTGGTAATGCTGCCAGAATTAGACCATAGCAGTAGGACAGGGTACTTTTGCATAGCACATTGAAATCATGTTTTCATCATCCCAGCCCATCTCTAAATGGCATTTATGACATGTTTATGTACTCTCTTCTTTGTTTTGAACATAGCACCAAAGAATCACATATGAACACAAACACTTGAAACCACACAGGCCACTCACAATTAGGTTTTTGCATAAAACTTGTTTTCCACCAAAACACACTTCACACACACTTTATAATGACAATTTGGAATGTGTTAGTATGCTCATTTTACAAAAAAAATCAATGTATCAAAGTTCACATCTTCATGTGCATCAATGTTTGGATGACTTGCATATGCTATGCCATTTTTCATGACAGGTGGTCTCCTTGGAATTTCAATGTTTAGATCATCTCATTATCATCCACATGTGCTGTACAAATGATTAAATTGTTTAAATTTGCTTTGGAACTTCATCTGTGCATCATCATGCATGATTGTTCATCATTTTGCAAAATGTCTCATTCTCACATGTCAATTTGGAAATGCTTGTGTATTCTTGCTATCTCATTGTTTCTACAGCTTCATATGACCATATGTGTTGTGTTTGAATGAACCAAAACATTGAAAACAACCTGCACAATGATTTGTTTCACATCATGCTTCACGCACACATAATACACACAAATTGCAATTTGAATGCTACACTTTCATATGTTTGTTCCAGATCTGATGTTTTCACCTACACACACTAGATATCACATGTTTAAGATGTCTTGATGGTTGGTACAGCTCCTGAACACCCCAAACTCCAAAATCACTTTGTTATGCATGTGTGTTCTTATGTGTTTTTGCAAACTGAACATGACTTTCATCTATCTGAAACTCCTGGCCATAAACCTGTTCCAGTCTGTTTATATATCATATTTTGGATGTGTATGTGGATTTACTTGGCTTTGAACATGTTTGTATCAAGGTGTCCATGTCATTTTGCAAATCAAAAGCACATAAACACACCAGCTATCGTTTTTTTCACAGGAAAATGAATCTCAGAAAACTAACACCACCATCCTCTTCCTCTCATTTTTCTACCCAATTTACATATAAAATTTGTCTCGATCCGATGAGCGGTTAGTGAGATACGGTATAAAACGTATTTGGTTTCGATTATGTTTCCATGCATTCAAAACACACACACACACCAGTCAGCGTTTTTTTCACTAGGTGAACAATTTGGAAAAGCTAACATCACCATCCTCTTCCTCTCATTTTTCTACCCAAGATCCATATAAAATTTGCCTCGATCCGATGAGCGGTTAGTGAGATACGGTATAAAACGTATTTGGTGTTGATTATGTATTTTGCCCAGCCATGATTCAAAACGAGCCTTGTATACATATTGTTTCCATTTGATTAATGGATGTAACAGCCGCCCCAGCGGTAAGAACATGCGCGCAATTATACCTTTCACCATCATGACCAGGGTTCGATCCGGGTGGAGGTCGAACCCTTTTATTATTTTTCCTATTTTTGTACATAAACTTCAAAAATTCGTAACTCTCTCATTTTTTATCGTTTTTCACCCGTTCTTTTTTCATTGTGTTTATTTTAATGTGTACTTTCATGTCATAATTTTATTTTCCATTTTTGATTATTTTTTCACCACGTTTTATGGTGCGCAATCCGCGCGTCAACGGTACTAACCCTATTTGGTTGCAGATGAAATTTAGAAGGTTTCCTCTTGTGTTTTCTCAGGAAAATTGATTGTTATCATATCTATATATGTTTGTCAACATGTTAGAATTTTTACCTTGAATTATTTTTATATTTATCTCATCTGTCTGTTAACGGTATTCCAGGTGCGAACTGTCGTCACGGTTCTCGTACCAGAACAATTGCTTTGATTGCCATCATTGCTTTTCATCCTTAATCTTTTTCTTTGGTTGTCACCATAATTGCTTTGTATAATGTTTGTATTTTATTTTTATCCCCAAGCGACGAAGCTCGTTAGCTTTCGTCCAGTTGCCGACAATACTGTTCCTCCAAAGGAAGGTCTGTCCACTTGACTGTCAATGTCTTGGACCAAAATCTCTGCTATCCCTTGACTTTGTTAAGTCACCTTAACCCTAGACTAGAAGCCTTTAGACTTTGCTTGAAGTCTAAGAAACCCACCCATACTAGGAGTGTTCTTCAACTAGAACCCTAGGAAAGAGTTCGTCAACTCTGTGTAAGAATCATCGTCATGATTTCTTACTTCCCCCTTTTACAATTTAGTTTAGGGAGTTTTGTCAAACTCCACACAAACATCGTCATGTTTGTTCCCCTTTGAACCTTGATCGTCATCAAGTGTTCTTTTCCCTTGTGAGGTGAACTACGATTGCTCTGATTCTATCCTAGTCAGGATACGTAGGCAGAAGGTGCGATACCTTTGCGAGCAAACCTAGAAAACCACTTAGGCCTTTTTATTCATTTTATCACAATTCCCAATCCTTAAACCAATGCATGTTTCACACCTTAGCAAGTAATTAAACAAAAGGTTCCTGTAGAGTACTACAGATGTTTAGGGTGCTAATACCTTCCCTAGATATAACCAACCCCCGAATCCCCGAATCTCTTAAAGCGTTGTTGTCACAACGCGCAAAAGGTTCTTTCTTTCTTTAGACCTATCCTTTGGATAAATTAAAGACCGGTTGTAAAAAGAAATACGGTTCAAGTTAACTAATAGCTTGATATCAAATTTTCACCGCAACAACAGACAAAAAGGATTTTTTTGTGCCATCTACTTCTAGGAAAGGTCACTTGATGTGAAGACAAAAAGGTTCAGACCTTTTGTGACTCTCTTTTCAACGCTCAGCTTGCTTGAATTAGCTGCCTATAAAAGGAGAACTTCACCACATTCTTCATATACACAATTTGCTGAAAAGAAATCATTATATTCTAAAGCTCTCATTCATTCTTATTCTTCTTAGAATCTCACTGTACTTAAACTTAAGAGAAAAATCACTGTTGTGATAAAAGCTTTATAGAAGCATTAATACTCTTGTATTTAATTTACATTGATTGTAAAGGATATTCCTTAAGAGGATTCAGTTAGAATCAGTAGCTCTTGAGAAGACTAAGAACTGTTGTTCTTAGGTGATACTATTGTAATCAGTTTGATTTAATAGTGGATTAAGTCCTTGTTGAGAAAGGCAAATCACTCTAGAAAGGGTGGACTGGAGTATTTGTTAAACGAACCAGGATAAAAATAATTGTGTGATTATTTTTTAAGTCTTAATTTATCATACTTATTCAACCCCCCCTTCTAAGTACTATCTCACCTTCAGTTGGCATCAGAGCTCCGGTTCTGAGTGTGCTACCACTTAACAGTGTCAGTAAAGATCCAGAGAGATATACTTTGATATATATATTTATTTGTTATCATGGCTGATAATTCAATGTCAAATATTAACAATAAATATGAAGAGAGGGATAGGATCAACACCAAACCCCCAATGTTGGGGAGAAATTTGACTACTGGAAAGATAGAATTGAGAGTTTTTTCCTAGGATATGATGCTGATCTATGGGATCTTGTCATAGATGGATATGTACATCCCACAGATGGGGATGGCAAAAATATTGACAGAAAATCTATGACAGATGCTCAGAAGAAAGACTTCAGAAATCACCACAAAGCCAGGACTATATTACTGAATGTTATTTCACATACAGAGTATGAGAAAATTACAAACAGGGAGACTGCTTTTGATATGTTTGAATCCTTTAAAATGACTCATGAGGGAAATTCTCAAGTTAAGGAGACAAAAGCTCTGGCTCTGATCCAGAAGTATGAGGCTTTCAAAATGGAAGACTCTGAATCTGTTGAAGCCATGTTCTCCAGATTCCAGATACTCACTGCTGGGCTGAAAGTTCTGGACAAGGGATATTCTACGTCAGATCATGTAAAGAAAATCATCAGAAGTCTTCCTATCAGATGGAGACCAATGGTGACTGCCCTAAAGATGGCCAAAGATCTGAACAAGATCTCTCTAGAAGAACTCATCAGCTCACTGAGGAGCCATGAGATTGAGCTTGAGGAAGATGAACCTCAGAAGAAAGATAAAGGTAAATCTGTAGCATTAAAATCTAACAAAACTGCTAAAGCTTTGCAGGTCATTCAAGAAAGCTCTGAAGAATCTTCTTCTGAAGAAGAAGATGAGTTATCCATGTTGTCCAGAAGGATTAACAAACTCTGGAAGCACAAGGGAAAGAAGTTCAACAACTTCAGAAGATCTGACAACAGAAAGGAATCTTCTAGTCACAGAAGATCTGCCAAGAAAGAAGTTGTGTGCTATGAGTGCAAAGAACCTGGGCACTACAAGAATGACTGCCCCAAACTTCTGAAAGAAAAACCCAAGAAAAAGTTTAACAAAAAGAAGAAGGTTCTGATGGCAACATGGGATTACTCATATGAATGTGAATCATCTTCTGAATCAGAAGAAGAATGTGCAAATGTTGCACTAATGGCCAGTACAGAGGATCAAGAGGAAGGTACCTCAGGATATGAATCTGAATCTGAATCTGATGATGATGCAGAAGAGGTAATGGCTAAACTTACCAAAGAAGAACTCATTAATGTTTTAACAGAAGTTCTTAAAAGTTATAACAACATCAAACTCAAATACAAGAAGCTGAAAAGCAATCTTGAATCTGAAATTGATCTTCTGAAAACTGAACTTGTTGAGCAAAAAGAAATAAATTTGAAAATCAAAAATGACTTTGAAAGAACTCAACAAGAATCTGAATCTGAGACTAAGTCATGTGAAAATATTTTAGAAAAATATGACTCTAGCTTTCAGAGATTTCTCACTAAGAGCATAAACAGAAGCAAGATGGCTTCCATGATCTATGGTGTTAGTGGAAACAACAGAAGAGGCATTGGATATGAGTCTTCATCTGGAAGCAATCCAAAACCTGTTGACAAACTTTTCATCAGGAAGACACCTCTGTATTCTCAATTCAAATTTGGTCACTTGAATGACATTAAACACACAAGCCCTGAGAAGAGTACTTATGTGTTTAAACCTAAGGCAAGTCAGAATAAACATTATGTTGTAAAACAGAAGTTTAGACAAACCTACAAACCAACTAACCCCAAAGGACCCAAGAAGATCTGGGTACCTAAAAACAAAATAATTCCTGTTGCAGATGTTCTTAGCAGCAAGGTCAGGACACCAATCATGGTACCTGGACTCTGGATGCTCACGACACATGACAGGAGAAAAGTCTATGTTCCAAAGCCTGGAACTTAGATCTGGTGGTGACGTGAAGTTTGGAGGGAACCAGAAGGGCAAGATCATTGGATCTGGCACCATTGGAAATGGTAAACTTCCCTCTATTACTAATGTTTTACTTGTTGAAGGGTTAAAGCATAACTTATTGTCCATAAGTCAATTAAGTGACAATGGTTATGATATAACTTTTAATCAAAAATGTTGTAAAGCTATTAGTCAGAAGGATGGCTCTATCCTATTTAGTGGTAAGAGGAAAAACAACATTTATAAAATAAATCTTTCAGAACTTAAAGTTCAAAATGTTAAATGCCTCTTGTCTGTTAATGAAGAGCAATGGGTCTGGCACAGAAGATTGGGCCATATTAATATGAGACGTATATCTCAGATTAATAAACTTAATCTTGTCAGAGGACTCCCTAATCTGAAGTTCACTTCAGATGCTCTTTGTGAAGCATGCCAGAAAGGGAAGTTTTCAAAAACATCTTTCAAATCAAAAAATGTTGTTTCTACTTCTAAACCATTAGAACTACTTCATATTGATCTGTTTGGACCAGTAAAAACTGCATCCATCAGAGGCAAGAAGTATGGATTGGTCATTGTTGATGACTTTAGCAGATGGACATGGGTAAAGTTCTTAAAACACAAGGATGAGTCACATTCTGTGTTCTTTGACTTCTGCAAGCAAGTCCAGAATGAAAAGAATTTCAAAATTATAAAAGTCAGAAGTGATCATGGTGGTGAATTTGAAAATAAATATTTTGAAAAATATTTTTCTGAAAATGGCATTGCTCATGATTTTTCCTGTCCTAGAACTCCACAACAGAATGGGGTTGTAGAAAGGAAAAACAGAACTTTGCAAGAAATGGCCAGAACCATGATCAATGAGACAAATCTGGCAAAACATTTTTGGGCAGAAGCAATCAATACAGCATGCTACATTCAGAACAGAGTGTCTGTTAGACCTCTTCTGAAAAAGACTCCTTATGAATTGTGGAAGAACAAAAAGCCCAACATTTCATATTTTCATCCTTTTGGATGTATTTGTTATATGTTAAACACTAAGGAAAATCTGAGCAAGTTTGATTCCAAAGCACAGAAGTGTTTCATGCTTGGATATTCTGAACGCTCTAAAGGCTACAGAGTATACAACATTGAGACACAGATTGTGGAAGAATCCATTCATGTCAGATTTGATGGTAAGCTTGGCTCTGAAAAGCCAAAGCAGGTTGATAACTCTGCAGATAGGGGAGTAGTCTTTATTGACTCTGAAGTTCCAGAAGCAGACAAACTTCAAGTGAAGGAACCAAAAGCAACTCCAGATGCCACTCCCTTAACTTCTCAGATGAATAATCTAAATATTTCTGAAGAGTCAACTATCAGAGGATCATCATCCAGAATTAAAGCTTCTCATCCAGAGGATGTCATTATTGGAAAGAAGGATGATCCCATCAGAACAAGATCCTTTCTAAGATCATCTGAAGCATCACTTTTTGGACTAGTGTCAGAAATTGAACCATCTTCTGTAGAAGAAGCTCTGCAAGACAATGACTGGATTATTTCCATGCAAGAAGAGCTAAACCAATTCAGCAGAAATGATGTATGGGATCTAGTTCAAAGACCTCAAGGATTCAATATTATTGGTACAAAATGGGTCTTCAGAAATAAGCTAAATGAGAAAGGAGAAGTTGAGAGGAATAAGGCAAGGCTGGTTGCTCAAGGGTACAGTCAGCAAGAAGGTATTGATTACACTGAGACATATGCTCCAGTGGCAAGGTTAGAATCTATACGTCTTCTTATTTCCTTTGCTGCACAGAATAACATCACTCCGTATCAGATGGATGTTAAAAGTGCCTTTCTTAATGGTATTATAGAAGAAGAAGTTTATGTCCACCAACCTCCTGGTTTTGAAAATGAAAAATTTCCAGATCATGTTTTCAAATTAAAGAAATCTCTATATGGATTAAAACAAGCTCCCAGAGCTTGGTATGAGAGATTGAGTAATTTTCTTCTGGAGAAGAATTTCATCAGAGGCAAAGTGGATACAACTTTATTCTGTAAAACTATAAAGAAAGATCTTCTAATTTGCCAAATTTATGTAGATGATATTATTTTTGGATCAACAAATATTATGCTTGGAAAGGAGTTTGCTACATGTATGCAGGCAGAATTTGAAATGAGCATGATGGGAGAACTCAGATTCTTTTTAGGAATCCAAGTTAATCAAACTCCAGAGTGCACCTACATACATCAGACAAAGTATGTTAAAGAACTTCTGAAGAAATTCAACATGTCTGACAGCAAGCTGGCAAAGACTCCAATGCATCCTACTAGCTCACTTGGCAAAGAAGAGGTAAGTAAGAAAGTAGACCAGAAGCTCTACAGAGGTATGATTGGCTCTCTTCTTTATCTCACTGCTTCTAGACCTGACATATTATTCAGTGTTTGTCTGTGTGCTAGATTCCAATCAGATCCTAGAGAATCACACTTGACAGTTGTCAAGAGGATTCTAAGGTATCTGAAAGGTACTTCTAATGTGGGTTTGTGTTACAGAAAATCTGATGATTTCAAATTAGTTGGATTCTGTGATGCTGACTATTCTGGAGACAGAGTAGAAAGAAAAAGTACTTCTGGAAGTTGTCAATTTCTAGGAAGAAATCTAATCTCCTGGTACAGCAAGAAGCAACCCACAATTGCACTTTCAACCACAGAGGCTGAATACATTGCTGCTGCTGGATGTAGCACGCAGATGCTCTGGATGAAAAGTCAACTAGAAGATTATCAAATTTTTGAGAGTAACATTTCTATCTTTTGTGATAATACTTCTGCTATATGTTTGTCCAAGAATCCCATTTTACATTCTAAGGCAAAACATATAGAAATTAAGCATCATTTCATCAGAGACTATGTTCAGAAGGGAATCATCAATTTAGCCTTTGTTGATACAGATCATCAATGGGCAGATATTTTTACAAAACCCCTTGTTGAAGATAGATTCAATTTTATTCTGAAAAATATTGGTATGGATTTTTGTCCAGAATGATATTTATCAGAAGCAAATTATTACAGATGCAAAAATGCTTAATTCATCTGAAGTATTTCTTCTGTTTATTTATTCTATTCTGATTAATATTTCTGATGTGAAACTCTAAAGTAACCATCTTTAGAAGATCTGACCGTTGGCTAACGTTTCATTTCTTGAGAGAATTCAAAACAGCATGCAAGTAAACACGTGTCACACAAAATCTAAAGAGGTGGCATGTACATAACTGAAGAGACGTTTGAGGTGAAATTTGAATAGTAAAAATCTTGGTTTTCCCCCCAAAATTGTCAGAAGCATTTATTGTTTGAAATGATTTTATTCTTCTTCATTTAATGCTTGCTCAAACGTGCGTTTTTCTGACTTTTGATGTGCCTGAGTGTTTAGTATAAATACTTGTTGTGTATTCACTTTCACACTTTTCACTCTCAGAATTTACATGCGTTTTCATCTCTTGTTCTCTCTGCATAAAAACTCAAAACCTAAGTGTTTGAAAAAGCATTCTTCAATGGCGTCTTCTTCATCAACAACTGCTCAGTTTCAATCTACAATGGCTGTTGTGACTTCAGATAACTTAGGTGCTGCTCCATATTCTCCTCCCAAGAGAACTCTTCTCACACCTATTGATAAACTAGAAGTGTTGTGTGAATCTATGGTTGAATTTGATTCTCTGGCTGACAATGGGTTTGATTTTCGCTCCATTGTTAGAGCTCAAGGTTGGGTGAAATACTTTGATAGGTTGTTTGGACCAGTTTACCCTCTACTTGTGAAGGAATTCTGGATTCATGCATCTGTTTATCCCAAGTTTATTTTATCATCTGTGCTGGGAAAAGAGATTATCACCACAGAGGATCTGATAAGAAGATTGATTGGTTATGAAGAAACAGATGGTGTTTCCCACTTGCCAGCTGGGCGTGTGGATATGGAAGAGGTTTATGAGGAAGTTATGACTGCTGGACAAGCTTCTAACAGATTCAAAGATCTGAAGCCTGATTACAAGATCTGGGCCAAGATCTTCATGGGATGCATACATCACAGGAAGTCAACAAATTCCCCAGATTATGTCAACAATGAACAGATCTATTTTATGTACTGCCTTAGTCAGAGCAACAAGGTAGATCTTCCTTACATTCTGTTCATGCATCTGTGGAATCACATCAATGTATCTAGAGAATCTGTAAAAGAAAAAGGCCAGAAGATCAGGACTTGGATCCCATTTGGAAGGTTGATCTCAGATCTTCTCACTGAAAATGGTTTAGTGGCTGCTCTGTATGATGCTGGGGTTACAGAGGAATTAGAGTTTATTATGGGAAAGCCTCTGAACGCTAAAAGTCTTCTGAGACTCAAGATTGTAGATGAACTCACTACTGCTCCAAAGAGGCTGAATATGTCTGATTTAAATAAGAGGGTTCCAGTATCTGATTTCCCTCTATTCTTTGCTGAAGAACCCAGACATATAGTACTGATGTATATAGAGGAATGCAAAAGGGAAGGAGTACCTGTTCCAGCAAATGTGTTTCAGCTTGTCAAACAACCACTACCAGATGCAGGAGAAGAAGAAGAAGTACCACTTCAGAGGAAAAGGACTCAGCCTGCAGCAGAATCTGAACCTGTCCAGAAGAAGGCTAAGACTGCTGAGAAGCCAAAGAATCTCTTAAAGAGAAAGGATTCTGAAGAAGCTGCCTCTGCATCTGCCAAAAGGATTAAACTAAAAGGTACTAAGACCTCTGTTATTTCTAAAAATGTTGTTATTAATGATTCAACTATTAAGTCTGTCCCCAAACCACCTGTTACTCAAACAACTTCTGTTGCTGCCCCTAGTTCTGTCTCACCTCAAAAACAAAACACTGCTTCTGTATCAAAAACACCTCAACCCAAAATACACATCAAACACTTCATTCCACGTCCACAACCAACAGAACCACAACCAACAGAACCACAACCATCAGAACCACAACCATCAAAACAACAACAACAATCTGAAAAACAAAACTCTGATCAACCACAAACAGAAAATCAACCACAAACTTCTGAACATCCAGAAAACCAAACCACAGGAGATCAACCAGAAAAAGACTCTGTCATACCACCATCAAATACTCCATCTTCTGAACCTGTTGCACCTGTTACTTCTGAACCCACAAAAGTAACTTCTGCTCCTATTTCTTCAGAACCTTCTCATATCCCTGAGACAGAATTTCTTGATATCACTCCATTAAAAATAGTGTTTCAAGTTTCTTCTACCTCTTGTACACCTACAACATCCTCCAACTCCTCAAAATCAGAAATTCATCCAGATTTTCTAATTTCTCCATCTGACAAATACCCTGTACATGAACCTGAACCTGAATCAACCATACCTGCTAAAACTCCCATTCCAGACCCTTTGCCTCCACCTGCACCATCATCTGAGATGATTGTTCCCACTTCTAATCCATCATCATCTGGTATATCTTGTGCCCAAGTGTCTTCTCTTTATCATAATTTATCTTATGGTTTCAAACTGAAAGATTTTTATGATAGAGTTGAACCTTCTGAACCCCTGAAACCTCTGAAACCAAAACTCAGACAGGCTCTTCCATCTGTAATCCTTTCATATATTCAATCTATGAACAATGAAGGATCCTTAGCAACAATATCTGCTACATCTGGTAAAGCTGTTGTTTCAGCTCTGCAACCTGCATCTGATAACACAGTTGCATCTGATAAACCATCAACCTCTGCTTTCATACCATACTCTAATGAATCCTTTGATATTGTTTACCCACGCACAAGACCACAACCTAATCTGCTTAATGTTTTAAACAGATCCTTACCTCAAAAACCAGAAATTCCTTTCATTCCATATTATCCCCCTCCTCTGATTTCCATCCCAAAATCACTGATACCACCAACTCCCAAACCTAAACATATGACTCTGGAAACCTTGCTTAAACCACCACCCAGACTTAATATTGATCATTTATTTCAAACGTTTTTGCAAGAAATACATATGTCTTTAGGTACTGTTCAGAAGAGATGCTCTGAAACTATGGATGCAAATGAAACTGACATCATCTGGAAAGGATTTATCAATAGATTCAACAATGTAGCTTCTAATCTGAAGAACATCTGTTCTGATGATGCAAAGCTCAGAGCTGAAAGAACTCAATTCTGGATTGTCAACAAAACTGAACCTCTGCTTTGTTTGGATGCTCCTCCTCCTCCACCAGAACCAACTGCCAATGCATTGACTATGACTCTGGTAGAACCCTCTTCAAAATCTCCAGAACCTATGGCAATTGACTCTGTTCAGGCTGCAGAACCTCCACCTTCTTCATCAGAGATAAAGACAGAAAATCCAGATTTTGGAGACAAGATTGCTGCTCTGGAGGCTGGTCAATCTGAAATAAAATCTTGGATGGCGAAGCAAGACAAGAAATCTGAGGACATGACAGAGTGGATGTCAAAACAAGATGAGAAGAATGAGACAATGACTAAGTGGATGTCAAAGCAAGGGCAATCTTCATCTGAGATTACAGACCTATTGAAGATGCTTTTGTCAAAACACTCTTAGATTTTTTCTTCATTCTAATGTTTGTGCATCTGTTGTTTTGCATCTGAATTTTATTGTTATATCTTCTGATATTTACCAATGTACTATTGCTCTGTTTTGTTAAATGAATCAGTTTTTTTTTCTCCATTGAATTATCTATTTATTGTTCCTTTTATTTGTCTTTATTAAAAGTTTTTACCTTTTTGCTTATGACAAAAAAGGGGGAGAAAATAAAGATCTGAACTGTTTAATATAACTTCACTGGAATGAATCTTCAGACATATCTATTCTATCTAATATTTAAATTGACCTTTTCAGAACATTTGATAAGAACACTCTATAAAAGAATCTCTGAGTTTCTCAGATTATTTGCTTTTTTATCAAACTCTGAATCTTATATCTGCAAGATATTCTGACCCTTAATTATTACAAAGACAAACAAGATCTAACTCTGAAGATTAATCAAGATAAAAGGGAAGTTTCTATTCCTTTTTCATATTTAACTCAGGGGGAGATTCATCATCTCAGGGGGAGTTATAATTCTTTATGTTCAGTTAAATAAAATTTCTGATACTTTTTGTCATCATCAAAAAGGGGGAGATTGTTAGAACACAGATTGGTTCTTAATAATAACTCTTTGTTTTGATGATAACTGTTAGGAAATTTTATTTAAGAATTATATACTCTAAAATTTGTTTGAGAGTTTTACTGCAGATTGAAATAATATTAACTCTCTAGAAGCAAATCTGTTTTGAATACAAGAAGTTATTCTGACTCTGAAGCGCCAGATGCACCTTACAGAAGAATCTGTTTGCTCCTTACAGAAGATCCTGAGCGTAGTCTCCAGAAGGATCTGAAGCAAGAAGCTCCAGAACATTCTGAGTCAGAAGCATCTGAAGATAATCAGAAGCATCTGAAGCTGAAGCATCTGAAGCTGAAGCATCTGAAGCATAGAAGAATATTGATTGAAGAGTTTCTCAAAGCATAAGTCTACAAAAGTTTCTGAAAGTACCTACGCTGCCTAGTACTGAAGCTCTGTGTCAAATATGCTCTGATGATCAACACGCTGAAAGCACACATGCTGCAGAAGACTCTGATACAACATAGTTCTGAATCTCATTAGAAGACTCTGATCCATTCAGACTCTGAAGAACTTGCTGAAAACTGAAGAAGAAATATTCAAGAATATATCCGTTGGAGTTATTCAACGTCTCTTTCCTCATTTGTGCTAGACACACTTACACAGACAAAAAGGATTTTTCTGTGTCATCTACTTCTAGGAAAGGTCACTTGATGTGAAGACAAAAAGGTTCAGACCTTTTGTGACTCTCTTTTCAACGCTCAGCTTGCTTGAATTAGCTGCCTATAAAAGGAGAACTTCACCACATTCTTCATATACACAATTTGCTGAAAAGAAATCATTATATTCTAAAGCTCTCATTCATTCTTATTCTTCTTAGAATCTCACTGTACTTAAACTTAAGAGAAAAACCACTGTTGTGATAAAAGCTTTATAGAAGCATTAATACTCTTGTATTTAATTTACATTGATTGTAAAGGATATTCCTTAAGAGGATTCAGTTAGAATCAGTAGCTCTTGAGAAGACTAAGAACTGTTGTTCTTAGGTGATACTATTGTAATCAGTTTGATTTAATAGTGGATTAAGTCCTTGTTGAGAAAGGCAAATCACTCTAGGAAGGGTGGACTGGAGTAGTTGTTAAACGAACCAGGATAAAAATAATTGTGTGATTATTTTTTAAGTCTTAATTTATCATACTTATTCAACCCCCCCTTCTAAGTACTATCTCACCTTCAAAGACAGCTTCCATGCCATATATCAACGAGAAAGGATTTGCCCCAGTTGAAGTACACACCGAGGTACGATATCCATGTAGAGCAAAAGGCAACATCTCGTACCAATCCTTATAAGTCACAACCATCTTTTGTACTATCTTCTTTATGTTTTTGTTGGTCGTTTCCACAATGCCATTCATCTTCGGACGATAAGGAGACGAATTGTGATGGTCAATTTTAAAGTTCTGGCACAACTCCTTCATCATCTTGTTATTCAGATTGGAACCATTATCGGTAATGATCCTCTCAGGTATCTCATAGCGATAGATGATGTCCCTTTTGATGAACCGGGCTACAACTTGCTTGGTGACATTAGCATAGGAGGCTGCTTCAACCCATTTGGTGAAATAGTCAATAGCCACTAAGATGAAACGATGCCCATTGAATGCAGTTGGCTCGATCTTGCCAATCATATCAATGCCCCACATGGAGAAAGGCCATGGAGATGACATGACATTCAAAGGACATGGCAGCACATGAATCTTATCGGCATAAATCTGACATTTGTGGCATTTCTTGGCGTACTTGAAGCAATCGGACTCCATAGTTAACCAATAGTACCTTGCTCTCAACAACTTTTGAGACATGGCATGCCCCTCTACGTGTGTTCCAAAGGCTCCTTCATGTACCTCTTCCATAAGCAAATTCGCTTCTTTTTCGTCCACACATCTTAGTAGTACTAAGTCAAAGTTCCTTCGATAGAGTACACCGTCTGGATTCAGGTAGAAGTTACCAGATAACCTCCTCAAGGTTTTCTTATCCCGGGCCGATGCCCCAGGCGGATACTCTTGATTCTTGAGAAAGTTCTGGATGTCGTAATACCATGGCTTGCCATCAGAAGCTTCTTCTATTGTGAAAACAAATGTCGGCCTATCGAGGCGTGAGATAACAATTCTTGGTGCATCGTTCCAGAAGTTCACTTTGTACGTTGAAGATAAAGTAGCCAAGGCATCTACCATCTGATTTTCTGCTCTCGGCACATGGTGAAACTCTACACGATCGAAGAAAGGTAACAATCTTCTTGCATAGTTCATATAAGGAATCAGATTTGGTTGGCGCGTCTCCCACTCTCCTTTAATCTGGTTGACCACTAAAGTTGAATCACCGTAGACATCAAGGTTATTGATTCTCAAATCGACTGCTTCCTCGATACCCATGATACACGCTTCATATTCGGCCTCGTTTTTTGTACAGGGAAATGTCAACCTGTCAATGAAGGGTATATGCGTCCTATGGGGGGTTGTAATGATTGCCCCAATTCCACTGTCGTAGAAGTTAACAGCACCGTCAAAGATCAATTTCCATTGGGAACCCAACTCAGGACCTTCGTCCGGCAACAGCTCATCACAATCTTTCACCTTCAAGTACATAACATCTTCATCGGGAAAATCAAACTTCATTGGCTGATAGTCGTCAATTGATTGCTCTGCGAGATATTCTGACATAACACTCCCTTTAGTAGCTTTCTGAGACACATACTGAATGTCATATTCTGTCAGAACCATCTGCCATCTAGCAATCCTTCCTGAAAGTGCTTGCTTTTCAAATACGTACTTAATCAGATCCATCTTTGAAATTAACACGGTTGTATGATTTAGCATATACATCCTTAGGCGTTTGGCGGCCCAAGCCAGTTCGCAACAAGTTTTCTCCAGCATTGAGTATCTGGACTCACAGTATGTGAACTTTTTACTCAAGTAATAAATTGCATGCTTTTTTCTTCCAGTCTCGTCATGCTGACCGAGAACGCAACCCATGGAATTCTCAAGAACTGTTAAGTACATTATCAACGGTCTTCCATCCACCGGGGGCATTAGTATTGGAGGTTCCTGCAGATACTCTTTTATTTACTCAAATGCTTTCTGACAATTCTCATTCCAAACGACCGCCTGATCTTTCTTTAATAACTTAAATAATGGCTCACAAGTGGCTGTGAGGTGAGATATGAACCGAGCGATGTAGTTCAATCTACCTAAGAAACCACGAACTTGTTTCTCGGTCCTTGGTGCTGACATTTCTTGAATTGCTTTGATCTTTGCAGGATCAACCTCTATACCTTTCTCACTGATAATGAACCCCAACAACTTTCCTGACCGTACGCCAAAAGTACACTTGTTTGGATTCAGCCGAAGTTTGAACTTCCTCAATCTCTCAAACAGCTTTAGAAGATTCACAAGATGCCCCTCCTCCGTTTGGGACTTTGCAATCATATCATCGACATATACTTCAATCTCATGATGAATCATATCATGAAAGAGAGTCACCATAGCTCGTTGATAAGTTGCCTCTGCGTTCTTCAAACCAAAAGGCATTACTTTATAGTAGAACGTCCCCCATGGCATGATGAAAGTCGTCTTCTCCATATCCTCCGATGCCATCTTAATCTGATTGTAGCCCGAAAAATCGTCCATAAAGGAATACACTGAGAATTGTGCGGTGTTATCAACAAGCACGTCAATATGAGGGAGCGGAAAATCATCCTTTGGGCTCGCTCTATTCAGGTCCCTATAATCAACACACATCCTGACTTTGCCGTCCTTCTTAGGCACGGGCACGATGTTTGCAACCCACGGAGGGTAATTGGTCACAACAAGAAATCCAGCATCCAACTGCTTCTGGACTTCTTCTTTGATCTTCACTGCCATATCAGGCCTGGTTCTTCTCAATTTCTGTTTAACAGGAGGACACTCTTCTCGAAGAGGCAGGCGATGAACTACAATATCTGTGTCGAGTCCAGGCATGTCTTCGTATGACCAAGCAAAGACATCTTTATACTCTTGGAGTAAATCAACCAGTCTTCATTTGACATCACTTTGCAGTGCGACCCCCATTCTGACTTCCTTCTTATCTTCCTCAGTTCCCAGGTTGATGACTTCAACTTCCTCCTGGTGAGGCAGGATGACCTTCTCATCTTGTCTCAACAGTCTGGCAAGCTCTTCTAGTAGGTCTTCGTCTTCATCGATCCCTTCTTCTGTTTGAAAGATCAGATTGTCAAAGTCATACCGAGTCATAGACGAGTCTGAGTCGATGGTATCTGAAATGTGTAACCTGCAATGATGATGATTTTATGCTTAAATGATATGCAAACAAACAAACACAAACCACATTGCCATTTTATTGTTAGGAAACAAAAACAAAAAAAGCAAGGATCACAAAATTTTGAATGAAAATACGCCTTTTTGATTGATAATGATAAAAGATTGTTCGCACACATAACAGATAGGGCCATACAAATAAAGACCACTATGCTCCGGGCAGAGCATAGGGCAATACATTAATCAAAGCAAAGAAATTACTCTTCATAGGTCACAGAGATAACGTCTTCCACAATCCAATTCTTCAAACCCTGGCCAGGGATACAAGGCTTGATCCATGCATCCATGTCGCAGTCGCTGTCTCCTTCCTCGTCAGATACGACGCTGATTCTTTTGAATATCACCCTACCATTAGTGAACTGAACAAGTCCTTTGTAACGCGGAGCGTTTTGTGAAGAAGACGCATATGGGCTGTATCCCAATCCAAACTTATCTTGTTTGTTGGAGACGCATATGGGCTGTATCCCAATCCAAACTTATCTTGTTTGTTGGAGACGCTTACCACTTGCTCCCATCCTTGTGCTGATCCGGATTCCACCACGGCTTGTGCTTCCTTGTATGACGACATGAAAATTTCTGGAGCTTTGACCTTGATTGACGCCTTTTCCTTAATTTGGACAGTCTCAAAGGCCTGACACAGTGTTTCATGAATTTCACCATCGACCTCCACATATTTGAATGAAGACAGATGGCTCACCATGATGTCTTCCTCTCCACAAACAGTCACAATATTTCCATCCACCATGTACTTCAGTTTTTGGTGCAAAGTTGATGTCACAGCTCCCGCTGAGTGTATCCAAGTCTGACCCAAAAGGAAACTATATGCCGGCTGGATATCCATTATATAGAATACCGTATCGAAAATCTCAGGACCAACCTGAATTGGTAAGGTTAACTCCCCGAAAACGGACCTCCTCGTCCCATCAAATGCTCTGACCACTAAGTTGCTCGGAGTGCATGTTATCCCTCGCGTGTCTAGCTTCATGAGGGCCTTCTTGGGCAGAACATTTAGTGACGACCCAGTATCTACGAGTACACGTGAGAGAACAACACCTCTACATTCCATCGAGATATGCAAATCCAGATTATGATTCCTTCTTTTCGGTGTCAAATCACGATCAGTGAATCCCAACCTGTTACCTGCATTGACGTGGGCCACCACCCCTTCCAACTGATTCACAGATATCTCTTGAGGTACTTAAGTATTATTCAAAACCCTGAGCAAAGCATTCCTGTGAGCTTCAGAATATAACAACAACGACAAGATGGAAATCTTTGAAGGAGTTTGTTGTAAATGATCCACAATTTTGTAGTCACTCTTTCTTATCAAACACATGAATTCCTCTGCGTCCTTCAGCAAAGTTTCCTTTTCTCTAGTCTGAGAACTCTCCTCAGCCACCACCTTCCCTTTACCTTTGTCGGTCCTTTCTGCATTTACTTCGGGAGGTGCAAACACTCTCCCACTTTGAGTCATTCCTCCAGTTCCTACCAAATTGTCAATCGAGTCCAAGGGTGAATTCTTTAATTCCTGCTTCTGCCTGTTGCAATAGACCTTAGCCCCATAGTTCCAAGGGATCGCCTTAGAGCTCTCATAAGGTATAGGTCCTGCCTTTGTGAATATAATGGTTGGCCTCGCTGGAGGTGCAGAAATTGTAATCGTTTTGTACGGGATGGAAATGGTGGCTACCTCTTCCTTATCTTCAATGACTACCTTTTCAGCATTCTTCTCACAGATTCTATCAAATTGCAAAAAACCGTCATCCATCATGCGTTGTACATGGTTTTTCAGATTCCGACATCCTTCGGGACAAATCATACAGTCTTCACAATCCTTCCCACAGCCAGGGAACACCCCACCTTCTAACAACTTGCTCTTCACAAAGCCTAACGGCGTCTTCAGATCCTCCACCTTGGATACCAAGTTCAGGCCTTCCTCACTGACAATAGCATTCACACCATCACCCCTACCATGGTTAGGCATGGGATTTTGATCCACGTTTGGCGCATCCTGATTGAAGTTGATAGCCTTACTATCAACAAGGTCTTGTACTTTGTGTTTGAAGGCTTTGCAGTTGTCGATGTGGTGGCCGGGGGCGCCAGAGTGGAATTCACACCTAGCGTCGGCGTCATACTCAGGAGGTGGTGGGCCAATTAGAGGTGTCATTGTCCTTTTCTGGACCAACTGCAGTTGAATTAAGTGTTGTAATAACTGAGCGTAGGGCATCGGTGGTGTGTCAAAGTGCCTATCCATCATCCTCCTTTGATCTTGGAACTGTCTCGGTGCATAATTCTGTTGTTGAGGTCGTTGTTGTTGTTGTTGTTGTTGGCGTGGTTGTTGTTGTTGAGGTTGTACCGCTGGAATGGCAATACTAGCTACTTGTGGTGGTTGCTGATAATACGGTCGTTGTTGACGTTGATTCAGATTTTTATTTCGATTGTTAAAGCCGGACACTGCATTTGTCTCGTTATCTCTCTTCTTCGCACCAAAAATCTTTCTTCCACCTCCAGATGAGGTCCCTTCCCCCGCTTGTATCTTTCCCATCTTAATACCGTTTTTGACCCTCTCGCCGGTAATAATCAAATTTGAAAAACTCCCAGACATGCTACCCACTAATTCCTCATAGTAAATTCCTGGTAATGTGGCCACAAACAGATCAATTAGCTTTCTCTCCACCATGGGAGGTTGAACTCTAGCGGCAAGCTCCCGCCATCTCTGTGCGTATTCCTTAAAGCATTCGTTACTCCTCTGTGATAAATTCTAAAGCTGCACTCGGTTCGGCGCCAAGTCACTGTTGTATTGGTAGTGCTTAACGAAAGCCTCTGCCAAATCCTTCCAGCTTCTGACATTAACCGGCTCTAAGCCCATATACCATTCGAGGGATGGTCCCGATAGACTATCTTAAAAGAAGTACATCAACAACTTCTCATTATCGGAGTACGCATACATCTTTCGGTAATAGGAGCGAAGATGCACCCTTGGACATGTTGTTCCTTTGTATTTATCGAAATTTGGAACTTTGAATTTCGGGGGAATCCTTAGTCCCGGAATCAATCCTAGGTTTGACATATCCAGACCCATAGCATTTTGGTTTTCAAGGCTTCTCATCTTTTCCTCTATCGCCTTGAACCTTCTATCAGCATCGGATTGCAATCCTGCCCCAAGATCTCCCAGGGAGAAGATGTCCTCTTGATCATCTTGTTCCCACTGGGGACCTTTGTTACCTTGTACAGGGCCCATTGGAACTGGGATGAGAATTCCAGTCTGGTTTCCTCCGCCCAGAGGGATAACCGTTGTTGGGATAGCATCTGCCCGTGGCGTACTGTTTTCCGCTGGAGGTGGTACAGCAGCGGTTCCACCATGTAGAATCTCACTACCATCAACTCTTGACACCAGAGGTTGCACCAATGTTCTCAGCTGTTCTTGGCCGTTGGCTACGCCCTGCACCATGTCCATGAATTGCACCATCCTTTCGCGAAATTCCTGAAGCTCGAGCTGAACTTGCTCCATAAATCTTTGCTGGTTCCCTCTCATAGAGTACCTGTGGAATGTCGGGTCTGCTATCCTGTAAACTAGAAAATAAACCGCATAGAGATATGTGTTAGAACACAGATTAGTTCTTAATTATATCTCTATGTTTTGATGATAACTCTTACGAAATTTTGTATTAAAGAATTATATACTCTAAAATTTGTTTAAGTATGTTTGCTGCAGATATTAAAGTGAATATTATTCTGAAAGCAAATTAGATCTGAACATGAAATTATGCAAGGCTCTGACACATCAGAAGCATCTCTTAGAAGAATCTGAATGCTGTCTACAGAAGATTCTGAGCGCTGTCTACAGAAGGATCTGAAGCAGAAGCCAGAAGCATCTGAAGCATTAAAGAATTTTTGTATGAAGAGTTTCAAGCTTAGTTTATTTCAGAAGACTCTGATAGTACTATGCTGCCAGTACTGAGGATCTGATCCTAAAACTCTGTTCTGAACAATTACACGCTGAAACCACACTTGCTGTAATACTCTGATTCAACAAACTCTGATGAATATCAAAGGCTCTGATCATTCAAGGCTCTGATGTCACTTGCTGAGCATTAGAAACTTGTTGAAGAAGAATTCAAAGTTATGTCCGTTGGATAGACCAAGCGACTCTTTCTTCATTTATGCTAGACACAAGAACACAGACAAAAAGGATTTATCTGTGCATTCTACTTCTAGGAAAGGTCATGTGATGTGAAGACAAAAAAGGCTACAACCTTTTTCAGTACACAGTCTTCAACGTGAAAGCTACTTGGACCTCTGTGCCTATAAAAGCAAGACTTCATCACTCTTCTTCAGTTGACGCATTATTGAAAGAAATTCATTACAAGCTCTCATACAAATCTTTATCTTGCTGAATTTATTTCTAAGTTCTTAAAAACTTAAGTGTAAAATCACAGTTGTGATATAGCTTAATTAGAAGCATTTAAACACTTGTTTTATTCTTACATTTGATTGTAAAAGATCCTTAAGAAGATCCAGTTGGGATCAGTAGTTCTTAAGAAGACTAAGAACAGTTGCTCTTAATGCTTGCTATTGTAATCAGTTTGATTAATAGTGGATTAAGTCCTTGTTGAGAAAGGCAAATCACTCTTGATAGGGTGGACTGGAGTAGTTGAGTTCAACGAACCAGGATAAAAATCTTTGAGTTTTTATTGAACTAATATTTCCTCTATACTTATTCAACCCCCCTTCTAAGTATTTTCTCACCTTCAGTTGGCATCAAAGCTCCGGTTTTGTGTGTGCTACCACTTCACCGTGACAGAAAAGATCCAGTGAGAAAACTTTAATATATATTTGGTTGTTATTATGGCTGAAACTTCAACATCTAACAGTAACAACAGATATGAAGAAAGGGAAAGAATCAGCACAAAACCCCCTATATTTGATGGGGAGAAATTTGATTATTGGAAGGACAGGATAGAAAGTTTCTTCCTTGGTTATGATGCTGATTTATGGGACTTGGTCATTGATGGGTATATTCATCCCACTGATGGGGATGGAAAGAAAGTTGATAGAAAATCAATGACTGAACCCCAAAAGAAGGAGCTCAGAAATCACCACAAGGCTAGAACAATCTTGTTAAATGCAATATCTCATACTGAGTATGAGAAGATCACAAATAGAGAAACTGCATTTGACCTGTTTGAGTCTTTGAAGATGACACATGAAGGAAACCTTCAAGTTAAAGAGACCAAGGCTCTGGCGCTAATACAGAAGTATGAAGCATTCAAAATGGAAGAATCTGAGTCTATAGAAACTATGTTCTCTAGATTCCAGATCCTCACAGCTGGTCTAAAAGTTCTGGACAAAGGCTACTCAACTGCTGATCATGTGAAGAAGATCATCAAAAGCTTGCCTATCAGATGGAGACCTATGGTCACTGCTCTGAAGCTTGCTAAGGATCTGAACAAGATCACTTTGGAGGAGCTAATCAGCTCACTAAGGAGCCATGAAATTGAACTTAAAGAAGATGAGCCTCAAAAGAAAGGTAAGTCAATTGCCTTAAAATCTAACAAATTTGTGAAAGCTTTGCAGGTGTTAGAAGAGAGTTCTGAAGAGTCTTCTTCTGAAGAAGAAGATGAATTGTCCTTGCTGTCCAGAAGAATCAACAGACTCTGGAAGCACAAGCATAGGAAGTTCAAGAACTTCAAGAAGCCAGATCAGCGCAAGGAGTCCTCTGGACCAAAAAGATCTGGAAAGAAGGAAGTTGTTTGTTTTGAATGCAAACAACTTGGCCACTACAAGAATGAGTGTCCAAAGCTTCAGAAAGAAAAGCCCAGAAGAAAGTCTGAGCACAAGAAGAAGGTTCTGATGGCAACATAGGATGATTCAGATGAATCTGGATCTTCATCAAAATCTGAAGATGAATGCGCCAACATGGCTCTGATGGTAGGCATTGAAGATCATAATGAAGGATCATCTGGATCTGAGTCTGATTCTGAATTTAACTCTGAAGAGGTACTTTCTGATCTAACTAGGGAAGAGCTTATTAAAGTTTTATCAGAAGTCCTGCAAAACTACAATTAGATTAAGCTCAAATACAAGAAGCTTAAATGCAATCTTGAATCTGAGAATAATCTGTTAAAGTCAGAAGTTGCTGAGCTAAAAGAAAATGATAATGATGCAAAAAATGCAGAGCTAAAAGAAGTTGCTGAGCTAAAAGAAAACAAGGGGGTTCCATACTGATTCAAACTTAGAGATCTCTAAGTAAGCCTTGTCTAGATCCTTCTTTTTGGTAGCAAGCACACTATGGACAGCGTTCAAATCTTGGCCTGTGTGTTTTCTGTCACTAGTCTCCTTTGTCAAATCCGTACCTAGTTTGTTGATAAGCTCAGTCTGTCTCTTGAAAGAATTGACAACATCAATCTTCTTGCTTCGGAGTTGAATAATTTCTTTCTCCAATTCTTCATTTGCTTTCTTCAACTCTTCTTTCTCCAACAACACCTGATTGTATTTATGAATGTCTACGGTAGTGGGTTCTTCTATCATGAGTGGATACAGAGGTGCAACTGAAGGAAATGGCATCAAGAACTTCGCAGCTCTATCATGAATCCAAGTAAGGTACGGGTCGTAAGCTCGGTTGTTACTCTTCCCCAATAAAGACTTCCCCTTCCTGTGGATGTTATTCCATGCATGTTCAAGTCCTCCCAAAGTCTTACCCTCTAATAAACTGGTGAGATACAGAGATTCATGTATCTCCTCTTCCTTAGGAGGCTCCCTCAGTGCATACCCAAACTGTCTGACCAATAAAGAAGGATTATAGTTGATGCAACCTTTCCTTCCGACCAAAGGAACGTTAGGAAATCCACCGCAACTATAAACAATATCTGTACCAAGCATGTCTCGGTCAAACCAAATAATGTTCTCAACAGATAGACCCATCAACCTTTCTGACCATTCTGAAGTACTAGCAATGGCAACAAACAAACCCGTCTTGGGCATATGACTGACAAACCAAGCATACAACAGAGGAACACAACAAGCTACATTCTTTCCTTTTCGTTTCTCGTTCTTGTAGTGAACAAAATGATAAACATCACCAAGAAGAGTGGGCACTGGATTTTCTGAAGCCAGGATATGGAACGCATCTACATCCACGAAGTCCGGAAGGTTAGGAAACAAGACAATGCCATATATACAAAGAGCCAGGATGGCGCTAAACACAATCCAACAACCATCTTTAGCGCACTGCTGAGCTTTCTCAATCAAGTAAGGAAAAGGAAAACCATATACCCCAAGTCTTTGGATCATCTTCCATCTATCTCTGAAGCCTCAAGATGCAAAATAGCGGCGAGCTTGGCCAAATCAGGCTCAGTATCAACATGGACAAATGGCATCTGATTTCGAATGGGTACCCCTAAAAGCTCAGAATATTCCTCTAGGGTAGGAGCCAAGACATAGTCGGGAAAGACGAAGCATCTTAACTGGGCATCATAGAACTGTAGGAGAGCATAGACACCACTGATCTCATGTGCAGAGGGCTTACGGACATATCTCAATAACCTCCCATAAGACTTCCTGAAATCTTCCATTATTGCTTTTTCACCTAAGGCAATCAAACTCAACAAAGTACTAACGTTCGGAGCTGGAAACTTGTAGGCCACTGTACTCTTCAAGGGCTCCATAGCAAGATCACTAGAATCGGGAGGGAAATATGCACCTACAACACAGATACATGTTAATGAAATGTAGATGAAAATGCAAATGCAAATGCAAACAAGGGATCAAGATTGTTGTGCTGTTGGTCGAGAAAAACCAGAGTTTTGCCTTAACAAGAACAAAGTACCGACAGTAGGACCCACTGATATCAGGAACACAAATTCACACTTGCAAACTGGGTATTCTGGAAGCCAAGGTTTCTTGCACAACCCAACCCCTCTCACAGGTATGAACCTATCCACTGACAAGGTTCGGCATCCTATGCGTTCATCAGCGTCACAGACTTTCTAGAAATGATGATACGTTCACCATTTATGGTTTGGCATCATCATCTCCTGAAGAGGCCTCACTTAGTTGACTCACAAATGATCGATTCCCAGAGTCGACAATTCTCAAATCCAAAATCCCAACCGATCCTAAGGATCTGAAAGAAAATCATCAAAGAGAATCTCGTCCGAGTGTGAATTTCATGGGGAACTGTATCTGCTAAGCAAACAGGCCCCCCACTAATCTCCACTACTAAAGCTAGGTTCGTACTCGAGTTTGGGTCTGGCTTATCACTCATAAGAACTTCCTTCCCACAACACAACAATAATGATGTATGATGCGGAAAATAAAATATGGAAAGCAAATAAAGATAAAGCACATATGTACACACCCCAAAAATAAACAAACAAGCGCTAGGATTGACTCGTATAGGGGATATTTTTGTCCCCAACAGAGTCGTCAGCTATCGCTACTGCGAAAATCGAGGTCGGCAATGGCAGAAAAGTCGCCATCGTGTGTTATTTATCCTAAGAGAGGGAAAGGAAACACTCATAGAAAACCTAATGAAAAGAGGGATAAGACCGGTCATCGCAACCAAATCTCGGGTTCGGGAGTCAGTTACGTAAGGGGAAGGTGTTAGCACCCCTCACGTCCGTCGTACTCGACGGGATCCATGCTTGTTGTCTAGTCTAAAAGGGTGATTGAAACTATCTAGCAACAAGCTTGAGGACAAAAGGAAAAGAAGTGACTCGGCAAAGCAACGATGCTCTGTGCCTACGTATCTCATCTGAAATGAGAAGTCAGAGTCAACGTAGTTCGGCTAACTACGGGTGAAAAAGGGGGAAGGTTGCTCGCCAAGACATCGCGTCTTGTGCCTACGTACTTTCATCTGATATGAAATATCAGAGCAAATGTAGTTCGGGATAACGAGGGAACACAGGTTTGTTCAACTATTTTTTAGGCCCGGGTAGGGTTAACAAGTAGTTCTAGCAGTTGGTGTATGCAGCTCGACCATTGGAGACTTAGGCGTTACCGTTTGCGGTAGAACTAAAAGTTAACGACACTCTTTTTATCTGAAAAGGTTTTCCTGATTAAGATCCCGAAGGATAAAAAGGTCTGAAGTATTTTTGTGTTTTTTAGAGAAGAAGTGTTTTGAATTGGAGTATTTATAATGCATGTTGTACTAAAGTCTAGAACCTAGGATCGAATGCGTCGCATATCGCCCTAAGGACGTATACTAAACACTCTAGGAAATTGAGAGGTGGCCCCTCAATCACCATTTCCCAAGTATAAGGCTCATGGCACAATATCCATTATCTTTATTAAGTGTTTTATGATTGTTTTGAGATGAGAAGAGAAAGGACACTAAAAGGGGGACTAAATCCAAACCTAAAGTTGTCATGCAATGGTGATCCTAAGATTGAGATAAAGGAAATTCTACCTAATGTTATCATACATGGTTAAGATCCTAATGTCTAACATAATCTCCCTTGAGAGATTAGAGGTCCTAAGGGAAAGGAGACAAAGAAACAACATGAAACAACATGAACAAGCAAGGGTACAAACATGGAATGCAAATGAGGGAGGAAATTGTGTGGGGTAAAGACCACCACAAGCTCATCTCAACCTTAAGTACTCGTATGAAAAATGCAAGAGATAAAAGGAACAAGAAAATCATCAATTGAAAACACACAAGAGCATCACAAGTGGTATGAAATGGCCTAAACCAAACAACATCAACCACAATGCCACAAAGCAAAACAATATGAAAAGAGAAAGAAAAGAACCCTAACTCAAAGAAGGGTTAAAGCAAGAGAAGAAAACAGCAAGGCATTCCCCAAACATCATTCAACCAAGGCATCATCATGATTTGTTCAAAAGATGCAACAAAAGTGTCCTGATGGTTCACCATTCAATCCATGTTTCAAATACCTCCAAAGGAGGGAACTTAGACAAACCTAAATGGTGTTACAAAGTCCTTGGACAGCAAGGGGAATGAAATAAAGGTTCTCAAAAGAAAAATAAAGTAAATCCCAAGGAAATGCAAGCAAATTCCTAAAGGAAAGCAAGCTTGTTTCACAATGAAACCCTAATTAGCAACTCAAAAGCAAGCAATCAAATGAACAAGCAAGAAACAATATAATGACCTAAAAATGAGCACGCATCATCCTTAACATGTTAACAACATGAGTCAATAGGCATTGAGAGCTCAAAGGATCCAAAAATGTCATATCCAAGTTAAACTAGGTCAAGATGTATGTATGAACCTTCCTTTAGGGCAACTTGACTTGCAAGTTGCTCTAAAAATAGGAAAATTATTCAAAAATTATCAAATAAAATGCAAGAAGCTCATAAGTGTGTTGGCAACCAGAGGTCAAAAGATTGCAATCAAAATCACTTCACAACATCACCATAGAAATTGATTCACAAGGGTGCTCCATTGTGAATGAGGATTGCTTATGGTCAACTGAAAGGCATCAAAAGTCAACTCAAAAGTCAACCAAAAAGGGCAAAATGGTTCTCAAAAGTTCATCAACTCATCATTGATATGAGGATTGAATCTTACTCATTGGATCAAAAGGAAATGAGAGAAACAAATTATAGAACAAGCAAGGTCAAAATTTAATCCAAACAAAACATCTCCAATTAATTAATTCTTTTTTAATGAAAAATAAATAGAAATAAATAAAATAAAAATTCTAAAAATAAAAAGACACTTCAAATTGTCTAAAACATATTTTTGATGAATTTTATTTATTGGAGAATGATTTTTAATTGAATTAAATTGAAACAGCAACAAAATAAAAAAAAGACAGGAAAAGAAATGAAAATAAATAAAGGCTTGGTGTAAATAGTAAACCAAATACGTGCAAAATCCAAAAAGGCCAGCTCAGGGGGTGCAAATAGCAAGCCCAGCCCAAATCCCACAAGGGGCGCTGAAGTCCAAGGGATTCAGTGAGGGGAGTCAACCCAGGTATATGGTGTAATCAAGCTTCCAGCCATGTGATCAAAAAGTCACCAGATCAAGTAAAATACAACAACACACGTGGCAGGCAGAATATATTAAATAAAAAACTGATTCAAATAGGATCGCGTGTGGTTGTGCAAAGAGAGAACATGGTAGGTCTTAATCCTGAACACTGAAAGCAAAATAAATGAAATCCAACGCATGAGAGTGAGCCACGCAGTCATCTTCAACCTCAAGCAAGTGAGGGAAAAACAGACGGTGTCGGAGCTACCTCCGGTCACCTTCTCCGGTCGTGTGGCCACCGACCAAAATGTAGGTTCCTCAAAACTCAACCAAAATAAACAAATAAATAATGGAAACTCATCTACTCTTCAAGAGGAACACGAATACACCATTAGTTTTCAGCAGAAGTGCTTTAAAAAACCAAAACGAAAATAAAAAGAAAATGAGCTCAAATGAAAAAGTTCACAAACAGCGAGTAGATCAATCCAGAAACCATCTATGATGTACAAAAATCAAAATGACATGAAAATGACGTGTTAAAAGTGCTCGAACAGAGAGATATTTTGAAGGAAAGAAACCTAGAAAATAAGCTTCCTCAGAGCTCAGTTTGCTACCAAAGCTTGAAATAAAATGCCCAGAATCGTTCAATGAAGCTTGAGGAATGTTTTAGGATGTTTTGTTTTGGTTGAAACTCAATGAAACTCAGAAACCGATTTTCACTTTTGTCTCTCTTTTTCTTAATCTGTTCTCTCTCTAACTCTCACCAAATCCAGTTCTGAAGGCATGGGAAGAATTCTGGGATTAAATATGTTGGATTTAGATTGAAATAGGGCCCAATTCTGTCTCCTTTAAGCCCAATTGCATTTTCACTTTTTCACTTGTGGTCATTTGAATAGTGCACGAATTTCCCCTTGATTAGCTGTAAAAATGGCTCCTTTGGCTTGCATCTGAAGTTAGTAGATCAAAGGGCTGAAAATTATTCCTTGATTTCATCTTATGGTATGTTTTTGATATGTAACTTAATCTTGAAGAAACCATGAAAATGACCACCAAAATGCACTCAAACTCTAAATCCAAAGATGGCATTGTGTTCCAAATGTGTTTGGCACTCAAAATATGCACAAAGTTGGTACAAAATGTTTTCAAATGAATTAATTTTGATTTTTCCTTTTTAAGCCCTTTTTCATGAAAATTCAATTAGGGATTCTTCCATCCAAGCCAAACCTTTAATGCCTTGATGTTTGGTTGAGCAAATGACCCTATTTGGAGAAAGTTTTATGTTGGAAATATTTCCATTTGAAGTGTGCAAAGTGGTGAAAATGACCCATAATGAAAATGACCTGTAATCCTGCTTTCCCAAAATACCCCTGCCTTGCAAGCCTCATAACTTGAGTTCTACAAATCAGATGAAGGACTTCTAGTACTCTTTGGAAATCTAAGATCATGAGGAACAACTTTCATGATCATCAAAAGTTGAGGAGAAACATCCTTCTAGGTCAAAAATGGCTTGGAAGTTGGTTGACTTTTGTTGACCAAAATCACATTCATCTGAGGACTTGTAACTTGTATGCATCATAACTTGAGTTCTATAAATCCAATCAAGGACTTATAGTACTCAAAAGAAAGCTAAGAAGATGCTCTACAAGCTTCATGTTAGTCAAAAGTTGAAATGAGACTTTTATCTTGAGATAGGTGGTCTTGAAGTTAGGCACTGAACAGGGGATTTTACACTGAGAACCCTAATTCAGTCACTCCTCACACTCTTGATTCTTGATGAATTGATCTTGAAATGATATCCCATGTATCTTAACAAATAATTCCATGACCTTAAAGACTTCGAATTGAGTCTTAATCTCCTTCAATTTCACAGTTGACTCAGGGTTGACCAGATGAAAACCTTAATTGCACCATCTTCAACTGTAGCTCTTCACACTTGGTATACACATTTGAATGAACTCCATAATGATCCTCAAGGTCTCCAATGAGCTTAAATGATCATCTCTCTTCATAACCATGGGATTATGATCCTCAGATGACCTTCAGATGGCCTTCTAGACAAGAGGTGAACCTCATACACTTATCTGCCTATCCAAAGGGCTTTGACTTGTCTCTGATGATGATAACCCCCCTATTGACTTGAATACAACCTCTTGATTAGGCTTAGAACCCTTGGCACATTCCTCTTGTTTCACACACATCTCTTGATCCCCCTGTAAAAAAATGCAAAATGTTATGCAATGCAATATGCTAGAACAATGAAATGAAGCATAAACCAAGTAAAGAAAAGGTTGGGAAAATTTTAGGGTACAACACGCACAACGAACAATCCTTTGCACGGCAAGCATTCGCCCCAGACTCGCAAAGCGAGCATCGCAGCGAACGTAGCAGCGTTTCGCGAATTGTTTCTTGTTTAATGTTGTCTTGATGTTTTGATACTGTGATTTTCCTGATGAATTACTGTGAGTATACCTGTGAATTTTATGAGAATAATACATGACTGTATAATGAATTCCCATGAATAATTATGATGATTTATGATGTTGATTCCATGAGTTTTTGATGATTATATGATGACATGATTATTATGATGATTTTGATGAATAATGATGCACCTAATGATTTTATTATGAGGATGATATTGACGTGTGCATCATGCATTCATATGCATTCCGGAATTCGGTCTAATGTTTGATTCTTGTGGCTTCAATCCTATTGTGCGAATGTGAAGTATTTTGTTGTGCTCCGGTTCTTGTGCAGAATCGATCCTATTGATGGGGATCTATGGAGGGTTGACGGCCCAGTGTCCATCAAATTTTGATGAATTGGTACCACATGCATGAGTCTTGTTGCATTTGTATTTATGTGACAATTTAGTGTGATTTATGATATTATGGCTTTTTGATGTTTCCTTGATGATTATGATGATGTTGAATATGAAAATGACGCTATTTTATATATTGGTTCCTATATTGATTATTATGAATCGTTTTACTCACCCTGCCTGTTTGAATGTTACCTTTACTTGGGTAACATGCAGATGACCAGGTTTAGCCGCGGATGCCGTCGAGGACTTTTTTGGAGTTTTTGACTTTTGGTTGACTTAGAGGGTCTTGGTCTTATAGTGTAACATCGGGTTGGGGTCTTTGAGTTAAACCATGTTTTATTGATTATTGTTATTTTGATTATGTTGCTGCGCAAGGAAAACTTTGGATTTTGCCTTTTTGAGTTTCGCTGCCATTTGAGCAATTTTTGAGTAATTTTGAGAAAACCCGTTGTTTACAGAGCATTGACTTTGATTTGAATTGTTAAGAAATGTACGCTTTTTGAGGTGATTTTTATTGTGTTTAATATTTTACTCTGATAAATGTGAATGATTTGCCATTATATTTTTGGGGCAGAAAAGGGTGTTACAGTGTGTGACGTCATCAGTTTCTAAACCTAATGCACCTTGACTCTGAGAAGTGTGTTCTACAATATAATCAATCTCTTGACTACTTTATTCAATGCGTATAAACATTACTCATCCAAAGCTTTGTGACTCTGACTCTGAGAAGCCTCTGACGTTGTCAAGCTCTGAAGTCTTGCGCTCAACAACTCTAAAGAACTATGTCACCAGAATCTGAAGATCAGGTTCTGATGAACTGGATCAAGACTATGAAGACCAAGTTTCTGAAGACTCTCTCATACATCCTCTGACATCGTATTCCACGCATGCTTCATTATCTCTCTATCAGAAGCCTCTTAATATTTGAAGATAAAATCAAAATAGTTTTACGTGGGAAATAATACATAGTACGAGATCAAATATTATTTCCATTACACTGATTTTGTGGGAAAAGATTGTACTATTGTACCATTGTGTGTCCTATTTTTCATAAACCGTTATTCAAGGATACAAATAAATTTTTTATTTCCTATTCTACCCTCCAACGGATCTTTTTATGCTTATATAAAGAAGATTTGAAAGAATGGAAAATATACAAACTTTTGAGAATATCATTTATATTAACATTGCATACAATGAACATTTTTTTAGAGAAAGAGAAGTTCACACACAAAAATCTTGTTCAATTTTTCATAGAATATTAGTGTGAAATTCTTTGTACTTAACTTGTGTAATATGCTTTTTAAAGAAACTTGCAAACACACTTTGTATTTAAATCTTGTGATTGTATTTCCCTGAGTGACTAGGGTTTAGTCAAGATTACTCAAGAAGACATTGACAACTAGTCTTTGTGGTTGTAACCAATTTGGTTATAGTGGATTAAGTCTTTGTTGATAAGACGAAATCACCTTGGCGGGTGAACTGGAGGTAGCTTTATTAACAACGAACCAGGATAAAACTAATAAATTCATTACTTTTATTTCTTGTTTTCTCTTTGTTGTGTTTGGTAGAAAAATATTTCATTTTTAGAAACCCAGTTCAAACCTACCTTTCTTGTGTTTACCTTCACCTTCAATTGGCATTAGAGCTCTGTTTCTGGTATTGATTGTGTATCAAACACTTCACCGTGTCAGATAAAGATCCATTTTTCTAAAACACAATGGCAGGAGTCCCTCCACCAGCTGCACCCATTGCCAACAATGACAGAAATTACTATATTGCCAGACCTCCAGTTTTTGATGGAGAAAAATTTGACTACTGAAAAGATAGAGTTGAAAGCTTCTTTCTTGGCCATGATGTTGATTTATGGGATATGGTAGTTGATGGCTACATACATCTGGTTGATAAAAGTGGTAACAAGTTGGAAAGAAGAGTGATGACTGAGCAACAAAAAAAAAGACTACAAGAATCATCACAAAGCTAGAACCATTATGTTGAATTCTATATCCTATGTTGAGTATGAAAATATCACAAATAGAGACATAATGAATTCTATATTTGACTCATTGAGGATGAATCATGAAGGAAATGCTCGACTGAAAGAAACCAAGGCGCTTTCCTTGATACAAAAGTATGAAGCCTTCAAAATGGAGGATGATAAAATAGTTAAGAACTTGTTCTCAATGTTTCAGACTCTCTTCAGGACTGAAGGTTTTAGATAAAATATACTCTACAACAGATCATGTTAAGAAGATTATCATAAGCTTACCCAAGAGATGAATGCCTATGGTAACTGCTCTGAAGCTGTTCAAGGATCTAAACAACACATCTCTTGAAGAACTGGTAAGTTCGTTGAAAAGTCACAAGATAGAGCTTCAAGAGGATGAGCCTCAAAGAAAAACTAAGTCAGTGGCTCTGAAATCTATGGGAAGGTCTGAAAAGACCAAACATTTTCAAGCTGAAGAAGAAGAAGAATCTGAAGAAGATTATTAGGAAGAAGATGAGTTGTCTCTTCTCTCTAGAAGAGTTAATCAAATCTAGAAGAAAAGACAAGGCAAGTTCAAAGGATTAAAAAGGACAGGTGGTCGCTTTGAGTCTACATCTAGACAAAAGAAGTCAGGTGCTGCCAAAGATATTACTTATTTTGAGTGCAAGGAGCCAGGTCACTACAAGAATGAATGTCCCAAGCTTAAGAAAGAAAGACCCATGAAGAAAGTTTTCAGAGGGAAGAAGAAAAGCATGACGGCTACTTGGGATGATTCTGATTCCTCAGGAGATGACTCTGAGGAAGAGCAAGCTAACATGGCGCTGATGACATGCACAAAAGCATTTGAACATAAGACAAAGTCAAAATCAGAATTAGAATATGAGTCAGACTCGTAAGAGGTATTTCCTAACATAGGTCGTTATGAATTAGAATCTTGTCTTTATAAAATTATGGATTAATATCTGAAGCTTCAGAACAAATACAAGGAATTGAAAAATCCCATGTATTTGAATTTAAAGCACATAGTAAGCTTAAGAAAGATTTCTCCGCTCTGAATGAAGAAAACTTTATTCTGAAAAATGAAAACCCTACCCTTGAAAATAAGAGTTGTAAACTTAAGGAAGAAATTCTTTTAGAAGCTCATATGGATTATGAAAATATCATAAAGAAATATGACAAATCTTTTCAGAAATTTCTAGCTAGAAATATAGATAGAAGTAAAATGGCTTCAATGATCTATGGAGTTAGCAGAAATGGAAAAAGAGGAATTATTTATGTCTCTAAAGAAAAACCTATTTCAAAACAAAAGGAAAAACCAATAGATCTTTATTCTCATTTCTTGTATGCACATACACAAAATGATTATTCCACACAGAGACCCAAGTTTGCTAAAAACTCTAGGAGAACTAATAAGAAAAGACCTAAAAAGATGCGGGTATTGTCGTACCTTGAAAAGTGAGTGCACAACCTCGCGAAGCATAGTCACACGCTCGTGGGATGGATTTAATAGAGTTGTCATCCAACTTTATTTATTCCCATGGAGGGAAAATGGAAAATATCGAATAAAACCACTAAAAGGAATATAAGAATATGGTCATCGCAACCAATATCAGGGTTCAGGAGTCGATTATGCAAGAGAAATGTATTAGCACTTCTCACGTCTGTTGTACTCAACGGGAACCGTTTGGTTAGTTATGCGCGTTAGTATTATTTCAAAAATTCTAGGCTTATCGAGTTATTAAAGGGAAAAAGAATATGACTAAAAGGTTTATTTTATTAGGGTGCAAAGAAGAGAGGGACTTAAAAAGGCTTTTATTATCATGAGGCCTGACAAGATTTCGCAATCCTACTCCTACGTATCTCAATAGAGAACTCAAGGGACACGTAGTTCTGGGTAGAAAATATTTGTTTGTTGGTTGGTTTTAGCGAAAGTTATCTTGTATTAATCGATGGAAAACATTGTTTCACCCAAAGCAGGTGAGGAGTGGACGTTTGCATCACATTGAATGGATTTACTAATCACATTCACGAGAACACGCCACTTATCTCAACTCAACGGTTATGGATGAAGCATTGCTCTGCATCATCTTTAGACAAGGTTCTGCTATGAGGCAAAAGGTTTAAATGAGTTTGATGCATTTGGGTTGATGAGAGAGTTCGGACGGGTGAGAACTACATCTCGTGTCCTCACTCTCGATAGATCGTTGACTACATCCCGCTCCTTTTTAATCTTATTTATTGAAAAGTGTTTGAAATATTTTAAGTATTTTACAGTTTGGTTGGGAAAATGGTTTCACGTTGGATCAAATTTTTATTCATGAAAAAGTATTTGAAGTGATTAAATGGTATTTGAAAATGATTTAAGGGATGGTTGAAATTGGGAGTAAGAGAATAGTTTGAAAAATGTTTGATAATGGAATGAGGTTAAACAATGACAAGTTAGTGTTGACCAATACTTTTGAAAATGAAACTTGATGTTAACCAAATATTTTATTATTTTTAAAAGGTTGATTTTATATATTTTTTAATTTTTAAAATTTTTCGTTCGGT